>JANHMN010000017.1:3127250-3149353 GCA_030674055.1 Rhabdomys pumilio | reverse complement strand
AGAGAGAGAGAGAGAGAGAGAGAGAGAGAGAGAGAGAGAGAGAGAGAAAGGTTATAAACCATACAAACATTCTTAGCTAAGCAAATCCCCTATTCTTTCCACTTCGGGGTTTTATCACCCAGTGCCTACACTCAGCCAAAGAGAAGATTTCCACTTCTTAAGCCCATTTGCAACAACTTGACACATGTCAAATCATTCAAATTTCCCCAGCATAAAACTCATTCCCATCATCTTAAATAACCCAATGAAGACTGGAAAATTAGTCTAGCTCTATGACCAGAAAGAGAAGAAAATGAATTTTAGTAAATGCATAGCATTCTTTGCCATGTTCGCCTTACAAAAGCTGGACTCCACTCCTTGCCTGAAGAAACATTTTTACAAGAATTAATTTTCAAACCCAACCTGAATGCCAGGCTCCTTACAACATGACACCCTGGAGTTTGAGTAACGGATAAATTGCCTGTAGACCTCCACTTTATGGCATTCGCTACCAACATTGAAATCCAAACTGTTAACTTTTATAACAGATTTCTACAACAAGCAGAGGGCTATATTCCCATTCAGACTATGGCGATTTGGAGTTTTCACTTAACATCACAGGATACTTGAGATAGCACAGATCTGCTTTAATGCTACTAGGGGGATCACCAGTCCACTGATGATCACCTGCAGCCAATTAACCAGACCACTTCATTTCCAAGCTCATTACTGTGGCTGCTTTGGCACTCAGTAACATCAAGTGAGAACAACTGCACCCAAATCAGTCACACACTCTTATCTTTACTTGGAGCAAGATGACAGATATAATCAGGTCAGCACTGTTATGTCTTTATTATTTCCATTCAACTAATAAAGGAACCCTGTCCAAGTCTCAAAGACAGATTATCTCAACTTTTAAGACACTTCAAAACTCTGCTTTTCTTTTGGGAACAAAAGAACCAATCCCCACTAGCTGTCACTTGTAAAGAGGAACTATTTGTAAAGACATACACATTGAAGTAAGAGATGTGTCCAAACCTACAAACCTGTCAAACTGTCAATGTTCTCCGCCTTACACCATCTCCCCACTTGAAGCATCAGACCCAGAATGTATTCAACACAATGGAAGTTAAACAGAACTATTCTGAAAGTGAAGTGGTGTACATCCATCTACACTATCAGTCAATTGAATGAGCAAAGATACAGGTCTATAAGCATGAGGCTGCCACTCAGAGTGACATCTGGCCTTTGGTTCACTGGACAGTCTATGCATATAATATAGTAACTCTACCAGCCTTCAGGAAGAGCAGATAGTGATGACAGCTATTGCCTTCATCCCAAGCAATGAGGAAACTTCAGTATTGATCTGTGTGGTTTGCAATACCAATGATATCACAAGTGTGAGTGTAATATAAGCACAATTAAAAGCTAAAAAGTTGAGGGATAATGCATCCTGATTTTGTAGATTGCTGGGATGGTCTCCACCATCGCTTGATGAAAGTGGAGGGTGAAGAACTGAGGTGATGCTGGCATTAGGTTTACACACATAAAATCTCAGCACTTGGCAAGCAGAAGCATGAGGTCACTCTGAGCTGCAAAGTAGAATTTTATCCAAATAGATAAAAAAAGATCAGGTGTGGTTTCCATGACCACAAAACACAGATGAAAATATTAGTCTCTCTGTTCTAAAAAATGTTAGCATGAGGGCCAGGCAGATGGCACAGAAGATAAAGTGTTTATCTTGGGCATGAGAAACTGACTTCACACCCCAGCTGGTACCCATGGAGAAGCCTGGCATGGCAGCACCCACCCAGAATTCAGGAACTCTTGAAAACAGTGACAATTGAATCCCAGGTCTTCACTGACCAGCCAGCATACCTAAACCATCAGCTCCAGGTTAAGTAAGAGACCCTATCTCCAAAAAGTAAGTTGGAAAATGGTAGAAAGAGATATTTAAAAATCAACTTCTGGTCTCCATGTCCACACTCAGGGGAAAACATCAGGCACACACACACACACACACACACACACACACACTTTTAAAAAATTATCATTGCAGAAGCCAATTTCTATGCATATTATGTATCATATATTTGAAATCTGCCTTGTAAGTAAACTAAAATTCACTCCTAAACACAGCTAGAATGAAGTAATGCATGTTACTAAGGCTCCCAAGGTGGCAATTAGCAATAAAGGACCAAGAGCACCAAACTTAATTCATAGAGAATGATAAATCATCTCCTTATTCAACAAGTGCTTGTTGAATGTCTGCCATATCACTCTGAAGCATTTTTTCCCACCAAGGAATGCTGTGCACTATTCTAGAAAGTAAATAGTAGCTGAAAAAACACTTTCTGATATAGCTTACATGTTTCAATAGGAAAAGCAGGTAAGAAAAAAATAAATTATGAAATTATTAAGTGGTAAATGTTCTACTGAAATGTAATGGAGTCATATATTGGTCCAGCTTAACTTGATATAGGAATTGCAGGAGGTTAAAGAGATGGCTCAGTGGGTCAGAACATTTTCTGCTCTTGTAGAGGACACAGGCTCAGTTCCTAGCACCTCATGGAGGTCTGTCTCCTTCCTCTGGCCTCTTCAGATACCAAGTAGGTTCCTCTTCTGACTTCCACAGGCACCAGGTACACACACAGTAAATATATGTACACACAGGCAAAATATTTATATACGAAAAGTAAAACTAAATTAAATTAAAATAAATCAATAAATAAGATGAGCCAAATATTTTAAAGAAGATAAATGTTTTACTGTTGGGAGCATACTATTGGAGGGAGAAGGAAGAGCTATTGTAGATACTCTGAGAACAGTGTGCACCCCGAACTTAAGAGAAAAATGGGAAGCAGGTGTTTATGCAAAATAAAGGAGACAGAGAAGCCAAAAAGTAATGTGGTCGAGATTACCCAGAGTTTTACTGCCAATTCTTTATTTATTATTTATTTATTTTTAATCCAAATAAAGTGGGAGCCACTGGACATGAAGAGGATCTTACTTGACTTTCAAGTTGCTCACATTGAGCACTGTGTCAAGAAAAGATAAGTGTACTGTAGTGAGAGAAATAAAATCAGTTAAAAGCTAATCACAACAGGTAAGAACAGTTGCCCACTGCCCTACACCCCAGAGCTACAACTGGGAGCAAGGGGTGCTCAGACCCACCGGGCACCCAAACACCACCCATGCAGAATACCACTCCACTTCCACCCCTCTCCTGGGCCTTGTGGCTGGGGTAGACACCCAGTCAGTCTCCTCCAGTGAAGACACTGTATCTCTAGACATCCTAGAGGAGCAACTGAACTCAGAGCAGCGGACACCATAGCCTGAGACATCCTAGAAGAGCCACTGAACTCAGAGCAGTGAACAACATATCCTGAGACATCCAAGAAGAGCCACTGCACTCAGAGCAGTGGGCACCATATCCTGAGACATCCTAGAGGAGCCACTACACTCAGATCAGCAGATACCTAACTGGTCTGCTACCATGGAGACACCATATCCTGAGACATCCTAGAGGAATCACTGTGTTCAGAGCAGCTGGATCTCAGGATCACAGAATCACAGAGACATCTGGACCCTGAGGAGTTCTGACACAAGCAAGATGACTGAAAAGGCAGGCTCCAGTCAGACACAGTGAGTGCAGGTAGCTCTAGAGTTAACCAAATAGCAAAAGGTAACCTCAAGAATGTAAGCAAGAGAAACCAAAGTTACTTGGCATCATCAGAACCCAATTCTCTCACCATAGCAAGCCCTGAACACCACATCACACCGGAAAAGCAGGATTCAGAATTAAAATCACTTCTCATGATGATGATAGAGAACTTTAAGAAGGACATAAATAACACTCTCAAAGAATTTGAGGAGAACACAGGTAAACAGGTAGAAACCCTAAAAGAGAAAACACAAAATTTCCTTAAAGAATTGCAAGAAAACACAAGCAAACAGGTGAAGGAATTAAACAAAACCATTCAAGATCTAAAAATGGAACTAGAAACAATAAAGAAATCTCAAAGGGAGACTACCCTGAAGATAGAAAACCTAGGGAAAAGATGAGGAGTCATAGATGCAAGTATCACCAACAGAATACAAGAGATACAAGAAAGAATCTCATGTGCAGAAAATGCCATGGAAAACATTGACACAATGTCAAAGAAAATGCAAAATGCAAAAAGCTCCTAATCCAAAACATCTGGGAAATCCAAAACACAATGAGAAGGTCAAACCTAAGTATAATATGTATAAATGAGGGTGAAGACTCCCAACTTAAAGGGCCAGAAAATATCTTCAACAAAATTATAGAGGAAAACATTCCTAACCTACAGAAAGAGATGTCCATAAATATACAAGAAGCCTAAAGAACTCCAAATAGACTAGACCAGAAAAGAAATACCTCCCGTCACATAATGATCAAAACCTCAAATGTACAAAACAATGAAAAAAATATTAAAAGCGGTAAGGGAAAAAGGTAAAGTAACATATAAAGGCAGACCTATAAGAATTACACCAGACTTCTCACCAGAGACTATAAAAGCCATGAGAGCCTGGACTGATATCACACAGACCCTGAGAGAACACAAATGTCAGCCCAGACTACTATACCCAGCAAAGCTCTCAATCACTATTGATGGAGAAACCAAGATATTCTATGACAAAACCAAATTTACACACTATCTTCCCACAAATCCAGCACTTCAAAGGATAATTGATGGAAAACTGGAATACAAGGAGGGAAATTACAACCTAGAAAAAGCAAGAAAGTAATCTTCCAACAACCCCAAAAGAAGATAGCTACACAAACATGATTCCACCTCTAATAATAAAAATAACAGAAAGCAACAATCATTTTTTCTTAATAGCTCTTAATATCAATGGACTCAATTCTCCAATAAAAAGATGCAGACTATCAGACTGGATACATAAACACAACCCAGCATTTTGCTGCATACAGGAAACACACCTATGTGAAAAAGACAGACACTATCTCAGAGCAAAAGAATGGAAAACAATCTTCCAAGCAAATGGTCCCAAGAAACAAGCTGGAGTAGCGATATTAATATCAAATAAAATTGATTTTCAACCAAAAATAATCAATAAAGATAAGGAAGAACACTACATACTCATCAAAGGGAAAATGTACCAAGATGAACTTTCAATTCTGAACATCTATGCCCCAAATGCAAGGATGCCCACATACATAAAAGAAACTTTACTAAAGCTCAAAGCATACATTGCACCTCACACATTAATAGTGGGGGATTTCAACACCCCACTCTCAGCAATGGACAGATCATGGAAACAGAAACTAAAAAGAGACACAATGAAAATAACAGAAGTTATGAACCAAATGGATTTAACTGATATCTGTAGAAGATTTCATCCTAAAACAAAAGTATATACGTTTTTCTCAGTACCTCATGGTACTGTCTCCAAAATAGACCATATAATTGGTCACAAAACAGGCCTCAACAGATACAAAAAAGATTAAAATAATTCCTTGCACTCTATCAGACCACCATGGACTAAGGCTGGTCTTTAATAATGACAAAAACAATGGAAAGCCCACATACACATGGAAATTGAACAATGCTCTACTCAAGGATGACTTGGTCAAGGAAGAAATAAAGAAAGAAATTAAAGACTTTTTAGAAATTAATAAAAAGAAGGACACATCATACCAAAACTTGTGTGACTCCATGAATGCAGTACTAAGAGGAAAACTCATAGCTCTAAGTGCCTACAAAAAGAAACTGGAGAAAACATACATTAACAACCTGACAGCACACCTGAAAGCTTTAGAACAAAAAGAAGCAAATACACCCAAAAGGAGTAGACATAAGGAAATAATCAAACTCAGAGCTGATAATCAACCAAGTAGAAATAGAAAGAACTATAGAAAATATCAACAAAACCAGGAGCTGGTTCTTTGAGAAAATCAACAAGATATATAGATAAACCCTGAGCCAAACTAACCAAAGGGCACAGAGACAGTATTCAAATTAATAAAATCACAACTGAAAAAGGAGACATAACAACAGAAACTGAAGAAATTAAAAAAAAAAATCAGATCCTACTACAAAGGCCTATGCTCAACAAAATTGAAAAATTTGGATGAAATGGACAATTTTCTAGACAGATACCAGCAACCAAAATTAAATCAGGAGCAGTAAACCATATAAACAGTCCCATAACCCCTAAAGAAATAGAAGCAGTCATTAAAAGTCTCCCCACTAAAAAAAGTCTGGGTTCAGATGGTTTTAGTACAGAATTCTATCAGACCTTCAAGGAAGACCTAATACCAATTCTCTTCAAACTATTTTACAGAATAGAAACAGAAGGAACATTACCCAATTTGTTCTATGAAGCTACAATTACACTCATGCCCAACAAAGAAAGAGAACTATAGACCAATCTCTCTTATGAATATTGATGCAAAAATACTCAATAAAATTCTCAAAAACCGAATCCAAGAACACATCAAAAGAGTCATCCATCATGATCAAGTAGGCTTTATCCCAGGAATGTAGGGATGGTTCAGTATTTGGAAATCCACCAATGTAATCCACAATATAAATAAACTCAAAGAAAAAAAACCTCATAATTGTCTGACTACATGCTGAGAAAGCATTTGACAAAAATTCAACATCCCTTCAATATTAAAAGTCTTGGAAAGATCAGGAATTCAAGGCAAATACCTAAACATAGTAAAAAAAAGCAATATACAGCAAGTCAGTAGCCAACATGACACTAAATGGAGAGAAACTTGAAGCAATCCCACTAAGATCAAGGACTAGACAAGGGTGCCCAATCTCACACTACCTATTCAATATAGTACTGAAAGTTCTAGTCAGAGCAATTAGACAACAAAGGAAGTCAAAGAGATACAAATAGGAAAGAAAGCAGTCAAAATTTCTCTATTTGCAGATGATATGATAGTATAATTAAGTGACCCTAAAACTTTCACCAGAGAACTACTAAATCTGATAAACAACTTCAGCAAATTGGCTGGATATAAAATTAACTCAAACAAATCAGTAGCCTTCCTCTACTCAATGGATAAACAGGCTGAGAAAGAAATTAGGGAAATGACACCCTTCACATTAGTCACAAGTAATATAAAATATCTTGGTGTGAATCTAACCAAGCAAGTGAAAGATCTGTATAACAAGAACTTCAAGTCTCTGAAGAAAGAAATCAAAGCAGATCTCTGAAGATGGAAAGATCTCCCATGCTCCTGGATTGCCAGGATTAATTTAGTAAAAATGGCCATCTTGCCAAAAGCAATCTACAGATTCAATGCATTCCTCATCAAAACTCCAAATCAATTCTTCATAGAGATAGAAAGAGAAATTTGCAAATTCAAAAAAAAAAAAAAAACAGGATAGCAAGAACTATACTCAACAATAAAAGAACTTCTGGGGGAATCACCATCCCTGACTTCAAACTGTATTAAAGAGCAATAGTGATAAAATCTGCATGGTATTGATACAGAGACAGGCAGGAAGATCAATGGAATACAATTGAAGATCCAGAAATGAACCCACACACCTATGATCACTTGATCTTTGACAAAGGAGTTAAAACCATCCAGTGAAAAAAAGACAGCTTTTTCAACAAATGGTGCTGGGTCAACTGGAGGTCAGCATGTAGAAGAATGCAAATCAATCCATTCTTATCCCCTTGTACAAAGCTCAAGTCCAAGTGGATAAAGGACCTTCACATTAAACCAGATACACTGAAACTAATAGAAGAGAAATTGGTGAAAACCCTCAAATACCTAGGCACAGGGGAAAAGTTCCTCAACAGAACACCAATGGCTTATGCTCTGAGATCAAGAATTGACAAATGGGACCTCATAAAATTGCAAAGCTTCTGTAAGGCAAAGGACACTGTCAATAAGACAACGCTGCAACCAACAGATTGGGAAAAGATCATTATAAATCCTACATCAGAGAGAGGGCTAATATCCAATATACACAAAGAACTCATGATATTATACACCAAACAACCAAATAACCCTATTAAAAATAGGGTACAGAGCTAAACAAAGAATTCTCATCTGAGGAAACTCGAATGGCCTTAAAGCACCTTAAGAAATGCTCAACATCTTTAGTCATCAGGGAAATGCAAATCAAAACAACCCTTAGATACCACCTCATACCAGTCAGAATGGCTAAGATCAAAAACTCAAATGATAGTAGATGGAGGTAAGAATGTGGAGAAAGAGGAACACTCCTCCATTGTTAGTGGGATTGCAAGCTGGTACAACCACTCTGGAAATCAGTATGGCTGTTCCTCGAAAAATTGGACATAGCATTACCTGAGGATCCAGCTATACCACTCCTGGGCATATACCCAGAAGATGCTCCAACATATAACAAGGACATATACTCTACTATGTTCATAACAGCCTTATTTATAATAGCCAGAAGCTGGAAAGAACCCAGATGTCCTTCAACAGAGGAATGGATACAAAAAATGTGGTACATTTACACAATGGAATATTACTCAGCTATTAAAAATAATGAATTCGAGAAATTCTTAGGTAAATGGACGGAACTAGAAAATATCATCCTGAGTGAGGTAACCCAATCACAAAAGGACACACATGGTATCTACTCACTGATAAGCAGATATTAGCCCAAAAGCTTAAAATAGCCAAGATTCAACTCACAGACCACATGAAGCTCATGAAGAAGGAAGACCAAGTGTGAATGGTCCTACTTAGAAGGAGTAACAATATACTCAAGGGAGCAAATTTGGAGACCAAGTATGAGACAGAAACTGAAGGAGGGGCTGTCTGGAGACCATTCCACCTGGGTATCCATCCCATGTGCAGTCACCAAAGGTAGACACTGATGTGGATGTCAGGAAGTGCATGCTGACAAGAGCCTAATATAGCTGTCTCCTTAGAGGTCTGCCAGAGTCTGACACATTCAGAGGCAGATGCTCACAGCTAACCACTGATCTGATCAAGGGTTTCCCAATGGAGAAGTTAGAGAGAAGACTGAAGGAGCTATAAAGGTTTGTGGCCCCATGAGGAGAGCAACAATACCAACCAACCAGAGCCCCCCAGGGTCTAAACCACCAGCCTGTGAGCACATAGGGAGGGACTCATGACTCCATCTGTATATATAGGGGAGGATGGCCTTGTCAGGCATAGGTGGGAGAGGAAGCTCTTGGTCTCCTGAAGGATGAACACCAAGTGGGAGGGGAGAATTTGAGGGTGGGGAGGTGGGAGTAGGGGGGTAGGTGGGGGTATATCCTCATAAAAGCATGAGGAGGGGGATAGGAGGTTCCTGGGTGGTGGTGGGAATGGGGTAAGGGGATAAAATCTGAAATGTAAATATAATATCCAATTTTAAAAAAAGGTAATCTCAAGAATGAAGCTTACAGGCCTATTGAAACTGTTTAGTGGCTAAGAGCACTTACTAAGCTTCAGGGCACCCCTGTTTGATCCCCAGCTGCCACATCAGGTGGGGTAGCTTACAACTTCCTGTAACTTCAGTGTCTGAGTGTCTAGGTTGCTTTTCTGGGAAGGGACACTCTGTCTAAGGCAGTTTATTAAAGAAAACATTTAACTGAGGGTTTAATTGGGGGCTTGCTTACAATTTTAGAGGGTGAGCATATGAATGTTATACTGGGGAGTATGGCATCAGGCAGGCAGGCACGGCTCTGGAGCCATACCTGGGAGGTTACCTATGATCCACAACCAGAAGCAGGAGGGGACTGTGCCTGGCATGGGCTTTTGAAACTGCCCCAGTGATACACCTCCGTCAAGAAAGTCACACCTCTTCCAATCAGAGCCACACCTCCTAATCCTTCCCAAACTGCTCCACAAACTGGGGATTAAGCATTCAAACATATGAGCCTATGGAGATCATTCTCATTCAAACTGTCACACTGGGCATCTGTACCTTTTCCTGATCTCTGTAGGCATATGCATACAGGTGGCACTCACGGGTGTGGTGTACACCCACTCACAAATACTTTTTTATTTAATTTATAAAGCTTGCAACTAGTCTGTAGCAGGGGAACACGTGAGAACTTGATCTCACTTTGGAGATCAAATCAAAAGGAATTCTCAAAGGAATGATGTAAAGCACAAGGGAAAGGAGAAGAGGAATGATCTAAGACTGAAGGTTTTACTCATTTGGGCTTTGTTTGTATAGCATTTGAAGACAGGCAAGAAAGTCTACATGTTCTGTTATTAGCGTGGTTAGTTTAATGTGTCTATTAAATATCTAAGTGGAAAATGTTAATAGGCAATTGAATATATGAATCTATCATTGAGTTCCAGTTTGGAGATATAAATTCATGAGTAGACAATGTAATTGTGATAATAAAAAAGACCCCAAGAGAGTGAGTACAGATAGAGACCCAAGAATTTATTCCTTGACAACTTAGTATGAAGAGGAGCAAAAGATGAACAGAAGCTAGGATGGAAGACTAAAAGAAATGCCCAGCTGTAAGAGGAGAGACACCAGAAGCAGGTGGAAAACTGGGTTTAGAAATGGAGGACTAACAACTCATTCAATACTGTCGGTTACTGCTGCCTGAAGCACGTGTGTTATGGCCATCAACTTACTATGCAACACAACCTCATTAAAGCTGAAAATAGAAAACAGGAAGAGAAATGTTACTATTATCAATAATAACATTGTTGCATTATCTACTTGGTCTGCATTGGGCATGTCTTCATCATAATCACTTTGACTACTCTGAAAGTTCTCCTCTACTGCAAAATGATTCTCCAATTCTGAGAACATCTGTGTTTTTACTGAGCTCATGAAACTCTTTAAGGGCAACTGGGACACAGAACAGACCAAAGCCACACTCTGTGGTTCCAGCCACAATTCTATAGTAATGACAGCTCAACATATCACAGTCTTCCTCAGTCTGAATTTCTAATTTCTAAAGGATTTCATTAACTTGGGCAAAGATCACATGTAGAAGGCAAAGAAAAATAAAACAGGCCTACCTAACAATAAAGTCTTTGAAACAAAACATTCTTATAAGTGACACTACAAAGTTTTTAATAAATCACCACTGAAATTAACCAGACTCAAAAACTCTTAAAATTAACCTATTTTTCTCCTGAATACAGAAGGTAAGCCTCATGAACCATTTTCTACACGATGCTACATTCAAAACAGACAAAATCCAAGTCTGGACATTTTGATGAACAGCATAGTTAGTTATCCATTCTTTCTGGTGCCAGGATACAGCCTGTGTACCATTTTGCTACTAAATACTTTTCTTAATTAACAACTCTGGCAGTCAGATAAAACTTTGATAAATAAAATGTAATGTCTCGTTTGTGAAACAGAATAGCCATTAAAAGCTAAATGTGTGTGCCAGCTGGAATCACCCAGTTCTACCGAGGTGTAGTTGCTACTCATTACCTCACTTGCCCCGCTTATAAAATGCAATGACAGAGTTTCAACTGTAACAGACTGCTTGCAAATGCCTCCCCTCCTGCCTTTCTTTTCTTTCCTCTTCCCCCCAACCCTGCCACCCCTGGGACTCAACAGAACCTCAATGTGGACCCAATCTTCCCCATCCTGCTGACCTCAGCCCTCCCTTCTAATCTGGTTCAGTTACTTTGTGTCAGCTTTCCTTACTTAGAAATGTTTTATATCTAAGACTCCCAAACTGAGACTCAAGGTAGGTAAATTTCACTCTCCTTCCAAACCTCCTTTACAACTGCTCATCTCCAGCCCGGCAGTCACCTGCCCCTCCTCCTGCCCTCCTTCCATTCACTGCAAACTCTGTAGAACTTTGCTACAATTCCAACTTTCTTCCTTTGCGGGGGGACCAGCTCAGCCCTCTGTTCCTCCTAGAAACACTCTCCTTAGGACACCCAGCCCAGTCCGGGACTCAGATTGGCAATATTCACTCCCCTTCCCGTTTACCATTACATTCTCTCCAGTTCATCCCACCCCAGTAGCGGACTACACACAGGTGCCCCTTTCCTCCCACTCTTCTTCCATGGCCACAGGGTGTCCCAAGTAGAAAGTGTTTCTAGATATTAATGACTAATACAAGGGAGTTGAAATAGATGGCTGAGTGAGGGTCCACACAAGGAGAAAAACTGGGCTTACAACAATCCTGCTCAGTGCTGGGGCCCAGACCGGAAGGAACTAGTGCTCTGGGCCAGGAGTGAATTCCGGGGTCCTAGTGGGTCCCAGTTACTCCCTGTTTGGGACAGGTGTTGCTGTCTCTTTACCTAAGATACTGCCAGGGTTAGAGCTCCTGGAAGGCCCACTTCCTCTGGGTTTTGTGAGATTCAGGGCAGAGCTGCCGCCTAGGATCTGCTCAGTGCTCAGGCCCAGACCGGAAGGCCGTGGCTCAGTTCTTAAAAGTACGGAATGTTCTTGCAGAGGTCCAGACTTCAATTCCCAATAATCACTTTGTGGCTCATGAGATCAGATGAGTTCCTGACCTGACTTCCCTTGATGAAGAACAGTGATGTGGGAGTGTAAACTGAATAAATCTCTTCCTCTCCACCTTGCTTTCTGGTCATGCTGTTACAGCAATAGAAACGCTAAGACAGTTACTTCTGAATGAAAAATGGGTAAAGATAGAAATTTAAAACTTTTTAAGATGAATGAAAATAAACACACACACACACACACACACACACACACACACACAAGTGCATACCCAGGCACATGCACACAAAATCTATGGGACACAAAGGAAAGTCTTAGAAGAAAGTTCACACCACATAGCACATATCACAAGCTTCTACACACAAAGAGAGAAAGAGAAAGGAAGAGGAAGAGGAAGAAGAAGAGAGAAAGAGAGAGGCAGAGAGAGACAGGGAGAGAGAAAGAGGAACTACCTCTTGTTAAAAAGCTATTGTCACACCTGAAAGCTCTAGAACAAAAAGAAATAGCACTCAAAATGAGTAGACAGAAAAAATCAAACTCGAGGTTGAAGTCAATAAAATAGAAACACACAAGAAGTCCAATCAATGAAATGAAGTTACTTCTCTGCGAAAATCAATATGATTGATAAGCCTTTAGCTAAATTAACTAAAAGGTAGAAAAGGAAAATACAAATTATTAACACTGAAGTCAAACAGGGACATCACAACAGACACCAAGGAAATCCAGGCACTCCTCAGGACATACTTTAAAGTCTGTACCTGACCAAACTGGAAAACCTAAAAGAAATGGATGGATTTCTTGATATTTGCTACCCACCAACATTAAACCAAGAACAGAAACACAACTTAAACATATCCATAGCTATTAGTAAAATAGAACCAGTAATTAGAAATTTAGCAGTCAAAAAAAAAAAAATAAAAACAAAACAAAACCAGGTCCAGATGATTTCAGTGCAGAATTCTACCAGATCTGCAAAGAATTAACACAGTACTCCTCGAATTATTCCACAACATAGAATTAACATTTTCTATTTCTTTTTATGAGGCCACAGTTAACCTGGTACCTAAACCCAACAATGAAAGAGAAGTACCAACCAATTTTCCTTATGATCATAGGTGCAAACATTCTCAAAAATATTAACAAATCAAAGTCAAGAAAACATCAAAATGTTGTTGTTGTTGTTGTTGTTGTTGTTGTTGTTGTCATTATTACTATTGTTTGTAGTATTGGTAACAGCTTCATCCCAGAGGTGCAAGGATGGTTCAACAAACAAAAATTAATAATCAACACAAAACCAGATACACTGAATCTTATCAAAGAGAAAGTGGGGAATAGTCTCGAACTTAAAACACCCATAGCACCAGCACTTACAAAAATAATTAATAAATAAGACCTCATGAAGCTGAAAATCTGTGTGGCAAATGACACTATCATTCAGACAAAGCAGCAGGCTACAGAGTGGGAAAAATATTTACCAATTATATACCTGATGTATATTAATAGTACATATTATATTAATTTATTATATTCAATTATGTATAAATGTGTAAATTAATTAATTAAAATTTAGTTTACTTAATAAACAATTGTGTAATTAATATATTAGTATCTAAAATATACAAAAAACTAAAACAGCTGAACATCAAGAAATCAAATAACCTAATTTAGAAATGGGTTATAGAACTGAACAGGAAATTCTCAAAAGATGAAACATAAGCAGTTGAGAAACACTTCTGGAAATATTTAATGTCCTCAATTATCAGGTAAATGCAAACCAAAAGTGCTTTGATATTTCATCTTACACCAAACAGAATAACCAGGGTTAATAAATATAAGTGACAGCTCAAGCTCTTGAGGATGTAGGATAAGGAGAACACTCATTCATTGTTGGTGGAACTGCAGACCCATTCCCACACTGTAGACAGTGGTATGGTGGCTCCCCATAAGGACAGCACTCATTCATTGCTGGTTCCCCATAAAGCAGAAAATATATTTACCTCAAGATCCAGCTATGCCAGTCTTGAGCATATACCCAAAGGACTTTACATCCTACTTCAGAGATGCTTACTCACCATGTTTATTGCTGTTTTATTCATAATAGCCAGAAATTGGAAACATTCTAGATGTCTATCAAAACATGAATGAACAATAAAAATGTGACATGTTTACAAAATATAATAGCTTTTCATTAAAAATGAGATTCATGGGTAATAGATGCAGATAAAATAAATCATCCTGAATGAAATGACCCAGCCACAAAAAGGACAAACATTACATGTCTTCTTCAATATGTGGGTGTTAGCTCTTAAGCCTTAACTGGGCATGTCAATGTCTGAATGACCACCAGATAAGGTAGAGAACAAGGAACTAATGGAGGAGGGAATATTTCATTAGGAAGGAGAAATAGAATATATAGTTAGAGAGAAACCAGGGGTGGGGAGAGACTGGAATGAGACACTTAAGCTGGGGAAGGTAGGAAGCAGAAGGAGAGGGAGAGAGTGTAATCGGTGATTGCTACTAGTAACAACCACTTGAGAGGCCATACAGAAACCTACAATTATAGAAGCCTCATTTTCTATTGGTTATTTTATATATTTACATTTCAAATGTCTCCTCCTCAAAAGCCCTCATCGCCCCTCCCCTTTGCCTCTAAGAGTGTGCTCCCACTCATCCACTCCCACCTCACCACTGTAGCATCCCCCTATGCTGGGGCATTAAGCCTCCACAGGACCAAGGGCCTCCCCTCCCACTGATGTCGGATAAGGCCATCCTCTGCTACGTATGCAGCTGCAGTTACGGACCCATCCATGTATATTCATTGGTTGGTAGTTTCTTAAAATATGGACATGATAGAAATCTAAATGAAATCACCAAATAATGAAGGAAATAAATGTCCATCTAGATATATCTCACTGCCAAGTGAAACCTTTAGTGCCAGAAATGGGTTATATCTAATAGAGTTGTTGTTGGTCAAAGCAACCAAAATTGCCATAACCAGGGATGATACATGTGAACCACAACAATGGCCAGCCTAGCACAATATACTTGAGGGTGTGTCCTAGTTAAGGCTACTACTGCGGTGGTGAGATGCCATGGACAAAAGCAAATTGAGGAGGAACGGGTTTCTGTAACTTACATTTCCACATTGTTGTTCATCGGTGAAGGAATTTGAGACAAGAACTCAAACATGGTAAGAAACTGGAGACAGGAGCCGATGCAGGCAGGTCATGGAGAAATGCTGCCTACTGGCTTGTTCTCATGGCTTACTCAGCTTGCTTTCTTATGGAATTCATGACAACCAGAACAGGGATGGCACTGCCCACAAAGGCTTGGCCCTCCCCTATCAATCACTAACTCAGCCTACAGCTGGATCTCTTGGAAGCATTTTCTCAAATGAAGCAGGATCCTTTCAGATAACTCCAGCTTGTGTCAAGTTCACATAAAACCAATACAGCACAATAATTCCTAGTAACATTCTACTATGTCCATAAGTCAGTATCCTGCGCACTTATCTTCTTGTAGTACATAGTAACCAAAACAGAGACCCACAACTGGAGACGGTACAGGGTACAGATAGTGAGAGTTTGGAATACTCATTCCTAATAGAGCTCATCGAACTCCTCCCCTCAGGTCTTAGGGAACTACCCAGAAGACGAGGAAGAAAGATCCTAAGAACCAGTGGGGATAAATGACACTAAGAAACAATGTCTTCCAGACACAAGACTGATGCTCATATGAACTCAGAGGCCGGCAGAGCTTCAAGCCAAAGGAGGTCCCAGTCCTGATAGGGGAACTGCACTCATACCCCTAACAAGAATCAATTCACATACTTCCAAAGGAAAAACTAATTTTCTCAAATCAAGTATCACTGGCAAGGTATATACACCACATTTAGTACCCTGCCTGCCTCATAGTAGATGGCCAACACAAGAAAATTCAGTGTTCGGGAGAGGGGTGCCCTATACTGTTTTGGCTGGGCCTTTTTTCTTATCTCACTAATCTCTTGCTTTTACATTATGGTTTCAGATTGGGGGGGTTGTTTGTTTGTTCATTTGTTTGTTTTAGTTTGAAATTATCCAATCATATTTTTTATTTTTTATTGGATATTTTATTTACATTTCAGATGTAATCCCCTTTTCCCATTTCCCTCCCCACCCAGGAACCCTCATCTCATCCCCCCTCCTCCTGCTTCTATGAGGATATGCCTCCACCCACACTCCCACCTCTCCACCCACAATTTCCCCCACACTGGGGTATCCAGCCTTCACTGGACCAAGGACTTCCTCACCCACCTATGTCTGACAATGTCATCCTCCCCTACGTATACAGCTGGGCCATGGGTCCCTCCTTATGTGCTCTCAGGCTGGTGTTTAGAGCTTCAGGCACTAGGAAAGGCTGCCCACTCTCTCCATATTTATTCAATATAGTACTGGAAGTCCTAGCCATAGCAATTAGACAACAAAAGGAAGTCAAGGGGATACAAATAAGAAAGGAAGAAGTCAAGATTTCACTATTTGCAGATGATATGATAGTATACTTAAGTGACCCTAAAATTTCCACCAGAGAACTCCTAAACCTGATAAACAACTTAAACAAAGTAACTGGATATAAAATCAACTCAAACAAATCAGTAACCTTCCTTTACTTGAAGAATAAACAGGCTGAGAAAAAAATTAGGGAAATGACACCCTTCACAATAGTCACAAATAATATAAAATACCTTGATGTGAATCTAACCAAGCAAGTGAAAGATCTGTATGAAGAAAGAAATCGAAGAAGATCTCAGAAGATGGAAAAATTTCCCATGCTCATGGATTGGCAGGATTAATACAGTAAAAATGGCCATCTTGCCAAAGGCAGTCTACAGAGTCAATGCAGTCCCCATCAAAATTCCAAATCAATTCTTCATAGAGATAGAAAGAGCAATTTGCAAATTCATTTGGAATAATAACAAGGATAGTGAGAACTATTCTCAATATTAAAAGAACTTCTGGGGAATCACCATCCCTGACCTCAAGCTGTACTACATAAAAACTTTGTGTTTTTATGGGGTTTGTATGTGTGTCTGTTTGTATGTGTGTCTACCTGTCATCTGTCTGTTACTATGCTCTCTCTTTGTTGATATACTTATGTATGTTCTGGTTTATTGATTTGTTTTATTGCCTGTGTGTTTGCTAAGTAGAGGGAGAAGGATGGCGTTGGATGAACGAGGAGGCGGGGAAGATCTGGGAGGAGATAGGAGGGGGAAACTCTAATCAGAATATACTGTATGGAAAACTTTATTTTTAATAAAAATACAATAGCATCAATAGATCACTCCAGTATTATTACATGGATTGATCATATTAAAAGGTTAAATGTATAAGCATTTAGGACAGTGTTATACATATGACAAATGTACAATATACATTCACTATTATATTATTTTTAATACTAAACACTTTCCACAAATCTACATCATCATTGCCCAGGCATTATCACATCTTCTAAGTTTAGCATATCTGCTGTTTAATTGATCACTTGGCTATTGACACTTGGGACAGTATCCATTTGTATTTTGACAATGTTCTCAAAGACTAAAATGACTTTGATGCATGCACCCCAAAGACTCCTCTTATTCCCATTATGATACCTCACACCAAGTTGTATTCTCTTTGCTTTGCTCTTATAGCATGAGTCGTCTCTCAAGCACCATGACCCTCAAAGCTGCTGTTAGCAAGTCCAGGAGCAACACTTGTCACATTTCTGATGGGTTTTCAACCCCCTCCAGTCTCTGTCTCTGGTACTACTAACATCAGCTAGCTTGTGTACGCAGAAAAAAGTATATTCTTGTGTGCAATCATATCTGATTGTGAATTTCTAACCTAGGGTATGTTTCTTTGGAATTTTTACATGTCTCTGGAACATTTTATTCCCTCATGGTCTGTTATTGATCTATGACTCCTTAAACTACTTTTGTGTTTCTAATTTGAAAGATCAGAAAAGACATATACACTTAATGATTATACTCACGGAGATGACAGTAAGGAGGAGCCTCTTGCTAAAACCACGGAGGCCCTGGGATGATTGTCTCTTGCTCTTAAATTTCTGAGCAACATGGTGACAGAAGTTCTTCATAACACTAAGGAGTCAATTAAAACAGAAGCAAAACATTGTGTGTGTGATTTTCATGCCAGTCCTGGGACAAGCTAGAAGGTAAAGTGTCCGACATGCTCATAGGACATCAATTGCTGGGGGTCAGGGTCCATGAAACTGAAGCACACATACATCAGGGCAGCCTCCGGAGATATGCCTTATCTCAGGCCCAAAGTTTGGTTCGTGTCCTGAGGCTTGACAGAGTTGCTTCCTTTTCCTTCAAGCAGAAATATTTGACTCCTTGGCTTGGAAATTAAATCCTAGAGGCTCCCTAGAAATGGGTGGTGTCTGCTTCAGCAAGTCCTGAAAGACCAGGCTTTAATTTACTGCCCCCTGGTGGGTGAATCGGAGTTGCAGTTCATTTAATTCTGAACATTAAGAGCTAAGTATTTTCTGTTCATTGATGCGTAGTTGTCGGTTCAAACCCTGAATCTCAGTTACTGTACATGGCATTTCCTGTTGAGCTTGGATCAGTAAATGGCTGGAAAGTCTGTAGACGCTCAGTTAACTGGTGGCGCTTCCCTGCTCTGAGGCTATTTATCTTTGTTCCATTCCAGTGGCATTTCTAACTACTTTTACAGACCTTTAGCCCAGCCCTGGCATAATACCCTCCTACTAATTTCTCGAGTTTCTAGGAGAGCTGGCTTCTACCCCTGGGCTTAAAGCCGGCTTAATTCCTATCCCACAGTTGCAGCCAAGACCCTCGAGATTTGTTCTCATCTAGTGAGGTAAGGCAACGGCCCCAGACTAATCCAAACATGGTTCTCACTGACCTCCCCTCCTTTTCCAAGAACTATTCCAATTTCCCCTGCTCATAGATGCCTACTGGCTTTGTTTTAAGAAGAAAATGTTGAGCCTGTTGTTCACAAGGGAACTTTTAAGGCTTCCTTCGTTGAGCCTCAGCCATTAATCTCAAACCAACTAACATAATTCTCCAAAATACAGACCGGTAGCCCTAGATGCACCCCCACAAAGAACTGTTTCCTCACACCACAATCTGCAACCATCGTTCCAGTCAAGAAACTAAATCCGTCCTAGGAACAACATGCCATCTGTAGCCTTTGCTGAAACAAAAATGCAATATTTAATTAATTATTAAAGAACAGAGATGCAGGGAAGAATCATACTTTCACAGACTCCAAGGAAAATAATTTTTTTCCTCTCCTCTCACCTTCTGACCTACAATTTCTTCCTCAGCAACTATCTAGCCTGTTGGCCACAACTTCTAGCTGTTGGATACTCAACTTTCTCGCTTTCTTGTTGACATCTCGTGGCCTTCCTACTTTAAGAGGTAAGATCACCTGAAGATGGGATCTCTTAAGTGATAAGAAAACTAAGCCCATTCAATCAGCTCTTATCTGGACACATTTGATCAATTCATAATCTAAAAATGTGCCATAGACTCCAAGTTTAGCCTGGGTATCTTACATGACCATTAACACTGAGCCATTCCTCCTGTTTCAATACATCTTTAAATCCCAATCCAAACATCCACAGCTATTCTTCTCTGCTGCATTCCCTACTCGTGTATATCTTATGGAATTACATATGCATACTGTAAGGCATTAAAAGGAACACTCCAACAAGTTCCTATTGTGTGAGATTACATCATGCAAAATGTCTTTCTCACACCGAAGTACTGATACAATACAGTCCTCCTTTGGTTCGTTTCTGTGTAATCAGAAAGCATGGATGGTGCAACTTCTAGCTTTGTTTAAGGTATTCAGAACAATGCTACCACTAATTTTTGGTAGGTAATATCCATGCTCAATAGCTAAAACATAGCTAAATCTCATGAGATCTCTCAAACACTGGACCACCAACCAGCTGATATGAGGCCCCCAACACATATACACATATACAGCAGAGGACTCTTGGGTCTGGGTTTAGTCGGAGAATATGCACCTAACTCTCTAGAGACTGGAGGCCCCAGGAAGCTTAGAGATCTGGAGTGGGGACATCCTCGTGGAGACAGAGGCACGGGGAAGAGGTATATGATGTGGAACAGTCGGAGGGTGGACCAGGAGGGGAATAAACTTTGGAGTTTAAAATAAATAAATTTAAAAAGAAACTGTGAAAATAAAAATTCTTCAAATCAAAGGTTCATTAACATATAAAACAAAAAACAAACAAAAAAAAAGAGTTTTCTATATTATACCATATATAATAAAAGGCCATCTGATCACCAGGCCACTGAAGCATTATATAGATCTTGATTATGAATTATGTCACATGCTTGCACAAAGCTCTACAGAAACTGTCCTAAAGGCATTCGTGGGCATCTCCGTTTCCCCCTGGCTTTCTCTCCCCAAGTGAATGTTCCTGACTATCCCCATTCCTTTCCTGCTTCTCGTGGTCCTTGTCCCTGATAGCAGGGGTACAGGTCTTCACACAAGGTTCCCCATACTCTGCGGCCCCCAAAGCACAGACTCTGTGATTTTGTCCAGAATTCTTTTCTCCTCTCACTCAGCTCTTGCAGGAATGCTACTGAATACAGGTATAAAGTCCACCCCTTGGTACATTTTCACTTTATAAAGCATTCAATCATTCACTTAGCACTAATCACAAGAATTGTTCCACAAATATAAATTGTTTTCAATCACTTCCTCTAGACAACACTTTCTGATTTTAAGCTACAAAATTGATTTGAGGTGATCCAAACAGGAGAAAGGACCATAACAAATATTTGGCACAGATTTGTTGTCTAAATGAGAAGAAGTTTAAAAGCTACTTAGGATCCATAAACCATATTAGACCGGGGTGTGTATTATATACCACTTACCATGTTTGTGTTCTAACAATACAGAAACTCTCTTATCCTATCGGTATCTACAATGATACTATTGATACCTACAATGATACTTGTTCACTAAGAGTAGCACCTACCCGAGGTATTTGGGGACGTCTATCCTGAGTGCTGCATTTATACTCTCGAGAGAGAATTGCATGGCCCTGAGGATCAGTTTTCAAAGACCAATGCATCTTGTCAGACTGCGCTGAGACTGGGGTCTGAGAAGAATGCTGAAGGCTTTGATGGATTATCACTGAAACTGAACTGTGCTGGAAAGTTATAAATCATCAACTTCCTTCAGGCTGAGACGGCACTGATTACTAGATAGACCATCAAAGTCACCAAACTATCCTGAGTCCTGAATGGTACATTTTTAAAAGGCATCATCAAACAAAAATGTAAACAAGGCTAATACATGTTCCGGGGCATAAGAAGTTCGGGCACCACTCATCCTGGCTAAATAATAAACAAATAATGAGTTACATGTAAATCAAGAGTGTTGTCAAAACATTGCCCTTTTAATCCCAGATAAATGATGAAGTTTATAGAAGGGGGTTTCTGAGGGTCATGAAGGATTGTTTAAACATACATGGAGAGCGGTTTAAGTGCTAATCCATTGCCGTTTGTGTATACTGCATTGCGACCATCAGCCTTTGCTGCATAAAATTGCCTCATCGTTTTATAAATCTACAAACTGAGTCAAAACTCGTCCTTACTGGAAACAAATTTTTCACATTAAGCTTGAAAGCTTTAAACTCTCTCTTACATACACATACTGACACAGTTTTGAAACT
>JANHMN010000017.1:3088231-3126222 GCA_030674055.1 Rhabdomys pumilio | reverse complement strand
TGTGTGTGTGTGTGTGTGTGTGTGTGTGTGTGTGTGTGTGTGTGTGTATGTGTGTGTGTGTGTGTGTGTGTGTGTGTGTGTGTGTACGTACTCCATGCAGCATGGAGGCCAAAAAGACAACTCTCAGAAGTCATTTCCCTCCTGCCATTTTATGGGATCCAGGAATCAAAGCCAGGACTTCAGGTTTGTAAGCAAGCACCTCCCTATCCACTTAGCCATCCTACAGATCTTACAGGCCCTAACCTAAGGTTTTGCTGCAATAACTTTTTAGATAATGAAATCTGGGTTTCCATTACAAATGTACCCAGCTGTCTCTTGCCAAACTCTCCTGAAAACCTGAAACTGATTCCTTTACACTAACCAACTACCTTGAACACTGGAGAAATGAGTTGTCATATCCAGGCTAGATACAAACAAGCACACTGCACATCAATTCATCTCCATCCTGTCATTGCTTCAACCACCCAGAAGATTTTCCAGAGAGGTGGCAACTTCTAAAGAAAGACAAAAAACAGCTTAAAGGGTAATGATAATAAACGTCAGAAGAGACGGTACAATGGCCCATTAAGCTCTTCAAGATTGGAGGAGTAGAAGACTCATGCATGAGCAATGAGAAGCACCGGCCTGGCTGCAGTTTCAACAATGGAACAACTGCATAGGTGGATGGAATTCTGTGCTTTCATGGGCCACCAACCAACTGAAACTTCCTCCTCTTCCTGATGTCTGGGCAGGTATGATTGCTTAGGGATCACAGTGTGCTTGTGTTTCCTGCCATAACCTGCTTTACTGCCATAATGCCTCTGAGGCTCCCAGTCACACACACACACACACACACACACACACACACACACACAGAGAGAGAGAGAGAGAGAGAGAGAGAGAGAGAGAGAGAGAGAGAGCACAGAGAGAGAGAGACAGACAGAGACACAGAGACACAGAGAGACAGAGGAAGACAGAGAATGTGATGGAGACTGGAGAGACAGAGAGATGATTTCACCCTACACACATTCTAAAGTCCAATGAAGGAGCAATCAGCTTTTCAAGATTGAGAAAGAGTTCCCTGTGCTACTTTGCAGCTCTATTCTGAAGACGCTGACCAAGGGAAAAAGTCAAATCCTTCATTCAAAACCGTTTCCCTCCTAATGGGAGGACCAAAGCATGCCAGTATCTTGTGGCAGCCCCTTCATGGTTGGCCTTTGGCAGATCAGTATCAAACTAAACAGTTATAGGCCAAGTTTTTTGGTTTCTGGTTTTTTGTTTTTTTGTTTTTTAATGGAGACCAAGAGCTTTGTGCCTGCTGGTGAAAACTTAAGCGGGCAATGTGGGTAACATGAGTATGACAAGCTGGCAGCCCGCAGTCTTTTTGAAGTGAAGAGCAAACAAGTTGAGGATTTTTTTTTATAATGTAGGCTTTGTCCAGTAATGCAGCCAGAAGCTTTACCAATACAGCTGCTTCCAAAAAACTAAAACACATGGGAACGAAAGCACTGCAAACTTAAAGCAAACATGATTCACAGCCAGGACCAGCATTCCCAACAGCTGAAGAGGCTACATGCTCTGCCACTAAAAATAGAGTAGCGGCTGGATTCTGAATGCCTCCCAGTCAGACCAAAGGTAAACGATGCTGGACAATTACAAACTGTAAAAGGAACGACCAAAACCTCTGCGATCAGCTATGGCCTCTCTGGGGGGAAAATGTGGGGGTTGGAATGACAACTGGCCAAGAGATGTTCGTCGTGAATGTGATGCTTAAAATAAACGAATAAAAAACACAGAAATGTCACGTGAAATATGAAGAGCCTATAATCCTCTACTCCTTCTCCTGCTCACACACGTGTATGCACCCACATGAATAAATTCATCAGTCTATGAAGGTTAAAAGCTGCCCCCCATTTTCCATTACTCTCCATGCAGTCATTTGTCTATCTAGTCCCCCTTGGAGGATGCATTGCCTAATCACACACAGTGCTCAGCCCAGTTGAGTTTGAACCTTCAGTAGCAATCATAGACACCCTCTCATTTCCATTGAATAAAGAAAAAGATGTATCATTCTATTTTAACATTGGATGGCAAATGTTACAAATGGGTAAATCAGTCCTTTCTTAAATGGTATCTTGTGAATACACACAAAGCCTAAAATTCTAAAGATGCTCTTAAGATAAGAAAGTGGTCTGAGTTCTCCTGTGATGTGAACCAATGTTCTCTATCACTAAAGAGAAACGGCCTCTGTTTGGGGTTCCCAGGGCAGGAGAGTCTTTAGTCTGCAGGGCACCTAAATGATACATGCTAAAGGGTTGGTAGATAATAAGGTGTGTGTGAAGGGTCATTTAAACAGAAGTATATCCTTCAGCCTAGGATGTAATTTGTGTTCCTACATCTATATGATAGATTCCCCATTACAGTAATTACTATGAATTATAGATAAGCACTCTGTGTATAATGTTCTGATCTCCATTTCCTACAAATCAAATTACCGAGGCTTATATTGGATTGTAGACATATTTAGTAAATCCTTTTATAGTTGTTTGTTAATTTTCCTTCTGCCAAAGGCTCCAATCTCCTTTGACCAGATGGCCCATGAGGGAGCGTTCACCATTGGAGAGGGATTGGTGCAGGGTGCAGGACTGACAACCTTTAAAATCAACAGCGAGGAAAATAATCAACGGCTAATAAATCCATCCTGGTGGGGAAATACTTAAAGTTCCCAGGATCGCAAGCAAATGTCAGGTTCTCGGAAAAACAGAGGGCCCGCTCTGGGTTCTATTCTGAAGAGACTCTTTTTTAAAAAACGCTCGCGTTTACTGAGCAACACTGCTAACCTGCATCTCATGCCGTGACTGCTTCTGGCCTCAAGTGCTTGATTAGGTATAGAGAGCTTGACGTTGTCAGTGGAGAAAGGATTAGAGCCAAACTATATCTATACACCACTCCTATCGTGGAGAATGAATTCTAATGTATTCTAATAATTTCATTTGCTCATCAAGCCTGATTCTGGGTACCTTGACAGTCACAAGTCACAATGATAGGTTACATTTATGACTAAAGGTTCAAAGTGTGCCAATAACATGTAATAGTTACAAGGATACAGAGTTACAAATACCAGAACTACAAAGGAAAAACCTACAGGATCCTACCCGGTCCTGCCTGTAATTACCACGCTGCAGACATAATCTATTACCGTCCAAATTTCTATCCTTTCTCCCAGCATTATTTCATACAGGACAGCTAGTTGTGACAGGAAATACGTGTTGCTGTGTTATTAGTGGCTAGTAAAAGATCCCTGTAATTTAAAAAAAAACGATAACATTTATTAATCACTCAGTATGTGCTGGGGCCTGTTGCATTTGATCATCTTAAGAATCTAATGAGGTTAGTGGTACTTATCACTTCCATATGACAGTTATGGAAATGTAGGCAAAGAGACAAGATGCTACTGAGAGGGTGAATGTGGATTGTTAACTTGATTGGGTGGAGTCGTGCCTAGATTCATAAAGCATGGTCTTGAAAGCCTGTGAGGACATATCTAGAACAGATTAACTACAGGAAAGAGCCTACTCTGAGTGAGAACAGTTCCACCCAATAGGCTGGGAACCAAGAAAAAAAATCATGGGTACAAAGCACTTTTTCTCTCTCTTCAGCTTAGCCACTAAGAGATGAGCAGCCCATTGCCTCTAACACCCACCATAGCCACTTTCTTATATTGCCCTTAAAAGTGATGCAAACCCAGGGAATGTAATTCTAGAGTTAACACACTCAATACCTTCATAGAGCAGCTGGCATACTATAGTGTATAAATAAACTTTATTCCAATTTTTGTCTAAACATCCTGTCCAGTGGCTCTCCATGGTCCAGTCTGAGCAGGACTGTGTAGAAGCTCACGGTGCCTACAATGCTATGACTCCTTGTTCCTTTTTTGGCTGGAATGCATCTACTTCAGGCTTTTTGCATGGCATACTCAGCCGTAAATTTATTTTGCCAGAATAACTCTGGATTTTTTAATACTTTGAAAGGCATTAATCTTAGAACACCGATTATAAACTGCACAGTGCAGCCTGAGAAAGTCACTGCTGGATCCCAAAGACCTGTTTCATTTTGCTTTCATTTAAATTCTACATCAATATTTAAAATCAGGGATCTTTTGCCTAAGTATTGGTCTTTTTTGAAAGGTTAGATGCATAAGAAATGAAAGACCTCCCATAACAGCCACTGGGCAACTCGAGCCCTACATGGTCCATGCACACAGTAGCTCAGCACTGCCTCCACTCAGCTCCAGTCATTCAAACACTTGCTTGACTCCAACAAATACCTCAATTTGCAATCTCTAAATGACCTTTAATGTTTTTCCTAATCCTTTTTATTTCTGCCTCTGGACAGTGAACTTCTAAAATCTTTGCTTTATATGTACTCAGTGTTCACCAGAGATTCTTGTCTACCTTTTCCCCTCTTTCGACCATGTCATACCAATGTATGTGTAAACAGCTATGAAAAATATCCATTATATAACCAAGGTTCAATACGTGTTCTGTGGATTTGAAAATGGCTTTATGTATCATGCTGCTCGCAGTACTTGCATCTTATTAAATAATTTCTGAACTTGTGAAAGTAGTATATGTGTGCATACATGTTTATGTGCCTATGCACAAGTGTGGATTCACAGGTGTGTGGATTTACGTAGGCACATGCAGGCAGAAGCCAGAGGTCAATGTTAGTATCTTCCTTAATAACTCTCCAGCTTAATGGTTTGGTTTGTTTGAAATTTTCATGCATGTATATAATATATTATTTTAAATTCATCCCCCTCTCCCTCCCCTCAAATTTCTTCATTAATACACACACACACTATTTTCTTTCCAACTTTACATGTTCTTTCTTTAAACCACAGAGTCAACTGAGTAGATATATTGTCTTATGTCTATGCAAATGATATAGGCAATCTATGTACATATACATAAGACAATCTATTGGAGTTCAGGGCAGCTGCTCAGGGGCTGCATTCCTGGTGCAAACTGACTCTCCTTTGCCAGCAGCCTGATTATTGAAAGATTTGTTTTAGTTTTATTTATTTGTATGTGTGTCTGTCTGCTTAAATGTATGCTGCATGTGTACAGGTGTCCTCGGAGGCCAGAAAAGGGTGTCAGATGCCCTGGAATCTGTAGTAGGTAATTGTTAGACACCAGATTAGAAGGCTGGGAGCAGGACATGGTCCTGGAAGAGGACCATGGTGGAAGTGGAAGAGCAGCAAACACTCTTAGCAGCTATCTGAGGCTTTTCTCCAGCCCTACCTGTCTAATATTTTTCAAAAGCAGCCTCTCACTGAACCTGAAGTATACCAATTCTGCTACACTACCTGACCAACAAGTCCCAGGAATCCTCCTGTCTCCCCCAGTGTTGGAATTACAAGAATTTTCTGTCATGTCCAGCTTTTTAAATGGATGCTTTGAATCAAACTCAATTCTGAGTGATTCACAGCAAGTATCCTTACCAACTGATCCATCTCCTCAGGCCCCATTTTATTGAAGATGCTTGACCTTTTGATATCTTAACCCAAATGAATACATTTCTCACATTTTGTTATCCAATATGTCTGGTAGGCCTAGAAGAATTCAGTGGCTGGTTGAAGGACTCCTTTAGTAAAGAATATTCAGTTTAGTTACCTTAAGTAATTAGAGTTAATTCCAAGACTGAAATGGGGGTATCGTGGAAGCTCAACCCACCCTAGAGTCTGGTGCACTGGGAAATGAGAAAAATCCAATATGGTTCCTGTGACACTAGCCTTATTAACCCAGTACCACCAGGAACCTTGTTGCTCTCCTGATTGTAACCCCTGTCTTCTCTTGCAGTTATTTCTCTCACTCATACTACTTAGCCACCTACCATCTTTTCCCTCAACATTTCTTTCATTTCTGCTTACTGCTAAGTCCTGTTTACTTGCTCCATCAGTTTATTCCTCTTTCTTGCTGCCACAAGACCTCTTCTTGTGGTTCTTTTTAGCTTATGCTCCCTCCCAAAACCAACTAATTGACTCCCTCCCCAGATGCCCTAGTTCAAATTCCTGAGTGAGGACATCTGACCAAACTAATCACCATTTCGCCTGTTTGAGCAGTTTTTATGCCAAACCATCTCATAGGACACTGGCCAGGCCAGGGATTGGTTAAGGATAGGACCACCCTGGACCAGTCAAATATGTCTGGAAGAAGGGGATTCACAGCCACCCGGAGTGGCTGCCACAGCCCACTTGTGGGCAAGATACTTCTACATTAGATGAAAGCTGTTGGGATGTCAGGCACCACAGTGAACCTGCCCAATAGAATCTTTAGACTTCAATTCAAATCATGACGGTGTCTCCACTTCTGAGGCTGGTTTCCATCTGGAAGAAAAACAAAAGCTACGATGACATTGTTCTAACATTCCCACTGCTGTGGGCTCTGTAGAAGGCGACATCAGAGGACTTCTGTGGTTCTTTCCTATGCTTTGATGACAATTCACTCTAACTCAATAAAACAATCCCTCATATACAAGGGCCTCAATTGTTTGGGGGCTACATCAACAAATTCTTTTTATGCATTTTTATCTAAGCTTATATTCCAGTAAATTATACCAGTCCCAGAACTTCTTCATCCAGACCATTCCCATGGCTAAAAATGCCATCGAAGTGAGAATGAATCAGCAGTATCAACCTGGCCCAGCTGTCTCATGTGAATTCGCTATCTGTTACCCATTTCCATGTAAATATGTCATGGCAATTTCATACTTCTTCAATGCTACTAAAATGTATCATGTCTCAATTAATTTCACCTGCTTTTTCCCTGGTTAAATGACTCTCAGTTATCCACTTGCCCACATAATAGATTCGGCTGTCACTCCTCACTCTTACCTCTCCTAGGCCGACATCCAATTAATCATTGCCATTTCTGTTAAATATTACTTCAAAAGTACTTCGTTACTTTGCCTCCATCGCTACTGCTAGGGTGAATTATTTTCAATCACTCGGAGTTGACATTCTTTGACACTTCTAGCGCCCTGTATGACACAGCTGGTTTTTTCTGCCAACATTCTTGAACACATTCAAATCTTCAATTCATTGTGTGCTTTTCCTACACTTTCTTCAACTCTTGACTAAGGGCCACTTCCTCAAGAAAGCCATTCTGGGGACAGAAAACCCCTCCTGTGTGTCTCAGTCCTCTCAGTCTGTTCCTTCTCATATGGTGTTTGGGGTTATCTGTTCCTCTGCATTCCTGCCTAAACAGTTTTCTGTTCCTGAGAGTAGAAGCGCACCCACTTTTTCATAGTCTGTCAGGCCAACACAGGAACTGGCTTAGAGCCAGTCATCAGTGACCACTTGTGAGCCACTACTGTTAGACAAGCACTGGGGATGCTGATGCAGGAGAATCACGATGTCAAAGTAAGCATGAGCTACATGTACAGAATATCTCAAACAAGATAAAACCAGGAACAGCCAAGGGTTTTTATAACAACTGTTTTACTCAGCGAGACCTCTGTGCCCTCACTAGACATCCCCTCAAAATCCACCCAGAGGAAAAAAGTTATGATTTTGATAGAATTTCAAAGACAATTGGAAGCAGCCAAAGACATGCATAATCCTTAACATGAAACAGTGAATGATATATAAAAAGATGCAAAACTTAAACTAAGATTCAAGTCACACAGAGTTTTGTAAATCAGTTCGCATAAGCTGAGTAAAAATTATTATTTAAATACGCTTCCTAACATATTTCTAAAGACAGTAGCATGCATGCCGCTGAGAATTACAGAATACCCCCCCATATTGTATACTAATTCATACTTCTGAATCTCAAATATTCCAATAAGGAATAACAAATAACCAAGTGTTAGAAGAAAAGTTACAAATTGCAGTCATATGTCACAGTCCAAGCGAATGGCAGCCAAATTTCCCTATATAAATTACACAACTCTCTTATGATTTCACAAGAGGTAATGAAAAGAAAGTCAGCAAAAAGAAAATTTCTTCACCCAACTAATAGAGTATATTGAAAAAGGACTCATGTTTAAACTGTTACAGATGAGTGAGTTTTCCTAGAAATGCAATTTTAACAAACCATAATGCCACTGAGATATTAAAACTAAATTTAAAATTTTGTGAATTAGGTTAACACCCTCAGTACAAAATGATGCTAGTATTACATGCTTTAAATAATGATATTCGGAGAGCAACAATAAAAGATCTTAAAAGGCAGTGGGGAAAATTTAGCTAGTCAACAGAATGTTTAGGAAGAAAGAAATCCTTTAAGTGTACTACATCTATAAAGCAGCTGTGAAGATTGTTCTGTGGGGATGACCGTCTTGTTGTTTGATGGCTTTGTGGCCATAGCTATTGCTGTTAATTATTAGTGACTCTGAGGTTATGGCTTTGACAGTGAACACAACGTGACAGATCCAAGTTTCAGAGTCAGACTTTTACATCTGGCTGATGAGACCAAATCTACTGCTCCAAGATAAAACTGCATTTGTTTTTAAAGTGGCGATTATTTTTAATCCTCGTCCTCTTTCCAACACATTTACAGAGAAGTCAGAGTTAACCGCTGATGGTGATCAACCTAAGGGGAAAATCTTCAGCGACTAAATCTGCAGCCTGAGGTTCCTGTGGAGGACAGCTGGGTAAGTAAACTAGCATTGTCTTGGACCAACTGAAGGGTAACTATTTGTGGGTAGATGAAGTGAAAAGTTTGGTGGCCTTCACTGTCCTTTGGTCAGACACCAGGCTCTGACACTACACGTTCTCCCACACATCATCTCCTCTCCTTTCCATGAGAATAAACTCTGCCACCGATTCTGCATCCAGGACCCTCACATTCATCGATGTGGGTTTGTCTTCTGCATCTGGTTTTGCACTGATCTCCAGTTCAAAAACATAAAGTATATATATTCTGCAGCAGTCTGATGTGGAAATTCTAAATGTTCACAGAATAAAAATAAACTTGTTCTGACAAGGCCATTTGGGGATATTACTTGGCGTCTTTGGGCTGTATTCAGAAATAAGTGAGCATCTATTCGTAGCCACCCTATGACACTGTCTCTGCCTGTATTGTTATTATGCTTATAACTGCTTCGGGGATTCATGCTGGTCTTTTTCATTTCACTTTTTAAAGGTCCATCTATGATCTCTTTTGTACTTTATTTTTTCTTAAATCAAGGAGAGCAAAATTCCAAAAGTAATATCTCCACAGACTATGCAACAACATGAAAAACCCTTAGTTTGAGTCCTTGTGAAGTGTACTGTGATCGGTGGAGTAAGACCCCTTCTGAGTCTCCCGGTGGCTGTCAAAACAGTTGTGTGATATCTGTGTCTGTCAGGTGCCTCTTTAGAGTCTTACATGGTTGGCTTGTCCTTGCTCGGCTTGGAGTCATTTAAAAACTACTTTGAGAGCCAGCCGTGAGAATTACAGATCATTTTTCAAAAGTATGTACAGCTCTGCAAATGACAATGAGTTTACAGGTGCACTCTTACTCCACAGTAACACAGAAATGAAAGAGTTATCAAGGACACCGATGTTCATTGCTTGCATCGATGAAACTTCATGAATTCTAAAATCATGGCAATAATCTCTTTCATGGAAATAGATCTAGGAGGTTTTCAAGCAGAAGCCACCTGATTTCCGCCTGGATGAAGTGGCTTTATAAAACTCTGTAAGAGCTCCAACAGCTACATGGCAGAGAGTGGAGGCAAAGATCCTCTGAGGAAATAGGACTGCCACACTCCTGTAATTTAGCTCACTGAAAACTCATAGTCACCTAGCAGAATGCTATGCTTTTTCTCTCACTTAAAGTCGAGGAATCTTAAATGCAAAATAAAGGTAAGAAACATACTCAAAATCACCAAGCTCACAGATGTTATTCTTATTGAAATGGAGTATTTGCCTATGATGCTTTGAAAACACACACACACACACAGAGAGAGAGAGAGAGAGAGAGAGAGAGAGAGAGAGAGAGAGAGAGAGAAAGAGAGAGAGACAGATAAAGACAGAGAGACAGAGAGACAGAGAGAGACAGAGAGAGACAGCGAGACAGAGAGAAAGGAGAAAGGGAGAGAGAGAGGGAGTTAGAGACAGAAACAGAGAGACAGAGGAGGGGAGGAGAGATCCTAAACATCCAACTTTAGTTTAGACTTATACTAAATATGCAAACTGGAATCTTATATACTCTTACAACTTTGTCTTTGACCTACAACCAAACTGTTCTTCCTGTTGCTGTGATAAACACCATGACTAAAACTAACTTGGGGAAAGAGGAAGAAAAAATTCACTTCATCAATACCTCCATAGCAGTCTATCATTGAAAGCAAACGAGGCAGAAACTGAAGCAGAGACCGTGGAGGTACATTGTTTACTGGCTTGTTCTCCATAGCTTGTTCAGACCATAGCTTGTTCAAAGCAGCATAACTATTCCTGCCTGACCCTAAATTGTTCTCAGATCAAACATTGGGTCCCAACACCCTCATGATATTTTCAGTGATAGACTTTGATTTGTCTGACTGATGATCTCTAACTAATTAAGACAAACTGAGTTCTGTGTACACTCCCTTAAATCTTTCCCTCCCGTTCGACACATTATTATTAACAGGGACACTAATACCTATCTGAGAAATTAGAACTTGAACAACAGAGACCTCTTTAGTCTCTCTTCAGTCACCTGTCTCAGAGTCTGACGCTGGTTAGGTTTGTCCTTCTGACTTGAGGACCATTTATTCACACCTCACCAGCTTCAGAAAACCTACACATAAATGTCTGTTTCCCTAGTTTACAGTTTCATAACTAAACCCAAAGCCTTTACATCGCGATAAACTTCTAGACCGTCAGAACATCCACTATGAGGACATAAAGCTTCACACTGGACTCCACATCTTCACTATAGAATGGAGTCTTTTGTACTATTCACCAGAAAAAAAGTCATACTGCAGCATTATAACTAGAAAAATAATTAACTTTATATCTTTAATAAAATCATATCCATCCGTGCATGCAGTTCTTTCTGAGAATATTCTGTTCCCTTTTGTTCATGGTCAGTCTCCTGAGACTACATCTACATGTGTTTACCTGTGCAGATTTTTTTAATGGATAGATTTCTCATATAAGGGAGAACATGCAATTGTCTCTCTTGAGATTATTTCAGATTCTTCTGACTATGTCTTCCTATCAGATATGAAAAATTCTAAACCTATCCATTTACCTTTCAAATTTTACAATTTTATTATTATTAAAACTGAATAGCATCCCACTTTATATAGAAAAGTAAGTTTCACTATCCATTCCTTTGTTGTTAGACAATTAGGTTGATCCCAATTCCTTACTATTGTGAATAAAGCATCAGTACACATGGAGGCACAGGCATCTCTAGGATATGAGTTCTGTGGGTTTCTCCTGGAAGTGAAATGGCTGCACTGTGTAGTATTTATTTTTTTAACTTTTTGAAAAATCTCTAATAATCATAATTCCTGCACCAAACCTGAGTACCTAAATTTAATCACGAGAACACACATTACAGAAGAAGACAATGAATTCCTACAAGTTGTTCTTAGACTGCCACATGTGAGCTTTAGCACACATGTGAGTGTATGTGTGCACACACACACACATACACACACATACACACAGAGAAGTGTAGACACAAAATAAATAAAATGTAATGAAATTTTAATACATTTTTACAAATTGTTCCTTAAAGTAAAAGAAATGGCATTTACAAACCATCAGACATAAGAATCAGACAGTGGACCACATGTTATAAGTTAGGAATAGTCTTTGAAACAGAGATGTAGATCATGTACCGTATAAAAACACGAGAAACAAGTTGTAGAAAACTTCGTAAGTCAGAGACTGAAGCTTAGTTGTCTTCCTGCTAATAATGAAAAAGTTTTGAAGAGTTAAGAAATGGCATAATGTGATTCTTCTTTTTGTCTTTCTGTTGCCTTGATAAAATACTAAGCAAAAGTAACATGGGAGGAAAGAGTGTATTTCACTTCTAGGCTATAATCTATCCTGAGGAAAAACAAAAGTTAGAAAAAAATGGGATTCAGAGGGCAGGAACTGAAGAAGACCCCAAGTAGATAAAAGCTTAATGATTATGCTCTCTTCCTCTGCCTTGATCAACTACTTTTCTTTCCATTTTTCTGACTTCTTCTTACATAGCCTAGGCTTGCCTGCTCCTGGCCAGCACTGACCACAGTGGGCTACGCCCTCTCACATCTCACAGACAGATGCATGTGCCAATCTGAAGGAGGCAATTCCTCAAATGAGGTTCCCTCTTCCTGGGTGACTGCAGATTCCATCAAACTGACAAAATCTAGACAGCACGATGATCAAACATCTTTTGTGAAAGAATGCTCTAGGTAGGGGTAGAAAGTGAGTCACAGAAGACACAATCAATGACAAAGAGACAAATCTCTCAGATAACCTCAACAGAGGCATGACTGTGAAGGTAGAAAAGGGTGGAAAGTGAGCAGAAGCATTTCTGCAGTAAGATTGATGGGCCTCACCATCTAATTGCAGGTGGCACAGAGGTGTGTGAGTATCGACTCAATCATAAACGCCTTCCTTGAGCATTCCCCTGACTGAGAGGAGCAGACTGGATGAAGCTCACAGAAGAGTCTGTTATGATTTTTGTGTTGAATGGGTTAAATTTTTAATCTTTCAGAAATACCAGTGCCATCATGCTGTGCTCTATATGAAAATTTGGAAATTTCAGCTTATCTTAGGTGGTTGAAGTCTTCAAGTCATCTGAAGATGTAAAAAGGTTGTAAAATGAGAACAGGCTGCCTAGGACATTCTCGCCTCACCCCACCCCACCCCCGGCAACACACAAACTTCCTTCTGTCACGACACCCTTTCATAATATTCAGATTTTACATACAACTTATACATTCCATTAATTCTTCCAAGCTTCAGATTGCCTTTGTTCTATTATTTTATTAACACTCAATACTCTTAAGACACTGACATTGGTAAATGTGTATATACATGATAGTGTTCACAGGGCTATTCTCTAACTGATATCATGTTGTAAGTACCCCCTACACAGGTTATATGTTTCTCCTTTTATTAAGTATACACATTATTCATTCAGTGGGTATATTTGGTCAGCACCCTCTATACTTAAAAGTAATATAAACCTAGCTAGGTTTTGTAAATTTTGAGTTTTCTAGACTCACTGAGCACTTTTAGTAACTTATGTAAATATTTTTGCTTGGCCCAAGTTATATTTGTAACCAAAAGAGATGTAATCATGTGATTCTGCCCAAATAGAAGATTAGAATTATAACTAGCCAATATACTGACCAAGGAGAAATATTAAGGAAAAAGCTACTAGCTTTTTTAAGGTCAACTAAGATTTTTCTAGTATCATTTGTGATTCTCTTCAGTCATGGCCTTTGGGCCTATGTAAATTAGTCTTTACAAAACAGATCTCCGACTCTTGAAAAGCATTATCCAGAAAATAATGTTGACCATGCTCATTAGCTCACAGTAGCACCCACTAGTTGAGTAGCTGATAGACAGGGCTGAGCTTCAGATGGCAGACTCTCAGGACATCCTTCCTCTGGAGTTACTCCTTTCCTGTTTATGTTCTCAGCCTTCTCCTGAGCTGGCTCATGGGAGAAAGCAGTAGGAAAAAAGAGAGATTTAAAAGTTATTGGTACAATTTTCACAAGACTGAGTCAGTTCATCAGTATTTCTTTCTGACCTCTTCTTAAAAGATTGTTAAAAAAAATCTTTGTTGAAAGGATCAAGGCATCATATTAGTACAAACTGAGTATAAGAATATGGGAGGGGCAACTCATACCAATAGAACCACAGTTCTCTGATTGGACCCAAGACCTGCTCAGCAAGAAGGAAAACATTCAGTACTGGAAACCTAGCTAAGGACTCAGTACTAGTTAAGTCATGGTTACTGAAGGAGAATCTACAACCACTAGTTTACTAAGCCAGCATAACCCACCACAAAAAAAAATGTATGAATATCCATCCTTTCACGAAGACAGAAGTATATTCTCCACCCATCATCAGAGAAATTTCTGTTTGCAAAAAACAGAGGTCACTAACAGAAAATTATGCCCAATCAAAATGCCGAGTTCTGGTCCTCAATCTCAATGGATACATCTACAAAACACTCCAGGAACATTGCAGAAGAGGGTGTGAAAAGATTATAAGAGCTCCAGAGGATCACGGCTTTGACTGTGAGACTGTGTCTCCTAGTAACATCAGAAACTAGACCCAAAACTCTCACCAGCATGACAACCCAAACATAGTTGAACAGAGATGACAACAACAGGAAAAACTATGAACCCTACAAGAACCATCATCCACCTAGGAAAGCTAAGGGCAGGAGAGTTAGTCCTCCCCAGGAAAGAGCACACCAATGATTTTTTCCAGTGCCAAATGGCCAGCCCTGAAATAATACACACAAATAATATTGTATAGACTAAACAAGTTACATTTAGAAATATATATGTGTGTATGTATATGCATGCAATAATACTTAATAAAAAAAGAAGAAGGCATACAGGATGAGCATATATAGGAGGCTTTAGAAGGAGAAAAGGAAAAAGAGAAATGTTATAATTAAATTATAATTTCAAAAATAAATTTATAGCTTTTTAAACTAAAATTTTAAAGCAATATACTATAGATGAAATTCAAATTCAAAGAAATGGGTTAACCTGACCAATTCACATTAATTAGTAGATGAGAATTTAAACATGGGTCAAATTTTTTTCCCCAAGATTATCCATACTAACAAAACAAGCTTGTTCTAACACATTTGCAAATTATACTGAGTGAGAGACTGCCATAGGTTGAAAGCTTTACAAGGCTTTCACACTGCCATATTGAAGCTACAAAGCCTTGATCTACATAGCCAACCATCCTGTAAGAGTCCTCTTCAAGAGTCAACACTATAAGATAGGCACAGTTTCTCAAAATTCCTTCCCTCCTCCCAAGATGTTCCATAAATACATGTATACGAAGCTAATTAATTGAATAAAACTCTACAATCACCAAGATCTGCACAATGAATTCCTAGTGTGCTTGGAACTGGTTAAGTCATGGTTATTGAATGAGAGTCTACACTTGTAATTTCAAAAGAATATCTGGGAATGACACACTGACAGTGGAGCCGATGGAGGCAGGGATCACCATACAATCACTGTGTCTTAGTTAGGGTTTTACTGCTGTGAACAGACACTATGACCAAGACAACTCTATGAAGGACAACACTGAATTGGGGCTGACTTTCAGAGATTCAGCCCATTATCATCACGGCAGGAAGCATGACAGCATCCAAGCAGACATGCTGGAGGAGCTAAGAGTTCTACATCTTGATCCAATGGCAACCAGAAGGAGACTGCTTTCCCCAAGAAGTCAAGAGGGTACTAGATTCCACACTGCGTAGAGCTTGAGCATAGGAGACCTCAAAGCCTGCCAACATAGTGACAGACTTCCTCCAACAAGGACACTCCTTCTCCAATTTGTAAGATGTTTAATTTCCATGTTCAGTTTGCTCACTTGCACAATTAGTAAAAATGCTAACCTTAGTTTTCTGTAAGTATTAAAAGTAATAGGGTTATTTCACTATAGTTTATGGCTAAACCTATTTACTTTTGAACACTGAAAGTAAGCATGTGTTTATTTTATTTTATTAATATTATGCATCTATATGCACATATGGTATATGTGTGTGGTGTGTGTTTGTGAGTGTGGTGTGAGTGCGTATGTATGTGTAAGTATCTATGTGTGTGAGTGTGTGTCTGTGTGCATATGTGAATGTATATGTGTGTGTGCTGTGTGTCTGTGTGCTTGTGTGAGTGTTTGTATGAGTATGTGTGTGTGTCTATCTGTGCATGTGTGAGTGTATATGTGTGTATGTGTGTGTGTTTTGTGTGTGTACTTGTGTGAGTGTGTATGTGAGTTGTGAGTGTGTGTGTGTGTGTGTGTGTATGTGTGTGTGTGCCACAATGCACATGTGAAGATAAGAGGACAGCTTTTGAGAGTCAATTCTCTCTTGCAGCTTTGCTGTAAAAGGGTCTCACCTTGTATTTCTACCATTCTGAATACTCCAAGATATTTGGCATAAAACATTCTGAGAAAATGTTCCTCTCCCATCTTGCCATGGGTGTCTTGGAATCATGGACTTCAGCTACTGTGTCAGGTGTTTTGTGGGTTCTAGGGACTGAACTCATGGTGTCAGCTTGTGGTGAAAGAGCTTTTACCCACTGAAGCATTGTACTCATCTCTCAGGATGATGTTCTTTTGAATTAATGCAGGAGCCTGAACCCAGGTCTTTGTGTATTCATTAGGAGCCCTCTTCCTCAGTACTCTCTATCATCTCTTAGTGATAACTGAGGTATTTATTTTAGGGAAGAAGAACCCCACAGAATTAAGTATCACTTATATAAAAAGATAGAGACCATATGAACCTTATCTCAGCCTACAGGTAACAATAATTTTTGACAATATTGTGTATTATAATACACTGGGTTTTCTGAGTCCATTGGTCCAGATGAATAGAATGCTTACCACCAAAATACTAACCAACCAGAGCATAGAAACTTTTCAAGACATTAATATAAATATTACATCACATACTCATTTCCCAAGGGTAATATAATAATCTATAGATCTTAAAGTGAAGCAAATTCATTCTCTCACTTTTCTGGAAGGTAGGGATTCAGAATCAAGGTGTTGGTAGTGTAGTGGCCATCCTTTCCTTGCTTGATCTAGCTTCTAGCTATGGTAGGCATACACAGTAGCCATTGCTGCACAGGGCCATGCCTTTTGTCTATCTTCTTGTATCTCTTGTAAGGATATTTCTCACATAATCCAGGTTTATTTAATTCTGAAAATCTTGATTATATCTGCAATGATCCCTTTTACAAATAAAACCACTTTTACAGGTTCTGGGAGTTACGCCATTAGTATATCTTCTTTACAAATAACTATTCAATACTGTAATGGGTAACAAACTCTAGTATAATTTTAATAATTAAATGGAGATAGCACTGGAGTTGATCTATAATCGGCCTTTCATGTGTTCAGTACTAACTAAACATCTTGTCTATGAAAATAATGTGTCACTTAGGCAGTTAATACATTATGACAATCCAAGAAGCCATGTAAGTTATAGTCTAGTCTGAGAGACTCTCAATAAACAAATACATGTTCACATACTATGTACTGTGACCACTCATAGAAGGTAAAAAAAGACATGATGAAAAGTATTACACTAGACAATATTCATAATGAGTGCTCTAAGTGGAAAACTTATATGACTATCTAAATAATACAAAGAGATCAGACACCCCAAGGATAGGGGCTGCAAGAGAACAGAGAGAATGGTTTATGAAAAGGCTTTACCCAGCAGTGACTTAGACAACTTCTAGGGCCTGAAAATGGCCCATAGTGTTCTTGGGGAATGAGTGAGTGTAAACATTATTGGGACTGTGGATAGATCTGCTCCGTAAGTCCTTTTACACATCAATATAGCATCGTGGCTCATCTTGCATGTCAGGGACAGCATATGACTGGTTAAAGACAATACAAAGATATTTTTTCAATATCAGTCTAAATGCCATTCTATAAGCATCTTTAAATGAGAATGGCATAAATTGACAAACTCTGAATACAGCAGATTGCCCTCACCTAATCAATGAAAGAATTTAAGAGCCTGAAGAAGATGAACTCCATATCATCCAAACCACCCTTTAATTCAGGATTGGATATTGAAAGACACATCAGTTCTCAGTGACTCTTGCTGGATAAACTAACCTGCAAACTTCGGATTTGCCAGTATGGGGGTGAAGGAAGAAAGGGAGGCAGAAAGAAAAAAAGAAAGAGAGAATACAGAATATATGAGTAGTCTCTCTATTCCATTAGTATATTGGTTCTATTTTCTAGAGAACCATGACATATACATTTATTAATAATATAATTTTATATAATGTATTTGCATATAAGCAAGTAAGGACACTAGTAAAAAAGATACCATATATAAAATTTTAGTCTCTTTATATTTGGAATGCTTGTAAGACACATACATGGAAATCTAAGAAGGGAACTGGATATGCAAGTCAGGGACTCCGAACAACAGGTCTGAGTCACGTCTAGGTCTAGCTGTGCACTGTCAGCATATAAATGCATGTGAAAGCCCTGGAAAAATGTTGAGATGGCCAGAAAGCTCCAGAAATTGTAATTGTGTTGTATGTATCGTTTCATTTAAAGATTATAGTACTTCTGTAAAATACACATTATAATCTCCAACTTACAGATGAAAGGTTGAGATTCATCAATTAAAACTTTGCCTGAAGCCATCCAGGTAAAATTGAAGCCTAGGAATAGCTGTTTCTAACTCCCACTCTCTCTCCCACACTCACTGCTCTCATGCTTGTTAGCTCCTGGTGATGAGGATGGAAGAAAGCTATTGCCCTGGACATGGAAGGAGAGAGCTTTACCACCAAGCCCCATGTTAGAAAAAGCTGGTGCTCCCATCTAACACAACAATGTGTTTTGTGCATCGACCTCTGCATTCAGACCAAGTTTCACCAGGAATTTAAAACCCAGCTTTAAGTTTGTAAATAAAAGACTTGACAAATTGCTAAGTAAAATCTTTCCAGAATCTAATTTTTGACACATATTCTAAGTACTTTAATGCCATTTGACACAGTAATTCTACTTCTACAGTCTTTCCCTAAGGGGGCTAAAACAGATGGGAAGGTAAAGATGTTTTGCATAGGAAACATCATTATAAGATTATTTGTAATCCTCTAAGCCTTGACGAACATAAGAACCCAAATGTATCTGAATAGTTAAATTGTTAAACATTCACCCTGTGTCTTCATGTAGGCACTGAGAAAAATCAAATACAATTTAGAACACTGGATACTTACTGCTTTGATTACAATATGTGACAAAATACATACAGTTAGGAACATGTTATAAAAATACACATTTGTGTATGTCATGTAAAGACTTACAAAAGACATACCAAATATGGATGGTGATTATGTCTGGTGGACCACTGGCTTCTTCTTTACACTTGTCACTGTTTTCCAGCTTTTTAATATGTTATAATATATAGAGATCTCAATTTGCACACAGGAAAGGGTCTTTTGTCCTATTTTTTTAATAAGCATCAAGTTTAAAAATCCAGGAGCAAAAACTGTAAAGCTTCTATTCCCTGGGAAATTGAGTCATTTAACAGGTTAGTTCCAGCTATCGCATGAGTTTATATGTTTATTAAAATTTTTTAATGTGTAAAAATACTTACCTTTCTCCTAGACAGCTTTAAGAATTAATGTTTTTGTAATGTTTTGTGTGCTTTGGGATCATAGGATAAAAGGTGCTACATAAATGTGGTGCATTGTTATTAAGTGTTATTAAAGTAAACTAAGGCAAAATATGCAATAAAATTGTCCCGGTGGCAACAACTGAGGTATGAGTACAGTTCCATAGTGCTAACATCATATTTAACTGTGAAAGTACCAGTATGAGCATGAAAAGAACGCTCTAGTGAGGTTTTCAATCAGCAATGGATATGTTTGAAATGGCATTCAGTTTTTCATTACATATCATATTTCATAGAAGTTATTGAAATTGAATACTACAAATCTCAACATTATTTACTAGGTGCCAAAGCTACAAGAAATGAAAGGAAAGAAGAGAGATGGGAAAGGGGGAGGAGAGGGGGTGAGGAGAGTGGGAACAGGAGGAAAGAAGGGAGGAGGGGAGGGGAGGGAAAGAGAGGGAGAGAATATTTTACTCATTGAAGCCCCAAGAAAAATCTCACTGGGCAATGGCCCTATCAAGGACATATTGATGAAAACTAGATTTTAAAATCTCCAGCCACCCTTGGCAACCCAAATCTTAAGTCCTATTTTGATCAGTTCCAACCTGTTCTCATCAGTGGTGAGTAAGAGAGAACGTCTGCCAATCTGCTTTACACGCTTTTAAATCATGATAATCAAGAGACATGCAAATCTGGAGAAAAACAGGGTGTCTAAATTACAGAGAAAACACACAAGAGGAAACCATCATGAAGTGGAGATATGGAGGGCAGAGATATCAGCACAGCCAGAGAAGTGGAGGGCTTCAGAAAACCTACCTACCCAAGGGACTCCAGGTGCTCTGAAGTTGTATGCAGGTATTTGAGTTAATTTTTGACTGTATTTCTTGGCTGGACACTTCTTCCTGAATATGATTATCTGTGGCATATGTGAGGGTTAAAACAAAATATAATCAACAGAAAAATAGATGACTTAAGCAAAATCGCTCTTTCTGATTCTAGAAACATAGCTCAGTGGAATAGTAACTTGTATTCATGAGGCCCTGAGTTCAATACCTAGTGCCATAAATAAATAAATAAATAAATAAATAAATAAGTGGTGAACATCTTTTCCTTTTCATTATACAATGTAAAAAATAATAATAATAACAACCCCACACTTAAGAGATAAATTCTGACAGCAGTTTATAAAACCATATTTACCAAACTGGATTAATTACTAGACTCAATCAATACTCACTGGGTAAATATAGTTGACCATGCAGCTAAACAGCCAATTTTCACATTATATAATTTGTCCTTTAAGATGGAGAAAAATTAGTTAGCCACAATGTATATGTCTTTCAACTTTTAAAACAATTATCTAAATAGAAGGTAACTTTTTAAAAAGTTAACAAAGCATTGTAAATTATAAGTATGTCAGAAAATGCTCTCAAAAAGCAGAAAATGAAGTTTCTTCCAGGGCTAAAGTCAAGGCAGCACCCCGAGCGTCCCTGTGCATGACTGCTGTTTGGATCTTTCACTCAGAAGCCTGTTCCAAGATTGATACTCCCATGAAGATTCTATCTCAGGTCTCATTCAGAATTCAGTTATCTGGAAAAAGACTGTGCAGAAAAATCCGTAAATCAGTACTGAGTTATGGTTAAATCATAGAGACTCAGAGAAAATTTGAGGTGAACAAGGCTATATGTGATATATATATATATATATATATATATTTAATAATTGCCAACCAGTTCTTGAATTCACATACACAATTTTAGAACACATAAACATAAAATTCCTATGCAAAGTTTGGCTGGCCCATTCTGAAAAATAGCTCAGTATTTTCTTTTTCACTGCGAAGGCCAATGTTCATGTGAACTGTTTTATAGCATATTTTTATTATGGTAAATTATTGGCATGGTGTTGAATATTAAAACTGAGTGGATGGAGAAAAAGTGGTAATTTACATTAGAAAAGTTGAAGCTCATTTTCCTCTGCCTCGTTAACATTTTCACACTGGCTTTGCCTATATGGATGAAGCAAGATGGAAATTTATGTAATTATTCTGTGAATTGCTGTGCTTGACCCTTACATGTGGAAAAGAAAACTGTATTTTTCACAACATTTTTTTTTCATCTAAATTGTCTGGGTAATTTCCTGTATTCTCTAGTTTATGTAACCTAAGTACTAACAACTGTTTTCATTATCACTGACTAAAATTTTGTGTTAGAAAAAAAAATCAAATAGTACCAGAACCTCAGTTTGGGGTTTAGGGCGGTGTAGGAGGGGTTGGCATTATTTGTTTTGTTTTGTGGTGGTAGTGGTGATGGTGATAATTTGCTTGTTTTTTGAAAATCTGACTACAGCTTGTGTAGATGTGACATTAGTTTGCAAGGAACTTAAAAATTCAGGTCTCAAAACATTTAATGTGTACACTGAGAGCATAAGACTTCATAGCTGGAAGGAGTGGGATGACCCAGTGGACCAGAGTCTGATCCCCAAACCCACATGGTAGAAGCAGAAAACAGACATCTGAAAACTACCTTATGACGCCCACAGGTATCTCATGGCAAATACACAAGCACACACTAAATAAATAAATAAATAAATAAATAAATAAATAAATAAATAAATAAATGTAAAAAAAATATTTAACAACTACACAGTTGCTCTTTCTTTACTGATTTCAAAAGTCTGGACATATCTCTCCGAGTCCAAGCTCTGAATATGGCTTTATTCATTATTCCATTCCAATCACAAGCAGCCCTTCAATGTATACTACTTTAAGCAATTTTGATGCATCAAAGTAAAATATTGTGTGTTGATTATGAGAATTAAAGGATCTTACCTTCCCAGTAAATCGATGATGGTAAGTAATAAATGCTAAAGGGTCATGTGAAATGTTTCTAGTCACCAGAGAAGCTTGGAGAATGGCCACTTATCATTGTGTTTTTATCAATTAACAGGTGACCTGGAGAGAGCTCAAAACAATTCGAGGTCTTTATCAAAAACACAGCACTAAATCCGCAGTGACACGAGTCATATCTATGAGAGAGAAAGTCTTCACGGTCTTACTCACAGAAAATGAATGTATTCAATGTTTTACTGACTTTAGTCTATATTAAACCCTTAGAAGATGTTAGGCTATTTCTCCCTTCTCTTCCTCTCAGGGAAGACACTCGCTACAGCAAGGAAGCCAAAAGACAGCACTAGCTTCCTGTATGTTCACTATAGGAAGCTAGGAGTCAGATGGTAGATAAGCTTAGAGAAAGATAAGGTGAGCTCCCGATGCTACAGAGCCATCAGAACCAACCCAGCATTTCTCCTGAGCAAGAGAGACTCTGGAAACAGACAAAGGCAAGAGTGGGTTAGTTGTCCTTTAACCTTCCTTGCCTTCACATTCCTTACTCTATTTAACCCTTCCTATTCCATTACACCCCCTTTTCCCTTCGCACCAACTGTACTCTATTCTCCTTCCTTTGAAACCCCACACCACAGCCCTTACTAGTTTCTTGACTTCTGTGACTACTCCAATTTAAATACACAACATTACTAACGTGACGGAGAGAATGTGGTGTTTGTCATTCTAGGACTGGCCTACATCTGCAAGAAAGATTATTTTCATCTCCACTCATTTGCCTGTGAATTTCATAATTCTGTTTTGCTTTATAGCTGAAAAATATCCCATGTGTGTGAGCACCACATTTTCATTATCCGTTCATCTTTTGATGGATATCCAACCTATTTTCTGGGCATCGTGGATAAAGCAGCAATCAACATGGATGAACAGGTATCTCTGTAATAGGAGACAGAGGCCTCTGAGAGTGGTCCCAGGAGAGATAGAGCTGAACAATTTTTTTATTCTAACTAAAAAGTATTCTTATTTCAAATGTGAAATGAAGGTTGTAGGGGGGCGGGTACTGAAAACAAATTTTCTTTCATACTGTATATTCTGACTACAGCGTCCTCTCCCTTTACTCCTCGCAGGTCTTCCCCGCCCTCCCTCCCATCCAGATTCACTCCTTCTGTTGCTCTTTAGAGCTAGTCTAAGTTTTCTTGTTAAATTGATTTCTAGCTTTTGGGGAACCTTAACAGGCATTTCCCTATTGGCTGCTCCAGTATGCACTCCCACCTACAGTGGGAATGCAGAATAAGTATTTCCTTTCCCACAACACAAATCCATGGCAGCAATTTGTTGTCATTTCATTTGGGAAGATATTTGTTTGTTTGTTTGTTTGTTTGTTTGTTTGTTTGTTTTTCTTAAGCATTCTTCCTGGAGTAAGATGAAATTCCAAAGTTTGAATTTGTATGATTCCATGGTAGCTAAGGACGTTAAACTTTTAAAAGAAAGTATGCTTTGGTTGTTTTTATTTCTCCTTTAGAAGAATTGTTTGTTTAGTTCCATGCCCCAATTTTTAATTGAGTTATCTGCCTTGTTGATGGGCAGGTTTTCAGTTCTTTGCATGTTCTAGATATTGGCCCTCTGTTGGGTATATATAGCTAGTGAAGATTTTTTTTCCATTTTTTATTTTACCTATTCTCTGGAATATGTTACCATTTTTATTATTTTTTCTCTTTAATTCTGGCTTTATTTTTTCTTTCTTTCTTTCTTTCTTATTAATGTTCTATTCATAGCACAATGCATGGCTTGCCTGTCCTCAGAATAGCTTCTATTTGCAGTTTAATAGCAATTAACACAGAGATCCATAACTGGGCTACATGCAGAGAATAAGCAACTGTAAGATGCTCACTTCTAAATGGGATACCTATATTACACCCTATCCCCCAACGGTCGAAGATTATCAAAAAAAAGAAGGAGCAGAAAGAATGTAAGAGCCAAAAAACACTGGACATCTGCTACAGCACATTGTGTGCAGAACATGACAGTCAGAAAACTTAATGCACTAGATCGGAATGAGATCAAGCCAGCCAAATCCCAGTGTGGGTCAGGAGGAGCTCATGAGGTCCTGCTCTTGCCTGAAAAGATATTGGCCACTCTGCCTGATGGGGAAAGAAGAATAAGCTTTCTTCAGAGATAAGACCCCTAAAAGCCTACCCATGCTCCAGGAGATGGTCCTACAGTCCCGAATTTAAAGGTAGCACTAGGTGGACTCAGTGAGGATTTTCTCAGAGAGAGAAAGCACATGAAGTTGAGAAGGCAGATGATGAAGGGACAGAGAAGAGCTCAGGTGAGGCAAATTTGATCAAAATCATTATGCATATGAATTGAGTGATAAAATTTCAGTATATATAGTACTTCATTTCTAGGCCTTAGTCTACTTCACTGAAGACAGAATTGATTGAAAATACTTATTTCAAAGGCAGCCTTTTCTAAAGGCATATATATTCAGTCATTTAAAAGAAGCTAATTTTATTCCTTTTAAAATAAACAAGTAAATAAATAAAAATATAAATACTGAGAGAGAGAGAGAGAAAGGCAAGAAAATAAGAGAAAATTCTATATGAAAAACTGGGGATTTTTCTAAATCACATTTCCAGAATGTGTCTTTATTATTGGAATTCAAATGGCGTAAACTACCCCAACAGAGCAGACTCCTAGATTAACTAGAGTACTGAAACATAGAGCAAACCAAACACAACAATTATTTGATATTTACTATTCTTGCACTCACTTGTCAATAACCTTCCATTAAAATAAATATTTTAAAACTTAAAAAATAACATGCACCTCAAATTGTTCAGATTGAAAGAAAACTAACTACATTATGCAATGTTTCAAACGGAATACAACAAAAAAATGATATTTTTCCCACTAAGAAATAATACTAGGACCTGCATTAAAGTCACACTTTGTCATATACTAACAATCTTCAGCCCCGACTCAAGTACACAAAATGATAGAGAAATATAATAAGATAATTTAAAAACTAATGTTTAGTCCAAATGTAGTCGTGCCCACAGACTAGAGAGACGAAAGAATCTATGAGACCTGGTTGATGATCTTGTGCCAGGTTCTGTATTGGGAAACAGACAAGTGTGGGTGGGAATCATGTGCCCACACAATATGATAGCAGTGACTAAAGCTGACTCTGTGCTTAAAAATAGACCGAGAAGATCCCTTGCTGTGAAAGGAAATTGGAGGCAGGATGAGGATGCACACATCTTCGAATGTGGGCTTGCATGAAGTTACCCATTAGTTTCTTAAACCTGTTCTTGCTCTGATACACGGAGGAGTCAGAGCCCCAAGGTGAAGTCTACGGTAATTGTTCAACTGAGGGAAAGAACCTCATAGGAAACTAGATAGTTGTGTCTATAAAATCACTGTACAAAAACAGGTCCTTGCACAGAGAAACAGGGTAAAGAGTACAGCACCACATGAGCCTGTGTGCTAAAATATGAAAGTGGGCTAAGATGTATGCCCCAAATGAAGCTCCTGAAGCAACCAGTTGAAAGATTAATTCACTTAATATCAGATGAGGACCAGAGAGTACTCGGGAATGATTTTAAGATGAGAATATTTTAGAATCCTCACAGTCAACAATAAAATAAAAAAATATGAATATGATAAATGGATCTTCTATAAATGTAGTTAAATAAGAATTTTAGGTATTAAAATAAGTATGCTTGAAAGTACAATGGGTCACAAACCCAAAGCATTATAACCTAGTGCTAAGGATTTTCCCAAGAATGTGGCAAAGAAAGACAAAGTGCAGTTAAAAACTATGGCACGAAAGAACAAGCTTAAAAAGCATATTATGGAGACAAAGAGAGTAGCATATGCCTATAATCCCAGCACACAAGAAGTAGGAGCAGGAGAAGCTTTTAGGGCAGCCTTAACAATGTATCAAGATTCTGCCTGGCGGGGGGTGATAATAATCTCATAGAATTTCCCTAGGATGTACAAGAGGAAGGTAGAAAAGCAGCATTCAAAATAAGAATTATTTAAGTATCTCCTTAATTAATCTGGTGCACATGATATGCAAGTCTTAGCTGGGTGAGTGTGAGTCTTCTCCTTAAGAAAACAAATGCCCAGTCACTGGTGTTGGTGAGTGGCAGTGTTCAGGCAGGCCTTGAGACTAGGAAAGAAAAGAACTTTTTACTCTCATATGTAAAATGCAAAGTAGAGTGCCCCCAAATCCCAGTAATGTTAGCAAGAAGCAACCACTTTGCTATCAGAGCATCTGAGGTCCATCTCAGTCCTAGCCCTACTGATGTGTAGGGTGTAAGAGGATCTCTGTTCCTACCTAGAACAATGGATATGTCAGGAGTAGATGCTACAACTATCTAGTGCTCACAACACTCTTGAGTACCTAATAAACTTACATACCTGGTGAACTGAAGATGCTGATCTTAGAACTGTATTTCTCAGGATCTCGGATGACAGGAATACCTCTTCATCCCCACAGGGGCCAGGATAGCTTGAAGAACTGGTGAACACTGGCATCCATAAGAGAAGAGATGGACTTCATTGACAGGTAGCCATAAAAAAAGTACATGGATTTCCTCACCTCTTGACAACTGTAGCACATAGGAGAGCTGGCCCTACCCTTTTCCCTGGAAAGCTCTGGAGAGCGCCCTGGTGGTGTGGACACGGGAAAGCTGGGAGGCTGACCAACTTAGCTACAACCCAGGCCCAGACTTTGGGCTTTTCAGTTTCCAATATCTTCCCCATCTAGGAGATGCTGAAATATGTCTAGGGTTTGATCCTGAAAAACCAAACTCTTCAGGATCTCATGACTCAGGGCAATAGCAGGATATCTAAGAGTCTCTATTAAGGTCTAGTATTGATGGTGTAGCAGAAGCCAGAGGCCTTAAACTAGACTAATGACTCATGGCAATGAACATGTATAAGTAAAGGTATTTATGCGAAAGGGTGTGCTGTGTGACACACTACAACTTTTAATGCACTAAGATGGAAGAAGATGTGATAGGGGAGCCAAATGGTACGTTCACAGAAGGCTGTGACTGACAGATCATTGCCAAGAGGGGAAGGCAGAATGAGTTTTTGGAGGTAGTTGTTGTTATTGTTGTTGTTGCTGTGTGTTGTTTTGCTTTGCTTTGTTTTTCTTTTCTAATCTTTATTTTTATTTTATTGGGGGAGGGAGGCGGTTACAAGAGTGGAAGGCAGATATGGAAGGATTAAGAAATAAGTAAGATTGGGGTTTATGATGCAAAATCCCCAAAGATAGATAGATAGATAGATAGATAGATAGATAGATAGAGATAGATAGATAGATAGATAGATAGATAGATAGATAGATAGATAGATAGAAAATAGATAAAATAGATAGAGATATGGCTCTGGTGGTGTGGGCACACACACACACACACACACACACACACACACACACACATATATATATATATGCTTTTTTCTTAAGTACACAAACTTGCTGTCTCATGTAACAAGATTTCCTCACATACACAAGACCATACATACAAGATCAAGGTGTATTCTGCCAATGGCTTCCCTCTTCGGCTTGCAGGAGGCCATTCACTCTCTCTTTTAACACGTTCTTCTTTTGTGCAGTCTTTGTGTAAAGAAAGCAGTCACACTGAACTTGAAAGAAGGTCTGCATGATGGCTTTGTCTTGTACCATTTACTTTCAAATTATTTCTTCAAAGGACTTGTTTTCCAAGTGCACTTACACTCCCTGGTTGAGCACAGTAACAGCGGCTTCACGTATTCCTTTGGCGATGGCCCACGTAAGGCCAGATTCTCTCCTCTAATATCCACACCTCCCAAGATTAGTTTCCAGAAATCTCAACAAAATTCTCCGGGAGTTGCAGAGCAAGGAAATGCTGGAGGCATCAGGTAAGAGTGGAATAAGACTCCCAAATATCTAGTGTCATCGAGACCTGACAGCCAGGACTTTGGGTATGTAGTGTATCTTTTCAGGTGCTCTGTCGGAACTGACTCCTCAGGAAAAATTGGAAAGAAAGTTATTAAGGAAAGCATGAGCTCCTGCTAATTTGAACAAATGAGGGCTCAAATTCAACACCAAAAGAAAATTGCTTTTCTTAGCTCAAGATGGAAAAAGCAAGTCAATCATCACCTGAGAAGTAATATAACCTTTCTTATGAGAAGAGAAAAAAATCATCGTGTGAGGTAAAGAAGCTAAGAAGGTTAGTAACTGAGAACTTGGCTTAAGAAAGACAGGAGAAAACACTCAGACAGGGCAGGTACTGCTCTTGCTGGAGACCTTGATTTGATCCCCAGAACTCACATGGCAGCCCAAAGCCTCTACCAACTCCAATTCTAGATGGTCTTCTCTTCTGGCTTCTGCAAGGATGAGGCATGAATATACTGCACAAACACACTGCAGGAAAAATGCCTATATGCACTCATATGAGAGAGAGAGAGAGAGAGAAAGAGAGAGAGAGAGAGAGAGAGAGAGGTGGGCTGGGGGAGGTTACAGCTCTATGCTTACCAAGTATTGTTAGCAACTTCTCCCCCACGGATTCTGTTTATGTCAGAAGGTACCCTGATAAATTGATGTGTGAGCAGAATACTAAAATCAAATACTTGTTTTAGTACAAACCAATGTCATATTTTTAAAAACCCCATACAACATAAGGTATTAAAAATAAATGAAGCAAACAGAACATGGAAAAGCCATAATATCTGTGGCATTAATTCTCAACTAAATTTAACCACAGCTGCTTCCCAATAACTAATCAATACCCCAAGTATGTGTGCAAATAACATTGATGAAGAAGCTTAAGTGTTTATTACTTGTTCATTCAACAAATGCTAATAAAAATATAAATAGCAGATGAGAAAAGTAAGCTTATAGTTTTTCTATCTGTGCCCAGTAAGAACAGAGAGATGTTCCAATAAAGAACCATTTATAAAATCTGGTTCAGGATGAAGGAGCATTACGAGGTCCATACAGTGCACGGTTCCATGTTTAGCCAACAGGAGCTTCTTCCATTAAAAGACTGAAGGAGTAAGGAAAAGGGGAGCTAATAAAACCAAGAGGGCAGTCTTACGTGGAAGGTCATCTTTACAGCAGCTGGCATTTTCTCCTTCCTTTAAGAATAAAAATGCCCTGCCAGGAAGGGAAATAGAGGAACAAGAACCTGACTTCCTCTTCACTGTCCTGGTATCTCCCACCAGGGTGTCACATTGACCAAGCCCACATCAGGAGATGGGCAAGATCAATATAGCAATGTATGCAGGGCACTCTTGAAGACTGGGCTGGGTGAAGGGGTGGGGCCTCGATCCTGAAGTGAGAAAGGAAGGTGGCTGGCCTGCATTCCTATCCTCTACTTGAGGCTAATGCACAGAAAGCGCACTCTCTTTTACAGGCACATGTTGGACCCCACCCTCAATAAATGGCCTTTCCAAGCCTTTGATGTTTTATAGTAATGGCAAAAGAAAACTTCACTCTCATGGAATTTGGAGACTCATGAATGAGATCAACATAAATTTCAAAGCATTCGTTTGAAGGACTCCCAACGGATCAGTGACTGAGCATAAAAGGCTGGGAGTTCTTTCTGGCAAGGATCGGTGATAATAACAGCTCAGTCAGGAGTAGCTCCAGAGCCTGTACCTGGATAAAAAAGACTTCAAAATCTATACTCTCCCTTCGAACTTAAGAACACTCTAAAAGGAAAGCATTTACAAATCATCAACTCATAAAGCAAGATTAAAGATTTGAGTCGTTCATTTCTCTAAGAATCAGTAGAAAGCTTGCAAATATCAACACCTCCTCACCTCCTCACCTCCTCACCGCCACTGGCTCCTTTTTTACCCCATCGTTATCTTCCCTCATTGTGAGCTAACCACTGACATTTTCTACCCTCCATTGTTTTCCTCTGTGCTCTCAAGTGTCTTCAACAGCTTTTCACCTATGGATCTCCAAAATGGTTTTAGATGTTAATTTTCTCAACAAGTTTGGGATGTCAAAAGGTAACTGTAACTTTCTCCACATTTGTTTAAATACAAGACAAAGAAATAATTCTTGTTTTAAATTTTGCTCTTAAAATACATCTATTTCAGAAAAAAATTATACTTTCTACAAAAACTTTCTACTGCAGTCCTTTGTTTTTGTTTTGTTTTGTTTTGTTTTGTTTTTTATTTTTTATTTTCTATTCCCATTATTGGGAAAGTTCCTAGGGAACCTAGTGATTGTTGATGTTGTGATTGTTGTTTTTTGGTTCCCAATTTGACTGGCTGGAGAAATGCCTAAGTGATTGGCAAACACTTCTGGGAGTGTCTCTAAGAGTACTTTCAAAAGCCTTACTGATGAGGAAGATCCACCCATAATATAGACAACACAGCACCCAGTAGACTGGGGGATCCATGTAGAACAGTGGAAAGAAGGGAGCCGTAAGTTCAGAAATTCTCTCACTTCCTGCCCAAGCAAGTCACGCTTCTCTGTCCCACCGCCCTTCCCCACACACACACAACAAATTGATTCTATGAAACTGTGAGCCTAAGTCTTTCTCCTTTGAACCCATTCTCCCAGGTATGTGGCTAGTAAAGTGAAAGTCTGACATAAACATCTATCAGGTGCAATGAACTGTGGTTTAAATTGTGATTCTCAAACTCAGCTCACATTCAGAGCATCAAGGAAGGTTGAAAAGTCCTTATATTCAGGCTTCATCCCATAACAATTAGATCAGAAGCCTTCAGTGGTGGATGGAGAATTAATGTATTTCAAACTCAGTGGGCAACCGTAAAATGCAGTGAAATTTCAGAACTAGCTTTGAAAATCCTTGCCACATAAACCTGGCATACAGACCTACAGTATTGACATCATCAGAATCTTCTGAGACATGAAGACCTACACCCAGACCTACTGAAGCCATGTCCATTTTAATAAGTTTCTACATGATTAATATGTGCACCAAAGTTTGAGCTATTGCTTCAAATCAACAACAAGCACATCAGGTCAATAGTATTTTCATTTTATAGATAACCATGTGGAGACAGTCCAAGGAAGAGGGAAATATCTTCATTCTGGAATGACTGATTTTGATCACACTGTTTTTAAAACTGGAAAAAAAAATAGATTCATAGACTTTAGTGTACCTCAGGAAGATTTTAAAAACATACCTGAGATGAAAGTTTTAATGTACAAAAGCCCTATACTATTGATCTGAGTATAAAATGGTTCACCAAATGCACATGTGTTAAAGAACAAGTCTCTAGCTGGTGGCATTATTGACAGAAGATTCAATCATGGGGATGATATCTTCATCAGTGGGTTTCTCCATTGGTGAGTTCTTGATTGAATAGTGTATCAGAAAGGAGTTGGCAGCCTGCTCAGAGGAAGTAGTTCCCTGGAGGAATACTCTTGGAAGGACATGACAGTTGTTCTCTCTCTCTCTCTCTCTCTCTCTCTCTCTCTCTCTCTCTCTCTCTCTCTCTCTCTTTCTCTCTCTCTCCTGGCTAGAATATGGAAGATGCTGTTTACTCTAACCTCTTTGCTATGACGGTTCATCTCCTTTTTAAATTACTTCTCTACTGCCATCACTAAACGCTATAACCAAGGAAACCTAGAAAAGAAAGTGTTCAATTTGGGGTCATATGGTCTCAGAGGTTTAGAGTCTGTGACCATCATGGTGGAGAACATGACAGCAGGCAGGTAGGCATGGTGCAGTAGCTGAGAGATCGCATCTGATTCACAAGCATGAGGTAGAGAGGATGAAATGGGGTCTAGCATTGGTTGTTGAAACCCCCAAACCCACCCCCAGTGACACACCTTCTCCAACAAGGCCATACCTCCTAATCCATTCCAAATAGTCCACCAACTGGCAACTGAGCATCCAAATATATGAGTCTATAGGGGAAGCAGGACATTCACATTCAAACAACTGTATCTCCTACAGGCCCCCAACATGAAGCCAAGCCACAACTGACTGAATCTCTCAAAATGAAATCCAAGTGAACCTGTCATGCCATGAGTTGTTTCTCTTGGGCATTTTTTAACACAGCAGCAATAGGTTAACCCTTCCCCCACCCCGTATAAACCTTCAGCTCCATGGACACCAGACTAAATACTACCATTCTTTTCCTTCCCCAACCCTAGATTGATCAATGGTTTACATGTTTTGAAGATTTTTTTTTCATTATATAAGGAGATCTGTAATGAAAATGAACTTTATTTTGGACAGACAGATACTTTAGAAATGAATGAATGTGTGTACAAGTGTTTATATGTCTACACACAGATGAAAACCTTCCAAACACTCCCAGTGCTTTGAGAATTTTACAACTGAATATCCCTTCAAAAAGACACATTAACAAAAGGTAACATTGTTCATGGGCTCGTCCCCACACCTGTTAGCAGTTGAATCTAATTGTTCCACAGCTGGTCCTAATTTGAGATTCTTTCACTATAATTCATTATTCCTTTTTCATAATTTTTTTCTGGTTCCATGCTGCTCCTGCTGCTTCTGCACAATGTATATACCTTCAAACTAAGAGGACATGCTTTGAAAGAACTCTGAAGGAGCCATTAACATTGTTTCTTTACATACCACTTTGCAGTTGAATTTATTTAAACTGACAGTCGTGGTCATCGGGAATGGAAAATTCTAAGGGCAAGAAAGGCTTTAGTACTTGGCTACCTCCGTTGTTTTAAATCTTTTTCTGGTCTGTGGGTAGTTTAGCTGAACTCATAAAGGATTGGTTTTTGTACATATTTGTGAACTGGAATTCTAAATATTGTCCTTCCTGGGGTAGAGTAAGATGCACCTCCTGGGTTGGAAACTAGAATTGCCGGATAGTTTCATAAAATGAACCGACCAGTTAGTGCAATAGCCTGGAAAGGATAATGGTAGAAACTTTAAAATGGAAAGGCTAACAAGAAAGTAATAGCTGAACAAACACACACCCCAAACTAAACACACATATGTCATGGTCACATATCACTATCAAATGACCAAGAGAATAGCTGTGTGTTTACTCATCAATCCAAATGAAACCTTCCCTGGATACATTATGTGGCATCCAGGTCTTTCTTAAGTGCTAGAGCATTAAATTCTGCTTCCAGGTTCCTACCTTGAATTCCTCCTCTACTTATAAGCTAGAAGATGAAATAAACCCTTTTTCATCCCCAAGTGCTTTTGATGGTGATATTTTTTAAAGCAGTCAAAACCCTAACGAAGGCAATCAGGATCTCCAAATCAATCTTAGAAGCAAAGCATTGTAAAGGCTTCTCTCTATTCCTTAAATCTCTGACTGGCAAAGTTCACCCAGATCACACACTTATGGCACTGACTCTCATTCACTTATGCCTACATAAAATCCACTTAATGCCCTGGAGGCAGAAGCTGAGGCAGAAGCCATGCAGGCCTGCTGCTTACTGGCTCTGTTAGCATGGCTCACCCAGCTTGCCTTCTAACAGTACCTAGGAGCACTGCCCAAGAGTAGTACTCCTCACAATGATCTTGGCCCTCCTATATCAATCGACAATCAAGGAAATGCATCATATATATATATATATATATATATATATATATATATATATATATATGTTGTCTGTACCCATTAAAATGGACTATTTCTATGAATATTTATAACCCTGAGTGGAATTGTTAGAGCTGCATTAATTTGACTCACTATTGATGGAGTTAGTTTTTGGATTTACCTATTAGTGCTATTATAAATCTCATTAATAGATGTAACAGAGGCCCTCTTAACAATGTGCCCTTGGTAATTCTGCAACCTTAGCAACAGAAAACATTGAAGTGTCTTGAAACAATTTTCTTTAAAATAGTGTTTCTATGGCTTGCTAGATATTTATTGCAACGCTCTTTTATGTCTTTATCTTTCTTAATGCAGAATTAGCATTGATAATGGCTTCGAGAGAGAATTACTGACTAGAAAGAAAGCCTGAATAATGAAGAAAAGAACATCCTTACTCACTCCTCTTAGACCGAGCAGCATGTTAGTAATGATTTCACAGAATAAACACATGCTGTAGAATGAGGTAAACAGTCACCTCAAATTTACAGTTGTATAATCTTATTTTGGGTCTTTCAGTTGCTAGTTTGAAACATGGTATATTTCTAAAGATCGAATTAAAACCAAACAATGGCACCATAAACTGTAAATATGAATCCATGTGACCTGGGTTTAGTTCGTTATTAGTCCTTCTCCTTCTTAGTCTGCTATTATTCCTTCTCCTTCTAAATGGAGACCAACTGGGTTAGCAAGAACGATGGAAAAGATTCACATCGAACCTGGTCCTCGACCCCAGGTCTGCCTCTGTTGCTGTGTAGCAGTGTGAGCTTGAGTAGTCTTGAGTAACATCACAACTTTGCTATGTCTTAGTAATCACATCAGAAGGAGTCATTCTGCTTTGTTTTTCACCCAACTTAAGGATTTATAATATTATAATATTGTTCATGTAAAGGGTAATTTTCCAGAATTCTTAGAAATGTAGACATCATGAAGCAAGACAATAAAAGATGATTGTATGGCTAGCTATCTATGACACATTTACTTTAAATTCTTGTATCTTTCTTTCTTTTTTTTCTTTCTTTCTTCTTTCTGTCTTTTCTTTTATTAATTAGTCAAGGTTTCTCTTTTTTTTTTCTTTTTTTTTGGTTTTTTGATACAGGGTTTCTCTGTGTAGCCTTGGCTGTCCTGGAACTCACTCTGTAGACCAGGCTGGCCTCAAACTCAGAAATCTGCCTGCCTCTGCCTCCCAAGTGCTGGGATTAAAGGCATGTGCCACCACTGCCCGGCTAGTCAAGGTTTCTCAGTGTGGCCCAATGAATTAAATACTTGACAAATAAATGCACTAAAACACATAACTCCTACCTTCTATTAGAGAATTTCTAACTTCCTTTCTCACTTCTATGACTTCCATAATACAGAAAGTCACAAAGAATACCGACTATGGAATGGTCACCCTTAAATAGTACATCTCTGTTACAGCCTCTTCTCCCAAAGCTTGGGAATCATTGCAGAAGAGAGGTCAGAAAGAGCCAGAGGCCATGGATGGATAAATACAAGAATGTATCCTGCAAACACAGCAAGGCACACATGAAGTCACAGAAGCTGTGGCAGCACGTACAAGCATCAGGCAAGCCTAAGCCAGTGAAAATCCCAGAATGGAGATGGGGAATTGGATATAGAGTCTCACCCTAGCTGGGGAGGTATTGACAATAGAGAGCAGCTGAAAAGGGAAAAATGAGTGATGTTTAAGAGTATATCCCTGTTAAGTCAGTCACTAGAAGGTCACACATCCAAGAACATATGGGCAGCACAAAATTGACTTGATGGTTGGTAAAAGGGAAAAAGAGAGAGAACACAAAGCTGGGTGGACAGTGAACCAAGGTTAGATCTGGAAGAAGTTAGAGGAAAGGAAAGTATGATCAAACTACAGTGTGCAAAATTCTCAAAGAATGAATAGAAAGAAAAAGTCAGGGTGCAGTGAGGGTGAGTATTCCTCCAAAGCAGCCACTATCTTCCAGCTGTCTTCTCTATAACACAAGATGTCTGCTGTTTCCAGGAAAAGGGAATATGAATATGAAAGAACATTACAGTTTTAACTACCAACGGGCACAGCTTGACCTCGAGGAGGTGTAATTATTCTATGACCTTTATTGTCCCTGTCACATTGGCTTCTGGTTCCAGTTCCTGGCCTAGTGCCAGCTCAACAAGTGCCTGTCAAGTGAATCAGGAGAGTCAGTGTTATGAAAGATGTTTTACTTTGTTCTGCCATGACACAACAGAGAATTCAGGACCGACAAGACACAAATGTAATCTGTGTTCATATCAATGTAATCTGTGTTGGCATCAGTCAGCACAAGGCAACATTGCAGACAAGTCTCAGAAAATGCATCTTGGGTTGACTGTATAGTACTCCCATGATTCCTTGGTAACAGGAGCTCTCTGGTGGGTGTGCTAGGACTGCTGCTCCAGCAGGTCAATCAAACTGAGATTCTGTAAAACAATTCAGCCCTGCACCTGATGCTTTGAAGGGATAAGGAAAGCCAGTTACTTCCCACCAGCACTGAGCCCATCTCCTGCCAGTGTCGAAGACAAAGCTTTCAAACAAGTCCCAACATTCAGAAAAGAAGTAAAATGGTGATTTGTCAGAGTAAATACTTGTTACTAGGAAAAGTTTTGGATGTTTGGAAGAAGACTGCCTTCATTTCCCAGGGGTTTCCACAACCCAAAGCTTTTGCACTGATCTCATTTAATCACTGGACACTGTGCTGTGGGGAAGGTAGGAGTTCCATCTGTGTTTTGAAGGTGAGGGAAGAATGCCCATAGGGTAGGCAGCAGCCTGGAGGTCAACAGTGATGTCAAAGGAATCTGAATCCTGACATGGTCCTTTCAACTCCCCATCCTGATTCTTATCTCCAGATGGATGAAGATTCATTTGACCCGGGGTTTGGGTTTTGTCTCAGTCTCTCCCACCTTCGAGATAGCTGCCACACTCTGTTATCCATCTCAGAGGTTTGCTACTTGAAAATGACCACCGAAGCTAAACCTAAGGGGTTGTAAGGAACAGAGAGACTGCTGAGAGAGGCCAACTCCCTTTCTAATGGCCTCCACTGAGGTTCAAAGCTGTTTCTGACTGCACTCACATGACTATCGTTTTCAAGCTACAGTAAAAAGCTAACTGAAAAAAAAAAGAGCAAACACACTGATAAGAGTGTTTAGAGAAAATTAACATCTGGGCAATTTATTTCTAAATCTAAACTCCTCAAACTTTGCATCCAACACATTGTTATTCTAATTATGTCCTTAATTCCAATCTAAAAAAGAAAAAAACTAGCCTGCCTCTTCTCACAGCAAAACATTTACATAAACCCAAGAAATGTGCAACGTACTGTCATTAATAGCTGACATTCACCTTGTCCTTCCTAAAGGTGTTGATCTTTTTATCATAGAACTAATTTTGTTTCCTTGGTTTTGCTTTATTCAGATCCTAAGAAAAGAACTTAAACATTAGACACGGTTAACAGAAATGAATATCCAGCTTGCATCTCAATCAAGCTGTTTATGCCGACTAGTCATGCATCAGCACCACGCTCTCCGTATGTAGGTGTTCAATAATATTTGGTGAATGATTGACAGGACCAATGAGCACACAGTGTCTTCATCCTGGTGTATGGCTTCCAGCAGAGCAGTAAAGGGTCATGAAGAATACGGCCTTTAACACAAAGGTTCTAGTCATCAGTACTAAATAACCAAATGACTCACGCCAACAGGGTCTGACTCACCCTCCGGTGCTTCTCAACAATAGAGTAAGAATTTAAAATCATCTCTGAAGTTTCTTCCAGGGCTAGCATTTCGTAATTCTAGTTTGAAAAACTATCTGCCAAAGAAAAATATTACTCTCACCAGAAAATAAATATGATTGAAGAGTGGTCCCAGACAGAGGCTTAGGTTTCGGCTTTAAATGTGTCTGGGGGTTTAAAATCTTAACCATTATAATTGAAGACAATGAGGACTTCCCAGATCCTAACAGACACTGCTTTTAGCACATTATCATCTATTACAGCACCCTATAAAGGGACTGAGGTGGAGACACTCGAGGAGCCTCGAAGGAAAGCTAAACTTCATATCTTATCCTCTCTTCCTCTCCCCCCCCCACCCCACCCCATGCTCTCTCCCTCACACATTCCCTCACTGACTCCCCACCCCCGTTCTTTGACAAAGCAGATTTAGAAAAGAAAAAGGTATCTGTAATGAACTATTTTGAAATTCCAGAACCTGGGGGATGATGCCTGTGAGTCTCTAAGCATACAAAAGAGAATAACCT
>JANHMN010000017.1:3053231-3078231 GCA_030674055.1 Rhabdomys pumilio | reverse complement strand
AGCTGGCTCCCATTTAGCAGCCATATTGGTTACACCGAAAGTTGTCAGTTCAATCCTCAGGCCATGATGTTTCTGCCTTAACTTTCAAGTTAAGATTTTTATTGAAATAATAGATACTCATTACTATCCCTGAATTGTTATCTTCCACTGAAATGAGTATCTTTTGAATCATATGGAAAAAATGTAAAAATTTTAAAGAAAATATATATTGTGGCAAGAGAGTGATAGGAAAGTATATGTGTCTTATGCCCTTCAAAGAGAGGAGGGAGGAGAAGGGGGAGGGGAAGTGGAAGAGAGGGAGAGAGAGAAAGAGAGAGAGAGAGAGAGAGAGAGAGAGAGAACTGTATAGGAAGAGACTTTCTTCAGAAGCACCTATAAATAATGTACCAGCCTGTTTTGCCTCAGTTTTAATGGGAGGCAAAAGCTCTTCCAGAGATTTGAAAACCACTAAGTTTAGAAATTTTGTATATTCCTACTTGTTTTGTCCTCAAAATTACCAAAGTAACCTTACTCTCTGCCCTTTCCTGCTGCTTTTTTGACTGTCAGTAACAAGGCCCAGGTCCTCTGCTGGGTTCACAAAGACAGAGATTCTGTTCCTGTGCTTCAGCTGCTTTGAGTCTACTGGGTTTTCCCATCAGCACACAAGCATGATTCAGTTTTGCTTATGTTAATGAAATTCACCATCGATCCAGCTATGAGCTGCGTGTCTATGTAACCCCAAACCCCAAGTCCCACTGGAATGGCATTAGGGGATGGATTCTTGAGAGGCAATTAGTTCATGAAAACAAAACCACCATGGTGGAAAATGTCCTTCCAAGAAGGGAAAGAACCGACGATCTTTCTCTCAACTGTGTGAGTACTCATGGAACGGACAGCTTCCTACAATCCAGGAAGCACGCCCTCACTAGACACCAGCCCTGCTGCTGTACTGATCTTGGCAGTCCCACGCTTAACAAATGTGAGAAATAAAGTCTGCTACTTAAACCACCTAATCTATGCTATTCTGTTGTTGAGACAGATGCCTCAAACATCTCTCTATCCCTCAGATCCAATTCACAGGGAACATTCTCAGAGCCTTATCGCCCACTCCTTTCTCCCACTGCCTCATTTCTTTTCTGTTCCCACAGCTGAAGATACCGCTGTCACAACTACCTCCGAGCTCCGTCTTATTGTTTCTGTGATACCCCTCTGACTTCATCCTAATCGGACTCACAGCAGTTTTTAGAATGATGCTTACTTCCTGGCTCCAACACAGTCGCCTCCGCTCAGTCTCGAGTGATTGTCACCCTACCTTACCGAAAGTGCTTCTCCACCCTTGCTTGACCCTCTGCACTCACGGAATTTCCCATGCTCCGAGGCCACTTCTTGCATTCCGTTTTCATCTCCTAGTGGGAGCGATAAATAATTATTTAAAAAGTGAAGCAGGTTAAGAAATAATTCATCTTGTTAATTCTCTAGCCCTGGAGGCTTAGTGCATGAGAAGAAAACCAAAGAATACAGTATTTAGATCCTTCTGTGTCTGAGTCCCAAGGGCTGAGATTAAAAGGTAAGCACCATCGTGAGGACTAGAAGAAACTCTGACGAATGTGCGTTCTTGTAAAAGAGCACAGCCACGTCCACGACCCATAGGAACACCAGCGCCTTCCTTCCCTCAGTGAGGCTTAGGAAAGTAGCCCAACCTTCCTCCGGCCCAAGTACACGTGCTTTAAAAGGAATTTGACCCACATGCTCAAAAACTATCACCCACAACTTCCTCCTCCAGGATGACTGCAGCCTGAGACTGCTCTCCTTCAGAGACCTCCTACCAAGATTAGCTAACCTCTCCGCCTTGCTCAACTGTATACCATAAACTTGACTCCTTATTCAACCCAAGCCCTCAGTTCTCCTCGATAAGCCCATTGACTTCCCAGGTTGCTGTTGCTGCTGCATCTCCATCTGAGAGCACAGGACACATCGGACCCCAAGTTTTCTATATGTGCATCTGTACATCTGTCCCTCCTTTATTTCCTCTTGCCCCAATCAGGTTTAGGACCAGGATGTTGAGGATTCAGCCCTCTGCCATACCTGCCCTAGGCAGGGAGATCAGAAGTTCATGGTTATCTTTGGCTACATAGTGAGTTTAAAGCTAGCCTATGGGTAGAGGATACCTACCCATGGCCCTGCTTCAGAAACAGAGAGGGGAGGAGAGATAAGGGGGGAGGGGAGAAGAAGAAGAAAGGGGAGGGTGAAGGGGAGGGAAAGAGGGAAAAAGAGAGGGAAGGAGAGAGAGAGACACAGAGAGAGAGAGAGACAGCGCATTAGGTACAACCAAAACTTAAGTGAAATATATCCACTGGAGTTTCTTGATTTTAACATGAAGGGTGTCAGCACCATCAGAATCCATTGATTGTCCTCAAGGAGAGAAAAACATATCTGAGAGAGAATCTAGCTGGGAGTAAAGAGTAGAAGCAGAAAAAGAAGATGGCTGGCTGCTACTAAGCTAGAAAGTGGTATGCTTTAGAATCTTCCAGAATGGGTACTATAATTTATATGTGTATGTAAGTCAACTCTAATCAACCCCAGTGGGGAATCAGTTAGCATATAGAGAAACCTAATTAGGAATCCAAACTTCAGAGCCACTAAAGCAATGGCTTCAAATATTTTCAATCTACCTCTAGATAGTTGGTTAATTTACATAATGAATATTAGAAATAGATTTTCTTTTGTGTGGTGAGCAGGGTTCATGATATTTGAAGAGCAAAAGTGATTATAAAGAGGTTATAATTCCCGCCTGAAAGACAGTGGAGAATCCATCTGAGGAAACCTAGTGATTTCCAGCCCAGTTTTCCTCACATATTGGGCTGCTGTGCCTGACCCAGTTTACAAGTCGTGTGCAGAACCAGGTGTTTACAGCAACCCTTCCAGTCAGTGGCAAAGGTTTGTGATTTGGGAGTCAACAGATTTTTACATGAACTGGTTTTATGAATTCTTTTATGAATATATGATATTTTCTAATAAGTGGTGTATAAGGAGAAAGTTTCAAAATGAGACTTTCATTTTGTATAGTGCCATGTGGAAATGAGGTAATAAAAAGAAATCTTAGGGGCCATCTGTCTATCAGGATCAAAGATACCTGTATGATGATGAAGAAGAAGAAAATGATGACAAATGCATATTAATTGTATAACTTAGTGAGATTTATACTGACATTTTCACTCATACATGTATGACGCATTAATTGTGACCACTGTTAAACTGTGAATTTTTCTTGAGTCTGATAAGAATTGTGGAGAAAAGAAACCAAGGAAGGATAAAGGCTGTGAGTAAACGGAGGGCGATAGCGAGAATGGAGAGACAATCTGTGGCTGTGGTTCATTTTTCTTGCTTTTAAATGAAGAAGAAGAAAGAACAATTTAAGACAAAGAAAAAGTGAAAGAAAGGGAGCGGATCAATCAGTGTCAGAGAGGCCTTAGAACAGAGGGAGGAAGAATGGGTACAAGACGTGGGCAGACTTCTAGAGACTTTACATGGGAGCTTTAAGGAAATAGTACCTATTTTTCTATGAGCTAAAATCTTTCTCTGAGGACAAGTAAAGTGGTAAATAATTCACAGATTTTTAAATTGTTCGAAAAGAACTTGATCAATGGAACAAGTTTAACACTGAGAGTTTGTAAAGTCCGTTATTCTGGAGACATCCAAACTACGATTGCGAGGAAATACAAAGGGAAAAGAAAGATATGTGACTTCTCCCCAGAAATTTATTTTGCGTTTTCCTGCGATCCCACTGTATCCAGTTCTCAGATTGGAGAAGGCCATTTAATCTGTTCACTGATGACTGCATCACTGCCTTGTGAAGGGAATAGTGTGTCCCTTACTGCGCACACACCTCAGCAAAGCAGTGTGGTCACGCCGCAGCCACGCCCTCATTTCCAGGGCGACAGAATGGAAAGGTCAATATGAAGCTTATAAATTCAATCTCCTTCCTTTTTCTTTTCTTTTCTTAGCATATTTCTTTAGTGAAGGAATTTAAGGAGCAGGGACCTGCCTCTGAGTTTGTTTCAAACCAGCCTTTGTGTTATTGTTATTTCGCAACTGTAACTGAACTTTCTTTACATTTTTATTTCAAAACCAACATTTTAAGTCATTATCTTTTAGATGACAGTCATAAGGGAATGAACCTGTTATAAATTGCCGGAGAGCAGAATTTTAGTCACTACGTTTTTTGCATTAAGTAGAAATAATGCTTAACATACAATAAAACTTTTGTTCTGCTTTCTTCTTCTTTTTCTTTCTTTCTTTCTTTTCTTTTTTTTCCCCTGTATGGATCGCCAGGAAACTAGTGTTTGATGGGGAGGTTATATGCAAAATACGAAGGTCAGAAAGCATGTGAATGATTCGTACATATGGTCTGGGGGTCCCTGTATTATCGAGACTTAGAGATCTGGAGTATTTCATCTTGATGCTAAGGCCTGTGGAATGCTCCGAGTATCCCAGCACATGGGGGAAGGAATGGGAGGAAACTGGCAGGGCCATCCTTTCCCACCCAGTTTAACTGACTGAGACAAGGTAATTTGGTTAGAAGAGTCTGCTGGCAATCTGTAGGCCTCTGCTTGCTCCTCTGTGCCTTGCTGAGAGAAAGAGCTGTTGGAACAGAACCAAGGCGTGCAACTTCTGCAGCTCTGCTTTAAAACTTACACAAGCAAATGATCTCCTGGGCACCAATCCTTTCACCTCGGTAAACATGCAACAAATCTACAAGAAAGAAAAGCCGGAACACGTCCGGTTTCTCCTCCTGCAGCAACGCAGATACCTGGAGGCTCCAGACTGACTAATAGGTGCCTCATGAGTCTCTGCGGGAAGAGAAACAACCTAAGAAAACAAAAAAGTCAGTAGTTTGAGGATAAAAAAAATTATGAAACCCCAGAAAGCCCCAAGTTGCTCTGATTGGAAGGCCTGCTAGTCCCCCTTGCCCTTGCTACACAGATAAAGATGGTCCAACAGAAATCAGCATAGGTTGCTAAGAGCCATATTTTTTAATCTCATACCAGGATTGCATGTTTTGTGATATTTTGCTTTTTAACCCAGCCCGTCTCATCCTATTGACAAGCGAGTTCTCCCTCAACAACATGCAGTGTCCGGGAATGGCTTTGAGAGTAGATCTATGAAATCAGAGCTAAAGGAATAGTTCCCCCTATCTTCTTGTTAACCAGTTTTAATTATCGATTGAAAATTGTTTGGAATGGATAAAAATATACACTGAAGGCTGAGGATGAAGACAGCACCACACAAGACCTAAGAATATTTCCCCCAAGTCATACATTCCTTTTAAATGATTGGTACAGACGCTCAGTGTATTTGAGGACACCCAGCGATCCATAGCAGCGCTTTAGTCTCTGGAAATCTAATACCAAGTCAACTTTGTGGTTTTCTCAGGCCCTTATCAGAAAACAGGAGCATGAAAAATAGCATTTGATATATGGCCCCTAGAGAAAGTGGTAAGGCAACCCGGCACCAAATTACAGGAACATTCCAATTATGGATGTTAGACCAAGATTTTAATCAATAACGCTATGACTTTTACCCACCAGAGATTCATCACTTGGAGAAATACCTGAGCTTGCCATGAAAACTCAGGGCAGTGTGAGAGGAGAGACAGGAGGAAATGAAGGGGTCGCTCTGTATCTAATCCTGCCATCCTTAAAGGAAAGAAGAGAAATTCACTGGAGAACAAAGCAAGGCAGCCCTCAAACTGTCCACATCCTTCCTAATAGAAGGGAAAAGAAAGTCCCTGCCCGTGAGGATTTCATGGCTTTATGAAATCTTTACAAATTCCTTGAAAATGTCAACTTTCACCCATTAAAAGAGCTAGCAGAGGCTTGGCAATGAAGGCGCTTTTGGTTGTGGGGTTTTTTTTTCCCACCACCAGCAAATGAGACAAATAAATCTGAAGGCCTGAATTTCGCGCCCCCCTTACTTTTCCAGAAGTGGACTGGGATGCTGAGGACCCCCAATTGAGAATACAATGCAACCTTGGCAGGTCATCATTTCACAGCCACAGGGAAAGGTCTTTGCATTAAAAAAAAAAAATGGGTGAAGTGGGGGTGGTCAGAGCCTAGATGAAGATAGAATCAGAAATCCCACCAAAGCTTATGGATAAAAGGCAAGGCAAATGAACAGGGGATGTCATTTTGTCAAGTGATCAATGAGAAGTTAGATTTGTTTTTTAATGGGATGAGCAGATAAGATGATCTCAGTCCAGGACTATGAGCAATCTTAAAATGTAGCCATTCACACTACCGAGTTACCACTGCCTTTGGTTAATTCCATCTTAGTTGTCTGTCAATCATATCTACTCCTTTCATGGCAGTACTATGGAAAATGAAAGAATCAAGGAGTAAAGGAGACATCCCACAGCCAGGCTTCGTCTGCAAAGAATGAGACACATCTATGTCTCCGTCAGGCCTGAGTATAAGAATTCAAGATGGCAACCTCAGCAAGTACTGGCACCAGTGGAGAGGGAATGAGAGGAAGGGCTTGTGGTGCTGAGGGATTCGGAGAAGGAAAGTAAGCCACCACTGCCTTCCTCCTATGACACCGTCTTCCTACAGTGACAGTGAACGCGGACAAGCCAACCACTAGATTTTCCTGACTACGAATCTTCTTATTCGGCTACCTCCAACTGGGGGATCCCTTCCTGAGAGCCTTCCGGAAGCTTCCTTCTAGTGCTTGTTTTATAGCCAAAAATGTAAAGCCTTGGACATTTCCCAAAATGTCAATTACCAGACAGTGGTATAGGTGTCACCCTTCTATCACCAGTACCAAAAACAAGGACAAACAAGGAACCTCAGAGTTGAAAACAACTTCGTCTGCGATGTGTGGATGTTCCCTTCCATTTCCCTTCATTGCTCATTTGCTTAGCAAATATTTATAACAATACAGGAAGAAGCAGGAATGCTGAGTTACAGCATTTTTGTTTTTCTTTCTGAGATCCTTGTGACTTTCCTCCCCAGTTAGCCAGAGGCAAGCACATAGCCTTGAGGAAAAGTCGATTTTGGATATTTGTTTTTAATTTCTCAAACAGCCTCTGGAGAATCAAAAGGGAGGGCCTAAGGGGAGTCAATGATCAATCTCAGGCCATAAAAATAGAATAGGGAAGAGAATAGAGGAGAAAAGCTGAGGCAGGATGAGGACCCCAGTGGACTGCAGACAGCTCCAGGCATGTTAAATTGCCATGTTAAATACACCTCTGGTATCCCAGATGGGCAGCAGTGAGAAAGAGAGAACAGTTGCGATGCCCTTTGTGAACCTGAAGAGTGCAGGACCCTACGAGGTGCCATCTTGGTACTCCTCTGAACTTTCTGTCCCTCTGTCCCTTTCTACCCTTGAGCCGACATGCATGAACTGCTCCCTACCACCTTTGCACAGTCCCCAAACAAGCACTGAGTCCTCAAAACACAAAACAGAGCTGTGCATACCCAGGCAGCAGGAGTATGGTTGAAAAAGTCAGGCCAGGGGGACCACTCTACAAAGGCAGGTCCAGAATCTTCCAGTCAGACCCGATGGTGACATAAATATACCCTATTCTGTGCCAACAAAGACCGGCTGTGGGATATCTTTATGTATCCTTTTGCTCCCCGACACCAGACCTGGGTGCCATTATTTTCTGTGTGTACTCTGAGAACTCAAACACTGCTGTACCTCGGGGTGGGGGGCAGCAGTGGTAAACAGTAAGAGAATAATCAGAGGCCACAAGGATGAGCACTGGGTACTGCATTCGCACTGAAACAAAAGACTATCTCCCAAAGCAGAGGTATCCCTGAGCTGAGTCTGAAAGTAGCCACAGCAGTTAGCTATGAGATGGAGTGCTGATGCCTCCTAACATAAGCCAGATAAAACTACCACAAACTTAGAGACTTAAAGAACAAAACCTGGGGCTAAGGTGATGATTCAGTCCATAAAAGACCTGCCACAAAAAGCACAAGGATTTGAGTTCAGATCCCTGGCACACATGTAAAATGTATTATGCCCAGACTATGGCAGAAAGGAAAGGAAAGGAAAGGAACAGTTAGAGGAGTAGGGGTGAATCCAAAAGTAGGCTTGATATCTGAAGATCTTCATATCATCTGTCAGTACACAGAGAGTTGAACTCTGACTTGTTTGTTTGTTTGTTTGTTTGTTTGCCAAGACAGGGTTTCTCTGTGTATCTCTGGCTGTCCTGGAACTCACTCTGTAGACCAAGCTGGCCTCGAACTCAGAAATCCACCTGCCTCTGCCTCCCAAGTGCTGGGGGATTAAAGGCGTGCACCACCACTGCCCAGGAAAGAGACACCAATTAGCATACTAAACAAGTTTTCTTGGACAGAAGATGTCATGTAGCCTATGTCATCAACTATGCTCAGTGCTGGAGAAATACTGGCATCAGCACAGCCATGTTAGCAGAGATGGAAAATAAGATCGCCTGATCCCTGGCTCCCTGTTTACTAATGCTCAGCTAGTTAATATTCTAACTCAACATAGTGGCAACAACAGATATTAAATTACAGCCTCCCCATGCCCCCATCCCCAGCAGAGATAAAACACTGCTTGCTGACAAGCCAGATTCTGTCCACCTCTTCCATAGGGGCAGCACAATAGAGTTGATAGAAGAGGTTCAATATTATAGTCTTGCACCAGAGAATGTTTTTCTTCCTCAGGGGATAGGGCCGTACTGGAAGCTCAATGTTGGTTTCTGTTTTGGATGGAGTTTTGGTTTCTGTTTGGATGGAAGAAGTTTCTCTTCTTGCCTGGAATTTGAATGGAGGCACAGTGAGAACAGACAGTAGGTTTCTCTCTTCACTGTAAGTTACTGCTCAGTTCCTATAGGTTTTCTGAGCCAAGGACCTAACTAATAGGAATCTCATCTCTTTAAAAGGCAAAGCGAAAGCCAAGGGCAGTGGGTAAGTCCTGTGTGAGCATGGAGGCCCTTAGGAAAAAGCTTGGAGGGTAGAGCTCATCACATACCACATGAGGTAGGCCACCAGGGCAGGGAGTTCAGAATGGTTGGAAAGGGGGGAGGTAACGAGTGTCAGTTGATTCTTTGAGACCAAGGACTATGAGCAGACCTGTAACTCACCCTACAGACATCACGTTAGCAACTGGAATTCTAGGGGACTCATTCTCAAAAGTTTAAATTTAATATATAAGAGAAGTGGATTTGAACAGCACCTCCTTTCAGAACATCTGGATGTATTGTCTGATGGCAGGCCCACAGCAAAGTCCTTCCCCAAGGACTACCCTCTGTTGCAAGAAGCAAGTTTGTTCAAAGTTACACCCATATTAAATCACCAGTCACTGGGGTTTAAAAAAAAATCACACATGAGCTCCTTGCTGCCTTTCAGGACACCTCAAAAGAGCAATCCCCGTTGGAGGAGCACTACAGGGACTGGCTGAAGGCTCTGTGGCAACCATACTGCAGTTCATTTTCTCCCAGCATACAGCCTGAGTCTCCCCCACAAGCCCATTAAAAGTGTCATTCCTAAGCTCACTCCCAATAAATGGGCTCCACACAACTCGAGTTCCAGGCTTTGCTTCCCATGGAATCTAAATTATACTTGGCTTCTTTTTTGGTTTTGGCATGATTCAATCTATTATAAAGCTTTCTGTACATTTATAGCGTGGTATAAATAAAAGTCCCAATTGCATAAGCTGGAATACTTCATGGTTTTGGTATTATAAACAAGACCAAGTCACTGAGGCTTGTGGGTATTATTTCTAGGTAAATCTAAAGCTAGTTACACACTAACATAACACAATGCACATACAAGAATTCCAAATAACAAAATATATTCTGTCTAGATCACAACCTAGAGTATTTCATAAAAAGCATATTTTCTGCAAGCTGTACTCTTCTGAACATTTCCCAGGATAAGATTCATGTTAATATTTCTTTGCCATTCTGTATCAATCTTGGATTTGGTCTGCACACACCAGTTCCAATTGCAAAGAGGGAACTTTTGCTCTAAAATTTTATTCTTCTATGTTATAAATATTTTAAAAATACATCTTTAAAACGTGTTTTCCTATATACTGCTCTATTGCTATAGAATGATGCTTCAGACTGAACCACAGTGGATGGTGTCTGTGGTTAAAGATAAGAATTCAAAGACTGGATGTGTTTTTCTAGAGTCAACTTGAGAGATGATTCTAAGTCATTCTAACCCGAATGTTTTCGGTTTCTCAGGTTTTCAAAAATGACCTAGACCGACATTTTTACATCATCAGTGTCCTTGATCTTGTGTTTATGGCTACTGAAATCTCTGTTTAAATGTGCCATAGGCTTTTCTCAAAAGTATCACACTCAAAACGTGAATCTTGGCTTTCTGTCCCCTCTGCCAGTGGGGATTCTTATCCAATCTTAGAAATTAATGTCACCATTTACTTTATCGATCAAGTCAAACCTGTATTTGATTCATTGTTTCTCCACTCCCAAAATAATCCATCACCAGGGTCTCCAAATGTACCCCAAAACAGCCATTGCTATCCGTCATCACTGTCCTTATTCTTGCTGAATTTCAACTGTTATGTCCTATCATAGCCTCCTCAATGGACTTCCTACCTCTGTTCTGGCCCCTTTCAGAACACATGAACATCAGAGAGCAAGAAATGTTTTAATGTACCGCAAAACACATTACGATTCCACTTAGTCCCTAATGCTTCCCATTGATCATGCAATGAAATAAAAGCTCCTTATCATAGCTTACAGGCTCCTCTCTCTGTCCTTCCTCCTCCCGGACTCATGTCATATCCTATCACGTTGTCTTCACTCTCCAAACTCAGACACTTTGTCTTCAGTTGCCTTTGTAGTTTTTGATCAAATGTGCCAGTTTCCTTTCTATCCTGAAACACCTGCTCTGTTCCTTCAGTCTGAAAGGTTCTAGCCCACTGCTTCCTGTCACCTCCTGATGTAATCAATAAGATCTTAGCTTAACTCTCATCTCCAAGAGGTTTCCATGATCAGCATCAAAATAGACTGTGGTACTCTTCTTCCCAGGAATACGTTCATTGATTATCCTGTTTAGTTCCTGTACACTGCTTATTACTCTTATTTATACTAATTCATTGACTGCTTCCTCTTCATGTTACATAAAAACAGAACCTCATCTAGCTTCTTACTGTGGACATACTAATATTTTACTATACCTCCACCATACTTAGTGCTCAGTAGGTATCCATTAAATGAATACACTATAGATTACAAATAAAATGAATATGAAATGTGAAATGAATATATTTATGGTATAGCAAATATAATACATGAGTGTAATATAAATATACAGACAAGTTTATAATTTTAGTGCTTAGTGCAAACACTGCAATATACATAGAATGGGATCTATATCTAACACAATGTGTATTAAAGACAAAACGGTACTCTGTAGCACCAGTTATTAAGCAAACACACACAAAACTACACTAGGAAATCACTTCACACTTGTTAGAATGGATATTATCCAGAAGACAAAAGACAATAATCATTGGTAAGGACAGGACTAAAAGGAACCTTGCACAATGTTGGTGAGAATGTATTTGTACAGCCATTGTGTAAAACGGTATGGAAATGTCTCAAAAACAAAAAGCAAAACTACCATATCATCCTACAGTCCTACATCTTTCTTTTTGAGGCAGAGTCTCATGTATTCCAGGCTAGCCTCAAATTCTCTATGTAGCCAAAAATAGCCTTTGACTTCTAATCCATTTGATTCTACATCTTGATATATAGTCAAAGAAATGAAAGAAATATCTCAGAGTTATCTTTAATCCACTGAGCATTGTAGCATCGTGCACAGTGGCTAATAAATTAATATGCCTATGGATAGATACCTAAAGAATTATGAGACAGAATACACACATGCACGCACACACACACACTGTAACCTTATTTGGCCTTTTAAAAGAAAGAAATTCATAGTGCACTGGGGTAGTATGGTGACCTTCCAAAGCAAGGAAATTTCATCACCTGCAACATCATGAATGAACCTGAACATTGTGCTATGCAAAATAGGCCAAACAAATATGGGCTTTTCTCATTTATATGTGGAATCTAGAAATGTTACAGCTACAGAAACGGAAAGTACAATGGAGATTGGCATCAAAGAGAGGTGTGGCAATGGTGAAGACACACTGGTCAAAGAGTATAAGGATTTAGGAATGTGGGTTGTATAAATTCTAGAGACCTTATGCACAGCCTGATGGTGCCAGTTAACAACGTTACACTGCATTTGAAATTTCCCAGGAATAGAACTTAAGTTTTCTCATCACATAAAAAAAGGCGTATAAGGTATGTTAATTAGTGAGCATGAGACATTATGCAACGTACATGCATCAAAGCTTCGCACCATGTACTTAACTGTCTTCAGTATTTATTTGTCAGTTATATCTCAGTACAGATTTGTAAAGACGTCTATGGAAAGTACAGATTCTAGGCTTCTTCGTGGTTTTCTTTTCACATAAGTGGATATATTACAAACTTTATTTTTTCAGTTCTGAGACAAATACAATTTCTCACATTTTAAGTGTCCTTGTGTGTTGCAATCCACAGGGTTAATCTAATTTAATGATGTTTCTTATACTCCACACATTAGGTTCAATATTAAATATCTGTTGAGTGAGTGCCCTGCCTTGTAAACAGTGCAAAAGTGTGGGACTGAGGCAAGCAGAGGCAGAGGCGGGATCACAGAGGAGCTTCTCTGTGATGGGTTACCTCACTCTGCCAGCAAGAAAAGGAACAGACCCCTGGCTATGATCTCATTAATACCAAGCACTGACAAATAATTTAAATGATATCTGGGTTAGAAAGAAAAATCAATGTGATTGAGACTTCAACATTGGAAATAAAAAAATCTCCTAATTATAAATTAAGATTTTCCACATAATTACAGCTCTCTCTTTGAGTATTTTGATAGCCTTGGTGGTGTCTCTGAGATTCCCCATCTATACATCCTTTAATTTGTTCAACTTTATTTCTTTAAGTGAGAAAAGCCACTAGTACTTAATTTTCATATTCAGGCAATGTTAGCACCTAAGAAGCGTAGAGTAGATTCAAGTTCACACCTCTTCTGCTGCTATTAGTTAGGTGAGGAACATTTAATTAAAGCAGTAAGATTTAATAATTTCTCAGAGTCTTCTTATCTGTGATCTGAACACACTTCAGACCTAGAGCTAAAACTAAATCCCAGGGTACCAGAAGGAATCAGAAATAGACTTCCTGGTTTCCATCATTCCAGCACCCTTACGTGGCCAGTAAGAAGCAGGGGCAGTTAAGTCTCTGGATAATCAATACGGTCTCTTAATCTTAGGGTCGTTATGAGACTCTCTTGCCTGTGTACTTGGTGAGACAAATTTCTAATGCCTAGTTAAGCTTTAAGGAAAAAAAAAAGAATACTATCATAAGTAAACAAATGGCAACATACTTCTTACACTCTAAAATTCAATTTAAGGGGGCTAACTCAATATCTCTTTCTGAGTGCCAACAACAAGCAGGATCCTGTTCTACAAAATAAGGACTGGTAAATCATCAAAGCAGCAAAACCTGGAATCTTGTATTCTAATTTAAAAAGTTAAAAATAAAAATACCAAGCATTTACATAATATTTTTTATGCAGCAAGTGCTACTCTATGTTGATTTTACATATTTAATGCTCACAAGAGCCACACAGCATGGCAGTTGCTTCTCCAGGTCAGGACTGAGTTCTTCAGTTGTTGAGACTTAAAGCCTGTGTGTTAACTATGGCTCTACAATGCCTCTTATACACTATTCCACTTCTGCCTGCTGAGTTATAAGGCAGACAGTCAGCAGAAGTCCTCACCTTCCATAACATGCATTTTGAATAAATAAGACAATCAAAAAGTCATACTTGCAAATAGTGACTAGAAGCACAGATGAAACAGTGCCTGTAAGAACAACACATGTGGGACCATCAAGAACATCTCTGGGGAAAAGAGAGAAAGATTGAATAAGAAGCAAATGATGGGGGCAGAGGAAGGCCTGTGGTTGAAACAGCAAGACCAGTGTGTATAAAAGTTCATAAAACAAGGAACCTGTGAGTAACTCAGAGCAGGCTCTGCACAGTGAGAGGCAGAGAGCAGCCTGAGGTCAGACCGGAGACAACACTGGCCTGTTCCACGTCCTGATCCCTGGCCAGGTTGTGGAGAACAATGTAGGTCATAACAACAGGTGAGGGCTTTATTTCCAGAGCAATGAGAGCCACTTTAAATTAATAAAGACACAATTCAAGCTTATAAAAGACTCTATGTGAAAGCGGGGAGAAAAGATAAATAGAAGTCCCTAATTTAGGATACTTGGCACTTTTCTTGATTTGTTCATTAATTAATTTTCATTTTCTCATGTTTACATCGTCTAAAATAAGCTTTAAAGTGGGTGGGCTGTTATCATTCTGCCCACATGTTTCCGGCATATGCTCATTAGCAGAGACGCTCCACCATGGAACTGTAGAGCAACTGCTCTGAACCCTACAAAGAATTGTAAACAGAACCAATTCCAACTGTGGAGTGAATAATAAGGAAGGACAAATGGTTTCATGCGCAGTAATGAGGCTCTCCTTCCGGATGCATGGGGACCTGACTTCTCTTAAAGGTCACAGTTGTCTATGCACTAGAAACATACTACTCTATTTGACTGTTTTTATTTTGCTCTTCATATCATGAGGTCTCATAGCTGTTGGCAGGAAATTCTATAGATACAGAACTAACAGCACACAGCACCAGCCAACCAGGACAGATATAACAGTATTGGGGCTAGGGTCTAGATCCTCTCTTCCAAGGAGTTACACTTTGTGTTGGTACATCATGAAGAGCCTCAGGGTCTAGGCAAGGACCACAATGGTCAAGGCATGGGGTCACAGAAGGCTCCTCAAAATAGGAGCCTGCTCAGAGGTAGATACTTAACCATCTTCTCTGGCCACAGGACTATTTCCTGTCTGCACTGCCCTCCCTCCCAGATGATCTACTATAATTCAACAATCAGGCTTCTGCCTGGCCGTGCTCAGGAGAAACAGGCCCAGTTGATTTCACATAATGTTGGGTCAGTTCCCCTAATATGTGGGCTGCTTATACTAGAACAATAAACTACATTTCTGGAACATGTCCCTCCCTGTGAAAGAACAGACTGTCTCTCACAACACAGCTTTTTTGTTAAGAGTATCCGCCTAGGCCAGACCAGCTCTGTTAGTAGATCACCACCCACCTAAGTCTGGTCAGCTGTGAACCAGACTGTTGTCCTAATGCAGACACCAAGTTATAGCACAATAGAGGGGAGCTTGCCAGTGAATGCTGGATGATTGGCCAACAGCCTAGTAATAGGGGCATTGTATTACAGATACTCGTGGTTATTATTCGTCAACACAGAACAATACAGCATCTACCTTGGAGAGCATATAAGAACCACATGTTTGTCTTAAGGAGAAATGATGAATACCATACCCTCCTCATCTGAGATAATAAGTTAAAAAAAAAAACTAATAAACTTAAGATCTCTAGGTTTTTTTAAAGTCATTTAACTGTGTAACTTTTCAATTGGCCTTAACTGACTATAATTCTTACAAATAAATGTATAAAACACAATAAAATATTTCTAATCTATAAAATAGCAAGCAAATTGTGATGTCTTTAGACAATTCTCATGATACAACAGCACTGTAGTATGGAGTTCTGATTCCTTTGGCCTTCAAGGGGGGGTAGGGGGTCCTTTCCATGTTGGTGATGATTGTTTTTCTTGCAAGAAAGAATTGGTGGACCATAAAAATGGTTTAGCAGGTAAAAGAGCTAACTGCCACTACTGACTACCTACCCACACATTGGAAAAAGAGATCTGATCACAAGCACTTGTCGTTATACCTTGTTTGGTGACATCACTTGGATGTGCGCTCTTTTCTGAGGGGAAACAGAGGAGCAGTGGATCTGGGGGAGAGAGGAGGTGAGGGGAAAAAAGTCTGGGATGGAGGGAGCCAGGGGATACGGGCTACTCATATAGAGGACCCAGATTCAATTCCCAGCACCAACTTGGCAGTTTATAACTATCTGTAACTCCAGTCACCGATGCAATGCTTTCTTCTGGCCTCTGCAGGCATATGTTGCAGAGACACATACAGTAAGAATACTGCTGCACATAAAATAAAAACTAAATGAAAAGATTCACAGCCATGCCATGCAGTGCCAGCTGGGGAAGACACCCAGAGGTCCATCAGCTGTGTAGCCCACCTACCACAGGAGCCATTACACAATGTGCAAGTATGACTGAAACTTATGGGAGAGAAAGAGAAGCACAACAGTCTGAGCATTATGAGGAGAGATGGAACTGGAGACACAAGGGTGGAGAGGAATAGCATGTAGTCAGGCTGCTGCCTGTGACCATGTTGATGTCCAAAGGACTGTGCAGAGATGGCCCTGACCCTCACTGGCTACAGCATTCTGGAGAGTTGGCCACATCTCTCATAAGTGACAGCACTCAGGAGATTGGGCCTTGTACCTCACCTGGACAGCACAGTAGAGCTGTCTCTGATGACATGGGTGCAAGTGAGCCACTCGGAGGACATGAGAGCAGGGGAGGAGGCCCCACACTTTGCCAGCTGCAGCACTGGGTGAGCTAGCCTGGGGAATGCTGGAGAACTCACTCTGGTGGTGTGGGTGCACGAAAGCTGGCAGGCTGACCGACTCAGCTACCACCCAGGCTCAGATGCAGGACTTTGAGTTGGCCCACTCCAACATCCACCTCATCTGTGAACTGCTGGAGCATCTGAAGGACCAAAGCTGCAGGACCTCCATGACCCAGAGTAACAACAGGAGATACACGAGCTCTCAGTGAGGATCCAGAATTGATAATTTAAGAGAAGCCAGAGACCTCAAGCCAGTCCAACGACTCACTGCAGTGGACATCTGTAGGTGGAGATGTGTAGATAAAGTAGTGTACTGTAGGACACACTGCAGCTTCCACAACGGGATGGAGACATGAGTGGGACCAGGGCGCATGATGTGAAACTCACAAAAAATCAATCAAAGTTAAAAAAGAAAAAATGAATTATATCACTTTTCATGAATATCATTGTCACTAAGGTGAGTGTCCAGTATGTGCATTTATCTATGTATACTAGCGTTTTATTTAAGCCATCATAAATATTCCTATTTAGAAATAGTATTTGTTTTTTATTTATTCTTTGAAAACTCCATCCATTTATTTTGGTCATATTCGCCCTCCTCTCCCCGTCCAAAGCACTATGGCTCTTACTCGACACATCTCCCTCCTTCTGACTCGTGGCCTCTTTTTCTTTTTTATTGAAAATAAAATTTTTTCTCACAGAATATATCCTGATTATGGTTCCCCTTCCCTTTACTCCTCCCAGCTCCTCACCCATCAAGATCCACTCGTTTCTGTCTCTCACTAGAAAATAAATGTGTTTCTAAGAGATAATAAGATATGAGATAAAACAAAAAACAAATATCAGAATTGAACAAAACAAACAGAATGAAAAAAGCCCCCTCTCCACTCAAAAAATACCCACTTGTTTTGCACACTCAGAAATCCCATAAAAACATTCAACTGGAAGCCATAATATATATATGCAAAAAAATCTGTAGGATAAAAAGATATATATATATATATATGTATATATATATATCACTGTTATAACATTGTGAGACAAGGAACCTCCAAAGAAGCCATTCCATTCTATTTCTGTTGCCATCTACAGTTGGGCATGCACCCTACCATTGAGAGTAGTTTGTTTCCCTAGTGAGACTCCCTTGGAGAAAAACTAAATGTTCATTTGCAAATGCTTTTCAATCAGTGATCACTTCTGGGTTAGGGATAGAGTCAGGCATCCATTCCTCCTTTCAGCTGTAGGGTCTGAACTGATGCAGACCTATGCAGACCTGGGTTCTGTGCATTCATATGGATACCGATCATTTAAAGGGTTTGTTCTCTTGGTGTCCTCAATACCCTCTGGCTCATCTCCTCTTTCTGCCTCCTCTTTCATGGGATTCCCTGAGCTCTGACAGAGAAGATTTGATGGAGATATCCTATTTTGGTTTGAGTATTCCAAAGTTTTTCACTCTCTGTATAATGTGTGCCTGTGAGTCTCTGTATTTGTTCCCATCTGCTAAAAAAGATAGCTTTTCTGATGATGGTCAAGCAAGGCATTGATTTTTGTGTATGGCAGAATATCATTAGGAGCCATTCTATTCCTATATTTTGTTGTTGTTATTGTTGTTGTCGTTTTTAATTTTTAGAACAGTAATTTTCCCCTAGGTCCTGGGCTATATCTAGTCTCAGGTTCTTGGTCAGCCAAACAGTATTGGATATAGGTTCCATCTTATGGAATGGGCCTTGAATAAAATCAGGTATTGATTGCTTACTCTCCTAAGCTTTACCCCACCATTGCAGTGGCATATTTTGCAGGCAGGACACCATTGTAGACCAAAGGGTTTGCAGCTGGTTTGGTAAAAACCATGTTCCCCACCATGATGATAATGGAATAAATTTTTGAAAGGCATAAGCAACCCCCAATTCCATGCTTTCTTTTATAAGAATGTCCATGGTCATGGGGTCTCTTCACAACAATAGAACACTAAGACGATAGATGTTTGTATTTATGTCTGTGTCTTCAAAATTTTGCATTGATCAATGTGTCTATTTTGTGATCATATCATGCTGTATCTCTGTAGTACAAACTGAAATCAAGGATGATAATACCTCCAGGAGCTATTTGATTATTCAGGTTTGTTTTAGCTCTTCTAGATTTTTTGTGTTTCCATATGAAACTAAACATTGTCCTTTCAAGACTTGTGAAGAATTGTTTAGGAATTTTGATGGGGATTGCATAAAACCTGTAGATTGCTTTTTGTAGACCATTTTTACTATGGCCATTTTTACTATGTTAATCCTACTGATCCATGAGCATGGGAGAGATCTTTCCATGTTCTGATATCTCCTTCAATTTCTTTTTATCATACGAGTCTTTCACTTGCTTGATTAGAGTTACCACAAGACATTTTATATTATTTGAAACTATTATGAAAGGCTTTATACCCATAATTTCTTTTTCAGTCCATTTGTCATTAGTATATAGGAATAATGCTGATTTTTGTAAATTAATTTTGTATCCAGCTACTTTACTGAAAATGTTTATCAGCTGTAGAAGTTCCCCAGTACAGTTTTTATACCCATATGTACTGTCATATTATCTTTAAATAGAGATATTTTTATTTCTTTCTAATTTTTATTCACTTGATCATCATCAGCTGCCTTATTACTATAAATAAGACTTGAAATTCTAAACTTGATATGGAGAGAGGGAACACCTTTGTCTTGTTTCTGATCTTATTGGAACTGATTTAAGTTTCCACTCCATTTTAGTTGATACTGGCTACGACTTGCTCTAAACTACCTTCCTTATCATTATCTTGAGGTATTTCCCTTGACTCCATAATTTCTCCTGGATCTTTATCATGAAAAGATTGGATTTTGTCAAAAGCCCAAAAGCCGTTTCTGCCTCTAATGAGATGATCATGCTTTTGTTTTTCAGCTTGTTTATATGGTGGATTTCATTTACTAATTTTGAAATATTGAACCATGCTTGCATATCTGGGATAAAGCCTACTTGATCATGGTGAATGATTTTTTTGATGAGTTCTTGGATTTGATTTGCAAGTGTTTGATTAAGTATTTTTGCATCTGAGTTAATAAGGAAACTTTGTAATCCCCTTTCATTGATGAGTCTTTATGTGCTTTGGGTATCAGAGTAACTGTGGACTCATAAAATGAATTGAGGCAATGTTCCTTCTGTTTCTATATTATGGAATAATTTGAAAAATATTGGTGTTACTACTTCTTTGAAAATCTGATAAAATTCTCCTCTAAAACCATCTGGCCTTGAGTTTTTGTTTGTTTGGTTAGTTGGGAGTTTTTTTGTTGTTGTTGTTTTTTTTATTTAAATTGTTTATCTAATCTTGATTTCACTTTGGTAAGTATTAACTACTGAGAGAATTATTCATTTCCTTTAGACTTTCCAATTTGTTGGAATACAGGTTTTTAAATACGTCCTTATCTCTGGATTTCTTTAGTGACTATTGGTATGTCCCTCTTTTCATTTCTGATTTTATTAGTTTGGGTATTACCTCTGTATCTTTTAGTTAGTTTGGATAAAGGTTTGTCTAGCTTGTTGATTTTCCAAAAAAAAAAACTCAACTCTTTGTTTCACTGAGTCTTTGTATTGTTCTCTTTGTTTCTATTTTATTATTTCAGACTTGAATTTGGTTAGTTCTTTCGGTCTACTCTTGTATGTGTGTATTTCTTTTTGTTCTAGAACATTCAGGTATGCTAGTATAAAATCTCTTCATTTTTTTTTAGTGTAGGTACTTAGTTTTATGAATTGTCCCCTTAGCATCTCTTACATTTCACCATATGTTTGGATATGATATGCATTCATTTTCATTCTAGAAAATCTTTTATGTCTTGACTCATTTTTCATTCAGTAGAGAGTTGTTCAGTTTCAATGAGTTTGTAAGCTTTCTGTTGTTTCTGTTATTGTTAACATCCAGGTTTAATCCATGGTGGTCTGACGGGATGTGAGGAGTTATTTCAATATTCTTGTATCTACTGAGACTTTCTTTGTGTTCTAGTATGTGATCAATTTTGGAGAAAGTTTCATGAGGTATGGAGAAGAAGTATATTCTTTTGTGTTTGGATGAAATGTGATGTAAATATATGCTAGGTTCTTTTAGTTTATAACATCTGTTAGCTCCAGTATTTTTGTTTAGCTTTAGTCAAGATGACCTGCCCTTTGGTGAGATCAGGTGAGGAGGTTTGAATAAGAATGGCCTTCATAGGTCCATAGGGAATGGCACTATTAGGATGTGTAGCCTTGTTGAAGCAGGAATGGCCTTGTGGAAAGGTGTCTATGGAGGAAGTGTCTCATTCACTTCCTGTTGTGTGTGGATTGAGATGTAGATTTCTCAGTTCCTTCTCTAGCACCTTTTCTGTTTGCATTCCACCATGCTGTAAATCAGCCCAAATAAAATGTTTTATAAGAGTTGCCATGGTCATAGGGTCTCTTCATAGCAATAGAAACTCCAACTAAGACAAAAGTTGTTACCAGGAGTGGGGTATTGCTGTGATAAGCCTGACCATGTTTTTGTTTGGAGGAATGTGGACTCTGGAACATTGGGTTAGGGAAGCAGTGGAATGCTTTAGACAGTGGTGCTGAGGGTGATTGACACTGTGGGTGCTGGACTCAAGAGGTTTCAGAGAAGAAGAATGTTAGTATGTGGCCTAGAAAGTATTTCTGATACTTTGGTGAAAAATGTGTCTACTTTCTACCCTTGTCCAAAAAATCTACCTGAAGTTAAATTGACAAGTTTTAGATTAATTGCTTTGGCAGAGGAAATCTCAAAACAGCCTACCATGGACTATGTAGTATCATTATTAATGTTCATGTTTATGCAGACTTATAATGGAAGGAGCAAGGTGAGCATGAAAAAAAAATCATATATAATTGGAGGAGAAAAGAGCAGCAGGAGGTGGGATGGTGCTAAATCCTGTGCTCAGGGAGATAAGCAGATTAAAGAAGAGTCTGATGCTGAGTGGAATAAAGGAGTGGTGCCCTCAGGGCAAGACCCCATCCATGTATGCTTCCAACTTGTAAAAAGGAATTAAAGAAAAGCTTAGGGCCAGGTCTGGTGGTGCACACCTTTAATTTTAGTACTCTGAAATCAGAGGCCTGCAGATCACTAAGTTTGAGGCCAGCCAGGTCTGCAGATCAGGTTTCAGGACAGCTAAGCTTAGGCAGTTAAAAAAAAAAATCAAAACCAGTAAACTGATGAAGATGTAATTGAATGAGGAAGGTTATGTTCCAGCCCCAGCAAGCAGCAGAACTTGGCAGCTTCAGCCATGTGGTTCTGGCTTTAGAATCAAGGACATTAAAAATAAGTTATGGAGTCTCCCTTTATGACTAAGGAAAGTTGGTGAGATCAATCATGTGTCAGGGGTGTCTCTGCATGGAGGCCTAAAGAGCGTATGGTGTGAAGCTGTGAAGGTGAAGCCTGGATTGCCTTGGAGACCCCAAAATGTTGAAGATGCCAAAGCCATGGGATACCTGCTGAGAAGAGCTGCTAACAAGGAGTTGAACCAGCCCAAGAGAAAAAAGTGTGTTGCAGTTACCGAAGATGAAAGGGGTTGGAGATCTGAAGAGCACTTTGACATCAGACATGGAGATGCAGAGTTTGAAGTTTACCCAGTTAGCTTTCAGTCTTGCTTTAGTCTACTATTTTCTCACTATCTCCCTCTTAGAGTGGTAAAATAGATCCTGTACCATTATATATTAAAAGTTTGAGATCAAAGGTTCAATACAATAATATATGTTGCATAAAATTCTTAAAGAACTTAAGAAAACAAAATACAAGCAGTGCCTGCAACTGAAGAACAAGCTGTCTTCATGAGGATTTTTATTGCTTTGAAGAGACACTATGGCCATGGCAACTCTTATAAAGGTCATCCACTTTTGTAAAAGAAACACTATTACAGCGTAAATTGCTCATTGACCCTTACACATTGATAGTGGGAGATTTCAATACCCCACTGACTTAAGCTGTAGTCATGTCTGTTTTACAAAAGCAGATGTCCTTGCATTTAGGGCATAGGTGGTCAGATTGAAATGTCATCTTGATTATTTTTCCTTGGATGAGTATGTAGTGTCCTTCTTTTTTAATTGGTTTTGGTTTCAAGTTTGTTTTTTAGATATTTAAATGGCTGTGTGTTTAGTATTTTGATTATTATGTGCTGGTGGGACTTTCTTTTCTGGTCCAGACTATTTGGTATTCCATATACTTCTTGTACTTTGATAGCCACCTCTTCCTTTGGATTAGGAAAATTTTCTGATTTTGTTCAAAATATTTTCTCTGCCTTTTACCTGGGTGTCTTTTCCTTTTTTGATTCCTATTATTCTATTATTTGGGTTTTTTTCATAGTGTCCTAGATTTCCTAGATGTTTTGTGACAGGGAATTTTTACATTTAACTTGTTTTTGACTATTGCATCCATTTCCTCTAACATGTCTTCCATGCCTCACACTCTTCCTTCTCACGTACTCTGTTGATGAAGCTTGCCTCTGAGGTTCCTGTTTGAATTCCTAAATTTTTCATTTCCTGATTCTCCTCAGTTTGGGTTTTCTTTATCAGTTCTATTTCTACTTTCAGGCTTTGTACTGTTTTATTCATTTCCTTGTACTTTGTGGTTTTGTAGGTTTCTTCAAGGGATGTATTCATTTCCTCCTTAAGGATCACCATCATATGCATAAAGGCAGTTTTAAGGTTTCCTTCTTGTATTTCAGCTATGCTGCAATACTCAGGACCTACTATGGTAGAGTGGCTGGGTCATGAGAAGAGACATGTTGTTCTGACTACTACTGATTATGTTTCTGTGCTTGTTTCTAGGCATCTGGGTTTGAGACTATTGTAATTGTAGGTGCTGATATCTGGTCTTGGATTTGTTGAGTGGGTGTTTTGTTTCACTGTCCTTTCTCATTCTTAGAAAGGTGTGGTGGATGTATGTTGCCTGGTAGGTATCCTGATAGCTGTGGCCACTGGTAGTTCCAGGTACAATCTGATTTTAGATATTGGGAACTGAAACTTAGGAATGAGGAAGGGTACTGAGGGCCTGCACAGGAGGGAGAAAAGCGGGGTATTCCACCAGGATCTGCCTAGTCTATCAGGAATGGGGCCTGAAAGTGAGGAGAGGTCAAAGTAGATAGTCTGTTTCAGAGCTGGAGATGACACTCAGAACTAGACTTGGAGGAGTGGAAGAAGAGACAAGGAGCTGTAGTTAGGCTGCCTGCTAAGTTGGCCCGAGTGGTCTGCAGCTTCCCAGGAATGCCTGCTGGAGTTAGGGGCTAGCATAGAGCAATGATTTGGGGAGGGGAGCTAGTAATCCACTTGAGACTGGGACAAAGCTGGAAGGGAGTCTGTGGCAGGTGATCTGCTGCAGAATCTGGGATGAGGCTGGGGGACTGGATTTGGAGTAGAGAAGAGAGAGGCAAAGATCTGCAGTTAGCCTGCCTGCTCTCCTGGGCCATGTCTTTCCTTTTTTTTTTTTTTTTTTTTAAATCTTGTAACCATTGAATTCACTCATATACACCATGGTGTGGAGTCATCTACTGGCCCAAGGCAACCCCAGCGGCAATTCCCAAGGAAAATTTACTCTACCTTCCCTATCGGCCTTCTACAGTCTATAGCTTCTCAGCTAGGACTAATGTCTCAGGATAATATCCGCCTCAAATTATTTTATTACGATGACAAAAATCTTAAAGTAGGACTGCGTTAGAGATGAAAGCCATTTTAAAATTCTGAACTAATTAAAGTGGATTTTAAACATATGCATCCATCGAAGTGATATGAAAGGAACAACTGAGACGCTTCAGTCACTTTTTAGATATGAAACCTTTATAGAGAATAATCTAAAGTCTCCCCTCAATTCTCTGACCAGCTTGAATACATGTTAGGAAGTAAAGAACAAAGGTGTCGGTACCCTCAGTCTCAGCCTCATCCAAAGACACACAAAAGGATCTCTAGACCCCTGAAATTTATCAGAACCCAGCTCTTGTTGCTCAAATCCCATCTCCCAGAACTCACTGAAGCCTATCCTTCTACTCAAAATAGTGTTCACATGATAACCAGCATAGGACCACACTCAAGAAACCTCAGGCAATTATGCAAGATGCATTAGGCTTCAGCAAGGTGTTAGGGCTTGTCCAGTCTTTGTTTTTCAAGGAACAGTCCCCAGATTGTTTGCTCTTCTACCCCTCTCTGGATCTCGGACTGTAAAGTACTCTGAACTCATCACCCTACGGATTCAGCGTCAGTCTTCACTGGATCACTAGAGTTGCTTTAAGGGTAGGTTGTGAGCAAAACTGCTAACTCAGTGCAGTGTAGGTCTGTAGGAGGACCTGAATTTGATAGCGTGAACACTCACTTTATTCCAA
>JANHMN010000017.1:3040189-3052831 GCA_030674055.1 Rhabdomys pumilio | reverse complement strand
AGGGAGAGGGAGAGGGAGAGGGAGAGGGAGAGGGAGAGAGAAAGGAGAGAGAGGGAGAGAGAAGAAGAGAGAGGAGAGAGAGAGAAGAGAGAGGGAGAGAGAAGAAGAGAGAGGAGAGAGAGAGAGGGAGAGGGAGAGAGAGAGAGAGAGAGAGAAGCCATTTGGGTTACATAGGAAGACTCTGTCTCAAAAATAAAGAAGTCCTTGACTATTTGCATTTGTTGTATTGCTAGTTCCTCAACCTAGAACTGACCTTAATACTTGCATGAAACTAAAAGGGTATAAAAGCAAAAAGGAGGAGGAGGGATGGGATGGGGGCTTATGGGGGAGGGGATAACATCTGCAGTGTAAATAAATAAAATATCCAATAAAAAATAAGTAAATAAATACATTGTACTTCTGAGTATTGACATTATTATTAACTTCTAAATTCAATTAGACTAATAAATTAAGTGTGGATTAAGTTTCTTTTAGACTCTCAGTCTCTAAAGCTGAGAGCTTCGGGAACACAAACACCATATGACCATCTGGTTACTCTTTCCTCCATTGTGCTCTTTAGTAACATATCCCCCCCACCTCCGCTTTGCTAATTGTAAAATTGCCAGAAGACTCCTGTTGAATCCTGCTAGTGGGTTCCAACAGGAAAATGATTGGTTCAACCACAAACTGGAAGCTTTTCATCTAAGCTAAGCTAAGAATAGCTGTACAATATATTTTTCTGTCCATTAATCTCCTAGTTACTTATGGCCAGGAATGTTTTACATATCCTTTCCCTTTTCTCAGGCCCTTGCTCACCATGGCCACTCTCACCCTTGTGAAATTCAGTGTGAACTTTGTCGGGTCCCCTCTTTCACTCCCTATCAATACAAACACCCGAACTTTCATCACTACCAGATTCCTAGTGTTCACGAGTGTTTGTGTGTATGTATGTGCATGTGCTCATGCGCACACGTGACTCTAGTTATACTGTATAAATAAATTTACATCTGTATGTCTGGAACCAATTTTGCCATCTTTTAAATATTGTATATCCTGAGAATTCATTGGGGGTGACCTGGATGCCAAATTTTATAGTAATCATAATAACAACCTCAGTTTATATTTATTGAGTGTTTACTATGTGTCAGGCTCTATCCTAATTGCTTCAGGTTTATTGGCTGTCTAATCCTCTTAACAACCTAGAAAGTAAATACTATTATGCTCACTTTACATATAAAGAAACAGAAGCACACTGAGGTGAAGGTCACTCCTGAGAACGTAGATGAGCTGAAACTCAAGCGGATTCATTTTGAGTCAGAAACTAGGCTCATAGCTACCATGCCTGCTGAACACTGGCTCCAGGAAAACACTGTCCATAAACAAGCTCTTACATTGATGTATATAACATTACAGGATATAAAAAGCTTTTATATGAAAATGCCCTATTAAATTAATGGTTAATTTACTATTATTTCTATTTTACAAATGTACCAAAAAATTCAAAGATTAATGGCCTTATTTACCCAAGGTCATTAAACTAATGAATAGTGACTCCACATCTCCATCCAAGCAAAGGGAATTTAGATCAGAAGACTGCTTTCCCGTGGGCTCTTTGTCTAGAGATAAATGTTTGAATCTTTGATAAAAATAGCTGGCCAAACTCATTCTCTGTAACTTTATAGCAGTAAATGGCAGCCTCTGGGCTATCTAGGGGACATTAGCATTAATGATCAATTAGTATTATAATTTATTTTATTTTCAGTTTTCAAATTGATGTCACAGTCTCTACCAAAATTGTTTTCTTCTTTAATGTTCTTCGGCTTTCAGTCTCAGTGTCTGAGTCTAACTCCACCACCAGATGAATGAAATGAGCAAGATCCAAGGGTGATTCCACCAACTTTTTTAACTTCTCTTTTCAAATAACAGGTAACAGTGATGTGAAGTCAGTCTTGGTTGCTTTTGTCTGGGGAAGCACAGTGGGATTTTACAAGGCCTTATATATCCTCAAAGCAAGTTCACAAATGAAATCGTTCTTCATTGCGGATTGACTTACATGAAATATACATGTCTGAAACCCCAGTGCCATAGAATGTGGCTTTATCTGAAACAGGATGTTGACAGACCTAGCTAGTTAGGTTTACAGAGGCAGAAATGGGACTTGACGGGTTAAACAGAGCAGAGGAAGTAAGGTTGGATGGCCATGGAAAAAAGGTGGAGCCGAGAAGAACTTGAGGTGGAAGGTAGATGTCTTCCTCATTGAGCAACACTCTCAGAGATCTGATTAAATTAGAATAAAATAAATGAGTGCACACTAGATTTGGAGGGAGTGGTCATTTTTGTTCAGGGTTTCTGTTGTCCTCCCTGAAAGGAGGGAAGACATGAAAAGGTGACCATGTGGAGACAGGCAGAGGTTGGAGTTAAATCCTCAGGAAACAAGGCGTGTTCTCCATGGCCATGAGAAGCTGTAATAGGTGTGGAAGGAAGGATTGTTGCCTGGAGCACTCGCGGAGAGCGTTGCTCTGCCAATACCTTGATCATAGACTTCTAGTCTCCAGAACCCTAGAAAAATGAACTTCTCTTATATGAAGCCATTTTCTTTGTGGTAATTTGATACAGCAAGTGTGGGAAACTAATGCCTACTTTTTTTCTTCTCTCTCCCCATCTCTTTTCCACACTCAAAAACTTGTTTCAGTACATATGCATGTATAATAAATATTATATAGAATGTAATATATGAATATATTGCTTATTTTATGAAAACGCAAAAGATCTTGGGGAGAACCTTTGAAACTAGACCTAGAGAAGATAATAAAGACTTAAAGACATGGTAACCATTTGATTTTTTAAAAATAATTAACAGAAGTATAAATCTCTATCGAAATTCATACATTTCATGTCAGCGAAGCACTCCCAGGGTGTGATGCCTGATAGCAGCCAAGAAAAAGCACTTGATAAATCACTTATGATTATTTTTATTTTCATCTTTTTCTATTTTTTTTAAATTAGTTTTATTATTATTGTTTTTTAATCTTTGTTTTTGCAGTCCAGTCATTATCCTCTTCCTGGTCTGCCCTTCGATAGTTCCTCATCCCTTTTCTCCTCTCTGGTCTCCAAGAGGATGTCCCCACAGCCCCACAGCCCCCCTACACCCCACCAGACCTCCCCACTCCCGGGGACCTCAAGTCTCTCGAGGGTTAGGTACATCTTCTCTCACCAAGACCTAGAGCCTTCTCTCAGTGTCCCCCCAAAGTCTTTCCCATCAATTCGCTCTCCCTCGTTGAGCACTTCCTTTGTTGGAATGGAGACCTAGACCTTTGGTAACAACTTCCTTTTACAAATGCTCACCACTCCTTGTGCTCTCCATACCACTCCTCAAGCTCCCACACATGCACTGAAAACTTCAACCCGCACGCTGATTTCTAGCTCTGTGGTCACCTGTCTTATCCCTGCCTCCCTTTTATAATACCGCCAACTCTATTTCCTCCTCCACAGGTCACCTGCCCTCTTTGTGCCTTGAATCCCCTTGCATTAGAGTGAGGGGCCACCCTACTCCAGTATGACCTCACGCTGCCTAACAGTTTGTAAGTGCATGCACTCTATTTACCCCTTCACCCATCTCTTTATCGCAGATAATACAATCACTGAGGGCTGAGTGGATGAGTGGACATAACAGACATTGAGGCAAGCACTGGTCAGATTTAAATTGGCCTCCACGAGTGCTTATCCTAACCCCACTTTAAAATTGTTTCAACCCCCCAATCTGGAGCAGCTATTCAATTAACAAGCTGTATCCTCTCCCGCAATGCAAACAGAAACGCCAAACATCCTACTTATTTCAACTAAACAGTTGAATTTTCTCTGACAATAAAACAAATAAATGTCTTAAGCGTTGGGCTCATCGGTTCATAAATTTAAAAAGGTTTACTTGATCTCATTTCCATCAAAATTGGTAACATCTGGGAGGCCTCCTCTAACATTTAAATGGACATTTAGAAGTAATACTCTTCCATAGATTTAGGTATGTTACATGTGTTTCACAGCTAACTTTTTTTGGCAGGAGTATCAGAATGCAGTTTCATTTCCACAGGCAGCATAAACATCGTTCTGGTTGATTCAAAACCAGCATGCTCTACAGCTTCAAGCGCCAGACAAACAGGAAGATTCTGAGCATGGTCTAGGCTATCTCTCCCAGCACTGCACCTCGCCGCCGTGATTGTAGGAGAGGAAGGAGCCTTCTGCCCGGGTAAAAGGCAATTGCACCTCACTCTTGTCTGTGTGTTTGGTTCAGGGCTCTCTCCTGAAGTTGACAGCCAGCCAGCCCTTGCTAAAAGTCAGCCTAAAGCATCTGGAACTTAACAGAGAAGCCCTTGGGAGTTGAAAGCACTTCCTTCTCCTGGACTCTACCAGCTCTATCCCTGTATTAAGTGAGATCTTCAACAAGTGGAATACTTACGCTTTTTTATCTACATCTCCTTAGTAATGTCTTCACTGAATTATGTTTTAATATCATGGTGTCAGCTATCAAAGAGGCCTGACTCGGGGGTCAATCTGAACAATCTTTCTATTTGACAGAGGCAAAGCAGAAGATGCTGTTCAAGAAGCCACATGAAAATTTCTCTTTGAATTTACATCCTGAAGTAATTTTTTCCCACACACTAATGTTTGTGCTTGTGTTTGGGTTAAACAATGGAGGTTATGTAACCAATTTATTTCTGTTCTGCTTTAGAAGCCAAAGTTTTCAAGTCAATTCGGTTCGGTGACAACTAAGGAATTTTCTTATCATCCATCAGTCCAGTGATGTAATTCTGATACTTTTATAATTGTTTTATATGGCTGTTTATATTTGTCTAATCACATGTTACAATTCCATTTTACAAGCTCCTTCAAGCATCCAGGACATAGGGTGGTAATTAGTCCTAAGAACTAAAACACCACTCTAAAATGCCTTTCTTTTATAACAGGAGTTTTAAAGGCCCTTTAAAAGGTCCAGGTAACCATCGTCATTTGAATTACTCAATGACAAAGGATCAGCAAAATGAGCACACAGCTCAGGAGGAGCAGAGCAACAGAGACCATATATAGTGCTACACTTTTTATTAATCAATTTACTTTGAATTTGGTGACTCCCAGAAGACTACAAAATTCAAAAAGAAAGTGCAGACAAATTCATGCTTGTTGCTCACATCCGCAGAGTATTAATAGCTTTTAGAATTGAAATTGTTTTATTAATTTGATTAGGTTGAAGGAAAAATCCAAGACTCATGAATAATTCAGGTTGCTGTCAGATCCTACGAAGCCTTATGGAAAGTACTGTTCTACCTCAAAAAATGCCCTCAGAGTAGACCATACATTTAATTTTCAATAACATTGATTTATAGTTTTAAAAAGAAAAATAATAAATATAATGAATTACCCCCATATTTCCTGATCTCAGTCACTATAAAATAACTGCTGTAGTTTTACATTTCCAGTGTGAAATATTAAATGCATAAATCAAAACAAAATTATTTTTCATCTAGAGAGAGGGACTGGTTCCTGAGACTGACAAATTCGTTTTATTTTAAAATTAGGGTTTTAACAGGAAAAGAAGGAACTCCGGTGAATCCCTACAAGTTTAGGACAAAAGCAAGTCCTTACATTTGAGTCTTTTGCCTGTGATGTTTTTCAAACAGGTACTGTGTGTGATCTTATTACAATCCCCACAACTAAACTTATCAGGAGCAAATTGTGCTTGCATGAATCATTTTCCTTTTCCAGCTTCCTTTCTCATGACGTTTCCTTTTTCCATAATTGTCTCACTTTAAATTGCCACCCAGAGATAAGCTTTGCCCACAATACGATTCGCCAGTGCCAGCAGACTGGCGTGTTTGCAAGTCCAATATTCTTTTCCAACTCCGGCTAAGCAGTCATGTAATGAGAACATTATCGAACAAGAACAACTCAGGAGAGACACAGGTTTCTAAATAGGCAGAAACAGATGTGGGAACTTCTATATTTTCTCATCTCCCTTACTTAGATTTCATTGAGAATAAAAATCGGCTTTTGCAACCTTGTTTTAAAAAGTAAATCTAACTATCACGTTTAAATGCCTCTCAGCTTTTGCGCATGCTCAGTATCAGCCCACAGTAGCTTTCAAAGGATGTGATGGAGGCTGACTCCTAAAAAAAAATACAAAAAAAAAAAAAAAAAAAAAAAAATCTTGACACATGAGTAGCTCTGAGTCAACGGGCCAAAAAGAAATTTAAACCATCTAATGGCCATGAGATTGGAAACATAGCTGTAGATTGTTTCCAAGGCTCAGCACTGTACTAAGAACCGATCAATTTAAATCAGCTTTAAAAATATATTAAGGGCTTTTTATGATTCTTAAAATGTTATGTATATCATTGTTGGTTACAGATATCTTTGCTCATTGATTCGAAAACGAAGTTAGTTACATATCAATCTTTTAATTTAAAAAATTGGATTTGTTAAATGGCTAAGTAAAATAACCTGTTTTGGAAAATATTGAGTGAAGAGGGAAAAAAATGAATCTTCAGATTCATCTTTGCAAAACTCAGCACAGTTTTAAGGTGTTATGTCTTCTGGAGGAATTTCAAAAGGAGAAGAAGAGAACTCGGGGGTCCTGAGACAATCGTCTGGCAGAGATCTGAACAGGCCTCCCTAAAAATAACAACGGGCTGTAGACTTCATAAACATTTTTAGAAATTAAATAGCTGCTAACTCGTTCCATATGGAAGCAAATTCACAGAGCCCAACATGTTGTTCAATGAGATCATCATTACACATCCAGCGAAGGAAGAAGCTAAGGCACCACAGCCAGTCATTCACGAGAAGCCAGAGGAGATAGACGGTCATGAACTTCTATTTTAAAGACAAGGAAGAATGTTCTAAAGGAACCACATAATACTGTGGCTTTAAAACTCTATGGGCAAGCAGTGTTTGTCCAGGAAATCTCTCAAAACCCCCACTAGTATCAACACTCATTAAAAGGGGGACTAGCAAAATTATTAACATTTCAGACAGTAGTTATAAATTCATATCATGAATATATTCATATTTTTCATTTAGCAAAAAGGATAATATCTCATAAATCTATTTCCATGATATACTTAACTCACACAGAATCAGGGAAATTTTAAATTTTTATTAACATACAAAATATTGGGTTTTATTATGGCACTTTTTTCAAAACAACGTTTTTCTGTTGCTAATTCTTCGGTGACTTCGTGCTCCCTCTACCCTGCATCTCCTCTCTGCTTTGGTGTCCCTTGACCCCACTTTCCACTTCCTCAGATACTCCTCCTTTCTTGTGGTCCACCATCCAAGCCCACTGCCTATGACAGGGTTTTTACAGCCAGAAAAGCTGAGTGATTACATACCCCAAACAGCTATGCACCATGATTCCAAATGGCCTTTTACTCGGAAATCCTAGTCCTGAGGACTCTTCCCAGGTTAAATTTTGGTTCTGTGTTTGTATTCTCCTCATAGAGTCTAAGAGAATGAGGAAGTAAAGCATGAGCAGCAGAGTCTTCCATCTGTTCCTGTTTGCCGATGCTTCAGCCTGAGCTCATCTACACATTGACAGTTTACTCAGCCCCACTTTATGCTAATAAAGTTGGAGAAAGTGGTTTCCTTTGGTAAGAAAACACTTATACTTCAAAGTATTTCCCCTGAATTCGGACCTGTGATTTTCATTTTTTGATCTTTACATCTGCCGTTCTATAGATCCAACACACTCCCCTCCCCCGTCCCAACAGCCCCCGATGAGATCTCTTCCTCCCTCCACCAACTCCAAACATATGTTTACTACTTAACACCCAACACTCCACCCTCCTGGCTTCATACTTATAATTTTGAGTGAAAATGGTCACAAGAGATAAAATTAAAGAACAGATGATATCAAATACATCCTCAACACTAAATTTATTCTGGGTTTTATACTTTAAATCAAATTGATTTTTTATTTTTTAAATAAAAGGAAGGTTATGATTCTCAGTTGTTGCCATAGTGAAAAGTAATAGGAAAACCTGTAGGAAGGAGTGTGGGGTGTCTGCTGCAGCTGATTGCATCCACACAGGGGAGACGCAGCGGGGCCGTGATATTATTGCCTATACTACCCCTACAGTGTGTTTGTTCTCGGATACTGACGGAACCATACGAAATGTGTCTGAGGAGAAGGGATGAGATAAATATGGAAATTTTTCTTAGAAAGATTCAAGTTCCTCAGAATTAAAAATTTGCTGTGAGCTAATGCTTGGGTATTTATCTAAACTACAGAAGAGTTTTTAAATTAATTTGTTTTTAATCTGATGGCGTGAAAATAGGGTGGTTTATATTGGTTAGGGAGTGCAGAGTTGAAACAATGTCTTGCTGTTTATTCTCAATTTCAGGGCCATTTTGTAAATCGCTGGCAGAGGTGGTCATTTGTAGTGTGGAGATTTGTAGAGCTTACACTCTCAGAGTTGATAGCTGGTCATTTGAAGAAAGTATACTGAGTCTAAACACTTTGGTTACCTACCAACGGGTGATACCGGAAATTTCATCATTAAAGGTTGATTTTTCCATAAGAGCCTACTTACAGGAGTTGAAGGAGGTGGTTCGGAATGTAAGCAAATTATTGTTGGTAGGTTTCTTAGTTGGGGTTTTACTGCTGTGAACAAACACCATGACCAAGGCAACTCTTATAAGGACAACATTTAATTGGGGCTGGCTTACATATGCAGAGGTTCAGTCCAGTATCATCAAAAGAAGAGAATGGCAGCATCCAGGCAGGCATAATCTGGGAGGAGCTGAGAGCTGAGAGCTCTACACCTTCATCTGAAAGCCACTAGGAGAAGACTGGCTCACATGCTGTTAGGAGGAGGGTCGCATTGCCACCCCCACAGTGACACACTTCCTCCAACAAGGACACATCTACTCCAGCAAGGCCCATACCTGCTAATAGTGTCATTCCCTGGGCAGAGCATATTCAAAATACCACAGTAGGTTTTCTTTTTCTTTTTATTTACATATATACATGTATATATGATTTATATATAGTATAATTTATATATTTATTATACATAATATATATTATATATGAATACATAATCAAAGATTAACTCTATGCTTGGAATGTATCCATCACCCTATAAATCATACGTTGAAATATTGCCTGCCAATGCGGCTACATTGAGAGATGGTAATAATTATTAGCAATTCCTAGCTAATAAAGGCTTTCCCTTACAGACTAATATCAACTTAAGAAAAGGCTGGGATTGTGAGGTTCACCTCTTTATCCTGGCTTTTTTACCCTTCTTATTTGTCCCATAAGACCAGATAGCAAGATGCTTTTGGACTTCCCAGTCTCTAAGACCACTGGCCAAATAAATTCTTACTTTATAAATTACACTGTGGCAGGACTTTTTTGCCCATTTTATTTGCAGTGGAGCTCTGTCATTGGATAGAGAAGAGCTAGGCGGAGCTAGGAGTTGGGAGGAGGAAGGAACCAGAAAGGAAAAGCAGAAGGAGAGGAGATGGAGGGGGGGGCAGTCTCGAGTAATTATTCATATCGAAAGGTTAGATGTTGGGATAACAATTCTAATTGTGTGGGCATCTTGTGTATTGAGTATTTGTTGACATATAAATCTATGTGGTTAATCTTTAAGCATTTAGAGTCTTATTCCCACCGGGTGCTGGAGTTGTTATACCTGTCATATGTGAGTGGCAGATATTCCCTGGGTTTGGGGGACTGAAGGCCATGGAGCTGACCGGTGGAGGCAACAGCCATGCCAATGTCTCCTGGGTCCTGAGCTGGCTCCACTGGCCAGCCGGTGCCACCATTAGTGCAGGGAACTTAGAGCAGGTACATGGCGGTCTGGCTGAGAGCTAGCCGGACAAGTTAATTTTTTTTTCTAATACCTCAACATTACTCACCCTCAATCATTCTGGAATAGTCATTTAAAAATCAAGCCAGGAAAGATGGTACCCAGCTATAAGCCTGGCATTCAGGAAACTGAAAGTCACAAGTTTGAGCCCAGGCTGGCCTACGCAGTGAGTGAAGCCCTATCAAAACATTCTCAAGTGAATAAAGACATATCTTCTTGAAATTTTTGGCACCCTGCAGAAGTTTCAGTTGAAATGTAAATGAAGTATAAGTACTTTTCTTTTTTAATAAGAGGATTATTTGCAGGATGTAGCTGATAGCCAGCTGTGAAAGTGAGGAACTCGTGCCCCAAAATGATTTTAACAGGAATCTCCTTCCAGAGCTTGCCTGTCCAACCTAATTCACATCATCTCTGAATGTCCCTACAAACACAAATAGGGTACAAATATCATAAATAGCCCAAGTTTGAGCATTAAACAAGAAAAGATTGGTAATGATCAAAAGAAGAGAAAGAAATTATCTGATCTATGTAAGGCTGCTTCCTCCAGTGCCTGACTGATGAAAACAGCTGTTCTGAGATCACACACACACACACACACACACACACACACACACCAATGGGTTCTGTAATACAACAGAATCCAATTGAGAATCTCTCTCAGGCAGAAATGTGTGGTCTGAGTCTTCATGAGTTATACTAGGAACTACAACCAACAACCCCAAATCCCCAATGGCTTAACAAAATAAAAGTCTATTTTTTGTTCATATTGCAGTCCTAAAAGTTTTTAGGGCTTTTCTGAGCAGGTTTCCTCCAAGTACTGATTTGGGAATTAAAATTCTTTCCATCTTTGTCACACCATCTTTCACGAACAGCTTCTACTACCACCAAAGAAAAGGAAGACAAGGCAGGAATGGTTACAGAGAAACGTCAGTTTTGCTCACATTCATGGCCCCTAAACAAATACAAGGAATATTACAAATATAGTTTTATTTTGTACATAGGAGAGGGAGAGGGAGAGAAAACCAATGAATGCATAGTCGGTTTTCACAATTCCCACTGGGAAGTCCTCCTGCCATCTTCCTTGGCCACTGTATCAAAATCAAATTCTATATCGATGAGCAAAATACAGTCCTTCCTCCAGGCTGTATATGTCTAGCCTAGTTCTTGCTGACACGAACTGAAAAGCTAAATGTTCTGTGCCATGTACACATTCCCTGTAATACTATGGGATGCAAGCATGGTACCTGTGACAAACACTCCCACTTGTACAGAAGAATCAGAGTCATATAGTAGGCAATGGTCCTTTGCAGTCCTTCAATCTCCTGAAACACATAGAGGCCATTCCCTAATTTGAACAAATCATGCACGGCTTGACTCTTCTCTTTGGAAGAATCTTCCTCTCTATTTATGTTTATGGTACCTACTCCACCTCCTGAATGACCTTCCTCATCCTTAGTGGTATCTTATGAATGTGTTTCAGAGCATGGTTTCCTTAAGGGTTTTAAAGCATTTCAACACATGAATTTTAGATACCCTGGAAATAAAATGGTTGGACCAGGATTTAAATAAACTAGGTGACATCAAGAAAGATTGAAAGGATAGCATCTTCTGTTAGGCTCAAGGGTTACTTAAAATTTCAGTAGTCAAAAGTATCTGTAGTAGTTTGAATGATAATGGTCCCCATGGGCTCATATATTTATAGAGGAGTTTGAGAAGAATTAGGAGGTTTTGCCTTGAGGGAGGTGTGTCACTGGAAGTAGCTTTGATGATTCAAAAACCCACACCATTCCTAGTTAGCTCTCTGCCTCATGGTTTGAACTCAGATTTGAGCTCTCACCTTTTGCTCTAGTACCCTGCCTGTCTGCCTATTGCCATACTTCCAACCATGATGAGTATGGACTCAGCCCCCAAGACTCTAAGCCCCAAATAAAATACTTCTAGTGTAAGTTGTCAAGGTCCTTGTCTCTTATCACAGTAATTGTAAAATAACTGAAATAGTAGTTTTTAGTCTGGGCTCACCACTTCGTCACACATACAGTTCCCTGGCAGCTTAGTAGGCTTCCCATGTGTTTGCCATGAGCTCCTAAGTACTGTGATTTTACATCTTAGATACAATTTCTAAGTCAACTCTGCCTTTCCTATACTCATGTCTCTTTTGACAGTTTACCTCAGAGGATGAGGCAGTCTTCCTTATCAGTAAATAGCCAGCAAGAATTAGTTGATAATCATCTAAGTGAATGATACACCTCTAATCTGATCTCCCTTGGTTATTCCATTCTACCAATAATATTATTAAACTCTGCTTTTCTTGTTTCAGATCTCAAGAGATCATTCTAACCAAACATCCCTAGACACCATATTTTCCCTTTAATTTTTGTTTGTGAATCAGCAAGTTTATTCCTGAGCCCATGGCTTTTTATAATACCCGGAAAAATATAGCTGGTAATAAAAAGCCTACAGTTGCATTCTCCTTCATTTCTACTGTTCTCCCAGAGCTGCAGGCTAAGTAGGAACTTGTCTTGGCCTCTACCATGACATGAAGGCCTCACAAAATTTAGATTTTAAATGGCACTACTCCACTTCTTACATAAATCTCTCTGTAGTTGCTATAAAAAACACCTGTAAAATTCCAAATGCTTAGCACCAAAAGCCATGCTCCTTCTCACTTGGACCCATTCTGATGCAGTGAGCCGTGCTCCCAGTGAGTGCTCAAAAGTTTTGCATTTGTATCATCTCTAAGAGAACTTTCCCAGTCATTGTGAGTGCACTGTGACAAAATACCTAAGAAGAGCCA
>JANHMN010000017.1:2989589-3040089 GCA_030674055.1 Rhabdomys pumilio | reverse complement strand
TCCCAGTCATTGTGAGTGCACTGTGACAAAATACCTAAGAAGAGCCACTTCAGGAAAGAAAAGATTTCATGACTGTGGGCTTTAGGGGTTCTGGTGATAATTAGTTTGTCCAGTTTTCAGGCTAGTGTCTGTGCAGAAGCACCATAGTGGAAAGTGTCCCAGAGGAAGGCTGCCCTCCTAGTGGAACTCAGGAAGCAGACAGAGAAAGAGGAAGAAAGAGAGGGAGGGAGGGTGAGATGGAGGGAGGGAGGGAGGGAGGGAGGGAGGGAGGGAGGGAGGGAGGGAGGGACAGAGCGAGGGAAGGAGGGAGGGAGGGTGAGAGGGAGGGAGGGAGGGAAGGAAGGCAAGACACACTCTAAAATCATGCCCCTCAGGAACCTACTTCTCCAAAGTGGGTCCCAACTCCTGATAGTCCATTCATCTCTGAATCTTTTCAATGAATATTTTTTATTGATGAAGACACTTTATGACCCAATCACCTCTGAACACTGCTGCAAAACCAAACCTCAACACACAATTCATCATGGACATTTCATATGTTAACTATAACACTCACTAAGGCAGGGAAACAGAAGATGAAGCCGTCCTAAAGTCCAGCCTGTGAGCTGTAGGCATTCTCTTCACTAACATTTCTTCAATCCCATCCTAACTGCAAGAGCCTTGAAAGTATCATTTTTCACATACAAAGAAAGAAGACATGAGTTCACCTAACTTAGAGACTGACAACTCAATGTACTACAACTCCAACAGAGGGCTTACCTTCAATCAATTATCTGCTGCAATAAAATTCCATAATTATTATACCATGTAGCTAGAGAAGGCCTTGTGTTCTCAGTTGTCTTGATCATACCACAGCCACTTGTCTGCCCATTCATCAAGTGGGACTGTCCCTATATTAACAATTCTCATTGTCATTAGAAAGTGAGCAACCAAGAACTGCTCAGTCCTTTCACTGATGGCACACTTGGCTGTTTTCTCCATAAGGTTTCTAAGAAAAGAAACACAGACAGTTGCCTTAGACACAGACACAAATATAAGAAAATCTGCTTTTACTTTCCTAGAAACATCCTTGTTAAAACTATTGAAAACCTTGTAGAAGACAAAGCATGCACATGTTACGTCATCTTCTTTAAGAAAAAAAAAAGACCTTTCTTTTGAAAATCTACATCAGTCAGGCCGGAATACACTTGGTGGTGAAAAGCTTTTCTAGAGTGCATGAAGTAAGTTCAATCCTTAATATTAAATAAAAAAATATGTTTCAGATGTCAACATAATACATAAAAATATACAGAAGCCAAGAAAAAAAAGCTAGAAAGTAAGATACCGAGTTCCAAACGGGGTTTTAAGAATCTCATAATAGATTCATTTAACTTAAGATGAATCAACTATTTACATTCAACAAAGGGAGTAAAATTATGTTTTTCTATATGTACTGTTGGTCATATTACTCAGCTTTTCCCAAATATATTCTATATATGGAGAAAACTATTGCCATTATATACCATAAGGATAAAGGATATAGCCAATATAATTTAGACTATGTAATTAAGTGCTGATATTTTGATTCCAGTTCACTCATAACAGACTATTTAACTGCATACCCATCTCATTCCTGTACATGGCCCACCATTCAGCTCATCCTCCCTAAATCCAGACATTATCTCTCTCCCCTGCTCATCCTCTGCCATTGTCTTCCTGCACATCTCTAACTTGGTAATAAATATCTTTTTTTGGATAATCCCTTTGCTTGACTTACCAAATTTGGGTTTCTATAAATAAAAAATATGGTAACAAAGAATTGAACTCTAAATGTTTTCTAAAGACATTTACTCTTTAGGAAATCCTCAGATCTCTCTGGAAGCAGACATCTTGATGTGTACCTCAGACATAAAATTTGAGTCATGGAGGAGTCAACTCTGGGCATGAGTGAAGGAAGAGAAGCAAGTCCTTTGTTTCTACAGTTGTGTCCAGTCACTTAGCTGCACACACCTTGACTCTCTGCCAGGCTTTTCTGCCTCCACAAGCCTGCATCAGCTTGTTTTCAGCAGGAATGCACCTGACCAGAGAGTTCTAGCTCCACCGGTACTTGTAAGTTTGAAGAGCCTGTTGCTTTTCCCTCCAAGAAATGCAAAGCTGAATATAACAGATACCGTTTTTTACATTGGTATCTTACACACTTTCCTTTACTATATTTTATTAACTTACGTATTTAATTAGTTATATATTTGGGGAGGATATGCATAGGGGTGGAGGCCAGAGGGTAACTTGGAGGAGTTCGTTTTCTCCTCCTACCTTGTAAATCTTGGAGAATGAATTTAGGTTGTCAAGATTAGCAACAGGTCCTTTTACCTGCTTACCCGATGAGCAGTCTTGTTGGCCCAATCGATACCAGTTCTTGAGTACTTCCACTATGGCAGTGACCTGACTGAACATCAAGAATACAGACTCATTTATGTATCAAGAAAACCACAGGAGGCATTTTTTACATTCTTCATTTTATGAACGAGGACATGAAAGTAAGGGTGTATTTTTCCCGAGGTCACTATGGTGATGGAGATCTGATTTGTACCCACATATTCTGTCTCCAGACCCTGAGCTCTCACATACCTCTGCCCGTACGAAATTCTTGGTTTATCTGTCTGGAGACAATGGCTAATTTTAACTGAAAAATAAACCCCCTTTCAAAGTTGATCCTGTCATGATTTTGAAAGCACAGTCCTAGGATGTTCTCACATTGATTAACTGAGGAAGACCACTTAGTCCAGCATTATAATTTCAAAAAGTACTTACAGCTCATTACTCTGGCAGGAAATCAGTAGGAGTCGTCATTGTTTACGTCCTGCTGCTAGAATGCCACACACAGGAGCTATTTCCTGAGTGGGTATTCAATGAGAAAAGACAGGTATTCAATCACCCCAACCCCAGAAAATGCAAGTGAAAAATGCAAAGTTGCATAAGAGGGAGTCATGATGGATATGCAATTAGTATTGAGCATCTACCCCTTGAGTGGGACCCTGTCTATTCACTGCCAGAAAGATTCCATCAATGTGCTTATTCACATAAGACAACAATTTCCTCAAAGGATAAAACAATTATAAGCAGTTTGCTTAGTTACCTATGAGTGTGATGTCCTGAAATATAATGGGGTTATTTCCCAAGAAGCATATTCTAAGTTGAAAATATCATAAGTTTTAAAAAAATAAATCTAACGTGTCCCATTTGTCAAACATCTTGTGTCTTGGCAACACGGTTCATCTGTAGAGTAACAGTTGCTTGCTGTCATGATCCTTGTGATCGAGTAGGAGCATTGGCTACTGCTACCTTCCAGTATCAGAGAATAACAGACTACGTGTTTGCTAAGATGGAGAAAGACCAAAAGTCACAACTTGCAGCCTGATCTCTAACGAGCATCCTTTGCTTGCGTACGATTCTACACTTGAAAAACTGTAAGTCAAGCCGTCTCACGTCAGGGAATGCCCATATTTAGTATAAATATCCATGCTCAACAACAACAAAATGTTTACTAACAGTCTGCTTGAGAGTTTGATAAATTAAAGAAATGGCAACAGGAAACCTCCTGTGTCTTGTTACATGCATGGGTTCTCTCCTTCACCTCATCAGATGACAGAAGGAATGGCCTCGGAGAAGAAGAACACTGTATTAAAGTGTCCAATTATACAGAGAAAGTAAAATCAAAACATGTTCAGACTGTGATCTCGATTCAAGCTCTTACTTAAATTGCTTATTGCTCTCTTCGGGAGGTAATTATGAGCGTATACTGGAGCTACACTTCTGGATGGTTCCTCCTCTATCTTGCTCTTGGGATAGTGCTTGACCTCACAGCAGCACAGTTCAGAGGCAGGAGACAGGAGACAGATGGCTATGTGATAGTACCTAAGGATGGGACAGGTGTGCCTGCCTATCTGTCCTTCCCACCAGGAAATTTCCACTTTACATTTGTTCTCTTGTTCTGAAGTCATCCCTGAGGAGGAGATGCCATGAAAAATAGATGCCCTGCTTACATGACTATATATCTTAACTTAGTAATGGTCTTTTATACAGTGACCTAATATTTACTTGCCTGGCAGATCAAATGCCATGTTTGCTGGCAGATATCATGAATCCAGGCACATAATACTAGTGAAGCCAATTCTCATAGAGACAGCGGGAGAAGGGGGAGGAAGGGACGGGTCCACCTGAAGATGCAAGGCCAACGATGAGCACTTCTCAGGAGAGAGACATTTATAGATCCCAAAAATAGTTTCAAGATAGCCCAATGGAAAGTTGCCAGGTTAGTTCAGCTAACTTAAGATTTAAGGGGGGCCGTATTGTTCCTGTCTGCCAGATAATAAAGGAAGAAAAAGGTATCTTATCTGTGAAATGCAACAGCCGGGAGGTGGAGAGGTGGCAGAGATGGAAATATAACACCTAAGAAGGTCAGAATTCCTTATGGTCAAATCATCCTCCATTTTCATCCTCACATAGCAATCTTAGAACTGCAATGATCAATTGCCATGAAGTCAGTGGATAAAACAACAGAAATCTATCTTCTCCCATCCAGGTGTCTGAACCCCCAAGTGGAGAAGTCAGTCAGTGGGTGGATGGTGTCTCCAGAGCACTGGGAAGAACTGATCGATTCCATGATTTCCATATCAGTAATGCCAGTGGGATTTTATTGGCTTTCAGACAAACAAGGCCAGTAATTCCTCTGCTATGTATCTGTCTCTTTGTCTATCTTTTTATCAGGATTTGGATTAAGATCATCCCAATCGAGTCTGGAATAATCTCAACTTAAAAACATATTTGTAATTAAAAGATAATTACTCCACTCCTCTTCCCATTTCTCCTTGCAACTTCCCCAGTGTTCCCAGTCTTCCTCCTTTCCATGTCCTTCCTACTCTCCAGCTCAATCTGATGGCTAACTGTTTACATATACACTCATATGTATTATATCTGTAGAAATATATAAACACAGCCTACTGAGTCTATTTTTCTTGTATCAGAAAACCATTTAGAGGCAGCATCTTTACTTGACACATCTTTATACATCCCAATCATGCATAAGGTCAAATCCACAGGTACCAAAGGTTAGGATGTTAGCAAAACATTTACAAGGAGAGAACTCACCATAGGTCTTTATCGGAGCAGTAAGGAACTTAATTACCCTTCGAGATCACTATTCCCAGGGCCTTCCCCCAATTCAAACAGGATCACTCAGCAGAGTGGCCATTGGCTGAAGTAGGTAAATTAGGAAAACATGACAGCTGTGATTTTGAAACCAAATAGCTCCCTGATATTTAAGACCGCGTCCTTATGATGTCCGGACGACATTCCTATTACAATCTTCCATTTGGAACTTTTGCAGCATCAGTATTTCCATGAAGTTTTCAGAGTTTCTTCCTTGGTAATGATCCAGCACTTGAGTGCAAAGGTAAAACGTTGGCGAGGAGACACAAAGGCTCACTGTTAGGGTGGGGAGTGGCACCTTGGGAACACAGAAGGAAGAGATGAGCTAATCCCTGGGACAAAGGAAGCTGCCCATCTAATCAAAGGGGGTCATAAAAGACAGGAGTCCTTGTGTTTATAAGTTAGTTTTACAGAAGTTCTGAACAGATCACAGCCTGGATAGTAACTAGATTTAAGGTGTAAATGTAGTTTCCCTTCTACTATTTTCACATTTGGGGGATTTTGCTTTGTTTTTTCTTTTAACTACATCCACACCCAAATTCCAGGTAGTGCAAATAAGCTAATTAACAGATCAGTCATCAAATAAATAAAACTCAAGTTATCCATGGCATCCACTGAAAATCAGCCAATGTTAATGATCCTACACACCCATGCAAAGCATAATGAGTTTGTCCACTGCCATGAGCACTCATGATGCCAGCCCAAGAGACTGAGTGGTTGCTTTAGAACATGCACAAATAAAGCAGATGCAATTAACATCAGAATTGCCAATTGTAGTTCCACTACACAGATTAGAAAACCTGAAAAATCTTAGAGATCTAAGGGGGATAAGTGATCTCTGAACTCTTGAAAATCAGAATTTTTTTTTTAAAGATCTGAAGACACTTGCTAAGTAATAATGCTATTACTTAGAAGCAGCTTGAAGTTTAGAATCAGGGTATGAGACAATCTGGGAGGAAGTTAGCTTTTCCCCTTACTATATAAGTATCATAAAATGAGACCTTCCTTTTCCAGATAAGGTTCATGTAGCCCAGGCTAGGCTCCAACTCACTACATAGCTGCTACAGGTAACCTTGAGTTTCTGATGATTCTGTTTCCACTTTCCAAGTGCTGGAATTTCAAGTGCTCAAGAGTGTACTACCACTCTAGGATTTTTCTTAATGTGTTCAAAGACAGAGCTTAGTATGTGCTGGCAAGCCTTCTACCAACCAACTTATATCTCCAGTTGTCTTGTCCAGCAGAACATTAAACAGGGATCTGGGGAGATCACCTGAAAGAGAGTTGGGGGGGGTGGGAAATATAGGCAAAGATGCAAAGAATGGCGACCTGTCTATAGGCTGATCAGATCACAATTTTTACTTTTTCACACACAGGTTATATACACAAAAAGACAGGATGTGGGGAAGGGGATGATGCAGGAGTGTAGGTGTTCAGGGGGAGTACAGAAATCTTCCAGAACAGTGTGTCAGCTGGGTGAAGGTTCAGGGGACAGGACACTATGACTCTGCCTATGATTCACTTGTCTTTATCTAAGTAGGTACTATCCACCAAGGCTACCCAAGGTCTATGACTACTCAGGCTTCCACCAAAGCTGCTTGTTTACTATAGCTTCTAGTCATCTGTTTCAGTGTTTTTCCACAGAGATCCGAGACTTAGTGCTAGCAGGCTGACTTAGGCCTATGGCTGATTTTAGGCCTTCAGGTATAAGCAAAGATGCCCTTGACATCCAGTGCCACAAACTACCTTAGCAGGTAGGAGTTTCTTCTCAGGTTCACTTGCCTTTTATAAATACTATAGAAATAAACACAAAGATGTGATAGTGGGCTTGGTAAATATTATTAAATGACTAGAAATAAATATTCATTAGCACAAGGCCGGAAATTTCAAAACTTATTTTTTTACTATTTGGTGCCAATAAGAACAAATGCAGAAAGTTGAAAAAGTCTTATGTGGACAGAAAAGGAAAAAAATGTAAGACAGACGCCACAGCCATAAAATATATGTATGGGGAAGATAATGCTTACTTGTAATCCCAGCACCAGGAGAAGAAGAGAACTAGCCTCCTCCAAGTTCAAAGCTATCTTGCTCCGCATTGCAAATTTCAGGGAACCAGGGGCTACATACCAAGACCCTGTCTTCACAACAAACCAAAATAATAAAATGAGCAGGTCCCCATATGCATGTTGCACGGGGTGACCTACAGTGGTGGGGATTGCAGCCCTGCTCTCTGTGCACAGCGGTTCGGACTCAGCGGACACATCAGTGCTGAATCCAGGAGTATCCTTTCAGCTCGGCACCAGCAGAAAACCATCACAGACCTTGTGATCCAATAATGAATTCTGATACATTTTACATTTTATATATATATAATTTATGATGAAGAATACAGATATTTTAGCTATTTGATAAGAACCAAACATTTTGAGGAAAAATAATAAATAATCATGGCTCCCCTTTGAGATTTCTCATTCAACTTATTTGAAGAAAATCCTAAAGTTCCAGGATGAGCTGCCGAAATCATGGTCCCTTCGCACCTAACTCGTGGGTGTGATTGTTTTCAGTATCCAGTGTCATGTAATTGATGTAAAATGCAAAAAATAAAATTGACCATTGAGCCTGCCTCTGTAATCCTTATAGCACCAAGTATGTGAGTTCATTAATGTAGTATATGTCTACTTAATTTGTTTTCACAGTAAGGAAATACTACAAACATATAAACTTTTAAAACAATGTTTCAAAGGAAACACCAGTCTTACCACTTTTATGTGTAAACAATTTTTCACGATATTGACTTAGAAAAATGCTTTTTAAAGAAAGCTTCTTTACAATCTAGGGGAAGCCTTATTTTCAAGAAACAGAAAGTTACTGTAAATATTCACAAGTTTACACTGTCATTGCTGGATGTAAGCTGTTCAAAATGTCTGCTCACACTATCCTTAGCATGGCCGTTAGGGACTGATATCATGTCTGTCCTGAGCACGTCTCTGGTTTTCGTCAGACCATGTTCTCCTGGCTCATGGTACACTAGCCACACTGACTGTGTTGGTACCTCTTGCCTACCTTGTTACTGTCGTGTTCTCATATTTCTACTTGAAACTATTTATTCAGCTGTGACAGTAACCTACATCCTATGTTTCTATGTTTGGTGCCACTTTAAAGATTAAAAACTTAAAAAAAAAATCAAAATCACCTTTAATCTGCTCTCCTCCTCCTTTTTCTTTTTCTCCTCCTTCTCCCTCTCTCTCCCTCTCTCCCTCCCTCCCTCTCTCCCTTTCTCTCTTCTCTCCTTCTCCCTCCCCTTCCCCCTCTCTGTTTCTCTCTCTCTTTCCCTTTCTCTCCCCAGATGCATATTCCTTCCCCAGCTCCTTTCTCTTTTCCTTCCTTCCTCTTTGCATTTCTTTTGTTTTTTGAAATATGACCTTATTATGTATGTAATCCAAGCTCCAGAATCTTAGACCTCCCAAATCACAGGACCTTAGATGTGCACGCACCGCCATGCCTGTCTCATTTTTTTTGGGGGGGGGCATTTTTCTCTTCCAAATCATAACTTGAGTGACACTTTCTGGTACTGACACAAAGTAATTATAGGATTAATTCCAAACAAATAAATAAACAGTTTGCTGAAGTAGATGAAAGAATGAGCAAGCAAGGTGCTTACTCAGGCTTTGGGAAAGTGGGAGTTAAGAAACTTCCATGACTTTGACAGTCAACTGTTCTTCCCTCTCTCCTCTTGCCTCTGCTATTCACACTCCTTGTTCCTTTCTCCACATGTGTGTTTGTGTTTGCTGGTCAGTGTCACACCACCGAACACTCAGCGGTGTGACACTCAGCATGACCTGCAGTCTGATTGCTCGCCCAGTCTTCTATCCCCTGCCTCTCAGTTCGGGTTCTCTAGCAAATGAGACAAAGAACTGGCTCAGCTCAGCCTCGAGGTTGACTCAACCTCCTTCAGGTCATCAAAAGAGATGACCTGGGACTGATATCCCATGACCTCAGCCAGCTTTATAGGGCCACCACTTTAGCAGGCATCGCTAGTGATGCTGATGCCAAAGTAAGGGGAATTCTGCTAGCCAGCAACAGTGAATAGCAAAAATAAAAAGCTAAGCTAGGCGATTTGAGGCAGTCCTGTTTTAACTTTAACACTTTGAAGACATGGGGTTGAATATACTGTGTTTCCTTTTCCACTTCTTTTCACAATTTGTAATTAGTATTCATTCAATTGTGATTTACCAAAACCCCAAATTTGCTTAGAAAAACTTGAAAGATACTGGCTCACAGAAAAGAATAGGACAGTGCGTTCTGGATTCAAACAAAGATTGATCCTGGGCTTGGAAAGTTTATGTCTTTGCTTTGTCCTTATCCTTCTCAACTTGATGTCCTCAGTGTTCTCACAATTTCACATGGCTACCAGAAGCTCTGATCTCTACAGTTCTATGCATTCAAACCATCTTGCCAACATGCCGATGAATTAATCTAGCTTACTTTGAGTTAATTGTACCTGACAAATAAATGTGATATGCCTAACAACAGGGGCAGGGTCTGTCTCTGATTCTCTTCCTTGCCTTTGAATCCCTTTCCCCTAACTGGGCTGCCTTATCTAGCCTCAAGAGAAGAAGATGCACCCGATCCTACAGCAACTTGATACGCCAAGGTGGGTTGATACCCATGAGATACACTGCTCTGAGGAAAAAAGGTAGGGGATGTAGAGGAGGGGAGGTGGGGGAGGGTGGACTGTGAGGAAAGGAGGAAGGGGAAGTAGCAATTAGGATGTAATATAAATAAATAAATAAATTAATTAATTAATTTTTAAATTTTAAAAGAAGAAAAAGGCAAGAAAGAAATGTGGTGTGATGGTCAGCTTAAGCTTCAGCCACAAGCTCTACCCGTAGAATGAGGACTAGAATGGACTATCCCGGGAGTCTTCGAACTGAGACTCTGTCAGAAGAGGGTCATTTTCATTTTACTTTTCATTTTACTTGGCATCTTACTCAGCCAGTGATGGTTGGAAATGATTCCATACATGGCCATAAAACATCCTGATATTTGAATTTGCTTTGCTGACTTTAATAAAATAGATATTGACTACCAAAATAAAACATTTTTCACTGGTCTGTAGATGAAGAATCATGAGGTTCACGATGAGGCTCTGCCCCTTACTTCTGGCTGAACTAACTTGCCTACCAATCATTTCTTAGTGAGGCCTCACAAAACCCTCCTCTCTTGACATGTACATCAGGAGATGTGAACATCTGATCAATTAATATTTTCTGGTTAACGCTTTGGCATTTGCAGAGACTGTGACACGTCTGTGTGAAACACTAAGATAAAATTAAGAAAGTAATCAAGAGGACTTGATGACAAAGAACTCAACTGGAGCCAAGAAACAGATGCCTCCCTCAACTCCACTAAGGCTTTCAGATCGCATTTGCTGTCTGTGTTCTGCAAAATCTCAGATCCACCTCTATCCCCCACACAACCCCAGCTCACCGATTAAAGATCATGTGACTGGTGAAATAAATCAGGGTAAGACAGACTCTCTAGGCACTCCATAGAACCGTGCTTAAGCAAACAGATTATTCAAAATCCAGTTTACTTTGTGCTGTATCTAATTTTAAAACCCAATCTCTATTTTCAAAGAATAGACAGCGATTATTATATATATAAGAAAAATATGTCACAGAGCTTTAAAACCTCTGTGCAATCCCAGGCTAGACTGCTTAGAATCAAGTCCCAAAATTGAACTTATCATTATACGTCAGTTTCAGCACCAGAAGAAAATGAAGACACTGAAAGTAGCTGTCTGGTGGGGCCGTTATTGAGGCCAAATGAGTTAATCCACATGAAGTTCTTGAAAACATGGGAGAAATTAATCCAAGAACTGTTAGCTACAACTGTTATTCGTTCTCCTCTCTTCTCCCTCCTTCTCCTTCCATCTTCCTCCCTCTTTCCCCAATCCCATCTCTCTCTCTTTCTGTTTTCCCCCTTCACATTAAGAATTGCTATTAGATTGCTTTATGGCACCTCATTTCTCCATAATGTATATTGCAAATTGGCCCAGCCATGACTGAAATATAATCACCAAAGAGATGCCTTTGACAGAGATGGAGTAGCTGACAAGCTGCTAAACACAATGTTAAATTGTTTGTTATTGTTGAGGAGTGGGGAGCTTCTTTTTAAAAGACTCCCAAGTTTAAAGCCAACATGATTGATATTCAGAGCAGACAGACAGTGTATATAGCCAGAAACACTAAGGCCAGCCTGGATAATGGGAGAGCATGCTTGTCCAGAGCCTGTGGTGACACATACTTACATCCCTACTGAGTCTGGGCACCTCAAGCTTGTCAAAGAGAGGTGTGTCTACACAGCTGTGAAGATGTGAGCCTTACAAATGAGCATCGTGGAGTCACAAGCATCCGGGTGAGTCACAGCCTATTTTATGGGTGTAGCTCATCTTCAAAGAAAGATTGAACTGACCATAAACATCAGATCATGGAACATAAGCTTTTCCAAAGGCTCCTCATAAAATACACAATAAAAATAAATACAGCTATCTCCTAAAATTCAAAGTCTCACACGGATTTATTGAGCAGCATATGCATCTTTTCTCATCTTCTTCAGAACAGTGCACCGTAGAACTAAATTTATTTTTGTTTAATGTTGGTTAGCCATCTTGTTGCTATACATGACCAGTTACAGACGATGGCCCCCATAGAGCATGGAAAATGAAAAGATGCTAAAGTGTCCACATTTTTACTGTTTTCTGATTTTTCATTTGACCATCCAACATCTTACTGATAGACACCAGCTCACAGGCCCTCTGTATATAATCAGACATGACTTCTTAAATAAGACAAACACTGGGAGTGTTGAATGACTTCAAGATAGGAACAAAAATGTACAACATTCCACATACATATTTGACATGTCTAGTATATTTTAAATTGTGATGGTATTAGGGATTGTACCTAGTATCTCCTGGAGGCTAAGCCAGCCTTCTACCATTGAGCTATATCCTTTGACTTTTTATTTGAGATGGGGTCCCACCAGGCTGGTTTCGAACTCACTCTGTAGCCCAGGCAGGCTTTGAATTTATCATGACCCTCTTGCTTCAGCCTCTCTAGCGGCTAGAATCACTGGCTTGCACCACCACCAGACAAGCACTGCCCTATAGCTTTTTTTTTTTTCTGACTAGACATGAAAATCACCTTTTCTTTCTCTTTCATATTTCTTTCTTATCTTTCCTTTTTTCTTTTCTTCTGTCTTTTTCCTCTTTTTCCTTTATTTAGGTCAGCGGTGTGTCTCACTTTGTTGGCCCAGCTAGTGTTACCCTCTTGATACTCCTGTATCAGCTTCCTGAGTGCTGGAATTACAGGTACATGCCAATGCCCAGAATAAAAATAATTTTCACTCAATATATAAATTACATTTTTCTTTGAATTTCGCATATCAATTCATTCCCAGTACCATCTAGGTTTCAATGGAAATTTAGAACAAACGCAAAAGGCAGCCTCTGCACCCTGGGAGCCTTCATTTCAGAGGCCAGATATTTTAAGAGCAAGTAACACCAAATATCATGAAACAGACAATAATTTACTTGGTTTTTTGATAGAAGTCACTGTTATCCAGGATTAGAGAAGAGGAACAAGGACAGCTGACAAAATTCAGCAAAAATATATATGGGAAAAAATGTTGAACTGACCTATAGTGGGCCTATAGAAATAGCAGGAAGGCATATCAAGAATGATGTCTCCGGGTGGGGTGCCAGTGGCTAAGTCTGACCTAAACAATAATAAAATCATAAAAAGACTAGCACAAAACAACACATCATCTCTTAAAAACAAAAACAAACAAACAAACAAACAAACAAACAAATAAAAAACAGGTTTTCTCATTAAAAATAAAAATACCAGACAAGGGTAAGTTTAGTGTTTCAAACTTGGGAAACCTGGAAAAATATCATTATCAAAGATGCAGGGGGGCGGGGCAAGCATAATGGTGCATGCATGTAATTCCAGCTCTCAGGAGGCTGTAGAGTGATCTTGAGTTCCAAATTAGCCTGAACTACTTAGTGAATATGAAGCCAGCAAAGACAACACGGTGAAGCTCTGACTCAAAAGGAAGAAGAAAAGAAGAAGAAAAAGAAGAAAGGGAAGGAGAAGAACAAGAGCAAGAAGAAGAGGAGTAGGAGGAGGAAGAGGAAGAGGAGGGTGTGGAAATGGAAGAGGAGGAGGTAGAGGAGGCAGAGGAGGGGGAAGAAGAAGAGAAAAGCAGAAGCAGAAAGGAAAAAGGAGAAGGAAAGAGAGGGACAGACTGATTCTACAGTTAAGTGAGAAAGAGTTGTGTCTCTAGTGATGTTAGGTACACAGATGAGGTAAGCCTGAAGAGCAGACTTTGGGAGAACTGTGTGGGAACTATAGCATGGCAGTTAAAATTATCTTAGTTGTTCTTCAGCAGCTTTCTCTGTGGTGTGCAGTCTTCTCTTGAGTTTCCTGCACCAGCATAAAACAAAAGAACCGCTTCCTATGAGCTGTACCCTAAGCCTCTGAGCCTTTTACCCAGGTTCTGATACCAATATCGTTCAATGCTAACAGAGTCATGATAAATCCAGCCACATTTTCCAAATGTCTTCACCTTCCAGTACCTACACAGTCCAATCATACACTAGATATGCTAAATTTTAGTTTTTCCTAAGTGAAATATTATATATTATATGCAGTGTTATTCCACATAAGTAGAATATTACATTGGAACATAAGAAAAGCCCATTGTCTTTAGATTTTCTTTAATCTCATTATCTGAAACAGTTATGTTGAAGCCACTCCAGATACCTCTATTATCAAAATCTAAAATTATGTACCAATAATAATGAACAGAGTATTCTTTAAGATTATTTTGTATTTTAAATCTTGACCAAATTATTTGAAACCTTATTAGCTATCCATAAGAATAAAAGGCAGAAGCCCCAGATAAGTAAGAGGTAAAGATGGGAGAGTTAATAACAACTAACAAGGCATGAGACCAAGTGTCACATGTGTGAACCACACAGACACTTAGATCTGTGAAGGGTGCATAAAAGATTCCTTCCTTCATTCCATTCTTCTTTCCTTTCTTTGTTTTTTGATAAGATCTCATGATCTCAGTCCGGCCTCAAATTTATTATGTAGTTGAGGACGACATTAAACTTCTGATCTTTCTTGCCTCCATCCTGGTACTGGGCTTTCAGGCCTGAGCCACCACACCTGGTTTCTATAATAATGCTGGAGATAAAACGAGGGTTTTGTACACGCTACACTAAACACTCTATCGACAGAGCTCCATTCCCAGCTCTTTAGAGATCTCTTGAGAAGCTAGGTAATGAGAGAGAAAAAGAAAGAGAAAGAGAGAGGGGGCATGGAGGCAGAAGTTCACGTGTCTCCACTAATCAAAGATAGTTTACATAGCTAGGTTGGGTATTATGTTACACTTCTGATTGAGCATTACCATACTTATAAAGCCCTTAACATTTTTTAAAAAAAAATTGTATAAAAGCCAAATGGAAAAGGAGGGGCATTGGATAGGGGTTTTCTAGGGAGGCGAAATGGGGAAAGGGATTGGCATCTGAAATGTAAATAAAATATCCAATAAAAAAAAAAAAGATGATTAAAAAAAAAAAGGAAGGCTTTCATTGAAGGCAGACCCAAAGGGGAAGGGGTGGGGTCTCTTGCTGGAAGATCTTTCTTACTCTATTCTATTCTTACTTGAGACAGGAATTCAGACTTTACATTTGATTTTTTTTTTAAGTGAATAAACATAGACAGCTTTATCTGTGACTACCTGAATCCTGTGCTCTTAAACTCATGTCTGGTCCTATCATCCTACAGTTCCACACATATTTCTTCTCAGAGACTCTCATGTCACATTTATGCTGTCCATGATGGCAGGCATATAATTCAATTTCTAACCAAAATGACAATTTTATGAGAGGTTTTATAGGAATATATGGCATGACGGTAGCTCCATAAACTTGGGGAAGCTACCTTCCAAAGTGTTCGTTGAACTTTTGACCAATTCATGTGCATAGCACAACTGATAATAATAAAGCAAATACTAATTCTCAGAATAAAAACAAACAAAGAGAGAAGTGTACCGATTAGCCTACAAGGGGAAGTTTTGGCCAACAGTGCAGTCCTGTGTAGATACCTGAAACTCCTTTCTATGTATGTGTGTTTTATCTTAGGTCATATTCATGATCAGGGAAGGAAAGGCAGGTTCCAGGTTTCCATACTCTGAACTGAGGAAAGAAATATATGGGGAAATATATATAGTGTTCAACTTTTGAAAGATTTTTAAAAAACTAAAAATATTTTGTAGACATTAAATAATTTCCTTTGCCTCCCCTCTATTTATATTTGGGGAAAAACTATAGGAATGAAGGGTGGTACTAATTTCTAGAAGAGTTGGCTGGCTGGCTTTACTTCCTGGGAAATCAGATGGCAGATTAAATCATTAAAATGTATTCTTTCCTGTGTCATACCAAATAAACACTGGAAATGGTCTACACTTCCCTATCAGTCTGTGATGGCAAGAGCCCGGTGTTGAGTGTCTGCCCATGGAACCTGGCTGTTCTATGTGTAAATGGCAGTAAGTCAAAAGAGGAGGGGAAGCCTGCATCAGCAAAGCAAGACAGAGCACCAACTGAAGTCCTGTCCGCTGCTAGGCAGACAAACTGCGCTGGGAAGGTGTTTTGCCTCGCCTTGAAAGTTGTCTTGCTCATACCTGGCATACCGTTTCAAAGGCTGTTCTCCCTAGTGCCTGGGCACACTGCGCTGAGGTTCAGTCTCTTGCTTGCTACTTTTCTCTTGGATGTTGGCAGTGCTTTTTTGCCAGAACAGACAGAAAGTGCAGAAGCACCATCCACGTGGCATCTCGCTCCCCTCTGCACACTCCTGTTTGCACATATTTTACAACTGATTTCTACTCATTCAAAAGAGCCTTTCAAATACTCTGACACCCTCATCAATCCACATTTAAGTCTGGTTAGAGTGGCTTTGAATGATGAGCAAGCCCTCTACCGCCATTACCATTTCCTGTTGACTAAGTGCGAATAAGACAGAAAACACATTTAGGCTTGAGACCATGTCTGAGGAGGACAGGCTTGCTTCAGCCCAGCCTAGATGATGATAAACTTTGACTTCACTACTTCAGACTCTTGAATCTGGAAAACAACTTAGATAAAATTTATATACAGAGTATAATGTGAGGCTTGGCTAAAAGCTAAGCTGCAGGGACTTAGTGGGGGTTGGGGAAGAGATAGATGGTTTTAAACAAGACTAATTTAAAAACCTGAATCAAAGATAAATCAAGTCTCTGAACTTAGAGGAACAACCTCCAAACCAGAGTTCTGTGTAGCCCATCACTAGAGGAGGACTGCTCACCCCTGCCTGTCAGGAACAGAAGCCTGGGACAACAGGCTGTCGACTCTCCTGTGAACCTGTTCCGGCTGGGGTAAGGCAGACATAACCTTTGAGAAGAGCATTCATCACTATTGGATTTTGTACCTTAGAAAAAGTAACTATGAGATCTGAGTGTGTGTGTGTGTGTGTGTGTGTGTGTGTGTGTGTGTGTGTGTGTAACTGGAGAAAGCTTTTATGATGTCTCTTGATGAAATATAACCACCCTCTCATTCTAAGCAGCTTCTAAATCCTCAAATGTGCGTAAATGGAAAACATGCTGTGGGTCTTTATTCCACTGAGCAGCAAGGAATAAATCAGAGTTCCCCCTTCCTTCCTACCCCTCTCTGTCTCTCCCCTGATACCTCACAGATGTGCAGTGTTAGAGGGAAGAACAGAAATGCTTCACAAAATTAATATGTGGAAACTGCTTATTTACCATAAATGCCTAGCCCAGGGCTTTCTCTACAGTAGCCTGTCAAGATATTAAGTTGATTCTTGCCTTCTGCCTACCGAAATGTCTTCCTCTTATTTCTGGGGGACAAGAGGTCCCCATTCCCCCACATAAGAGAGGCCATCATTCACCAATGACGAGGTATTAGCATCAGAAGTAAGGGGGCTGCAACCTAAATGGTAAACAAAACATTTCAGCCATGATATCTAAAACGTGTAAATCACTTTAGGATCCTGCTGGGTTCAAAATTCTAAATAAACACCCTTCATTAGTATAATTGATATTAAACTGGATACTGAAGACCCAATAGATGAATTCAAATGCAAGAACTTGCCTTGGAGTTCATTCATATCTAAAAATATGGAGGAGATATACCACAGCGCTCATGAAAGGCTTTTAACTGATTTTAATAGCAGTCATTACATGAGAAAATGAGACTTCCCCTTGTATCAGAGATGAACTGGGAAGAAACAAAGGGAGAAAGGTAAGGAGTGCAGGGCCCCAGTGCCCTGCCAGAATTACTGCTCATCATTCTTGCTTTCAGCCGTTAGCCTGCTCCTTTTGTCAAAGGCTACCACCGTCTAATGAAACAATTAGGGTTTGACAGTTTAAATATGCTATTTTGTTCTTTCGTAGCCTAAGTGCCAGGCACTAAGACAAACTATATCCACCACCTTCTATCAGCACAGCCATTGTTATCCCAGATAGAATGCCCTAAAAATAAAATCCATTTTGTATGTGAAGCTTCATCAAGTCAGGTCATGTTCTGTTCCTTAGGGCAGACTGCGGTGTACTAATTTCATTATGCTATTTTTAAATGTGGCCTCCTTGGATCTTTCAGTGTGGCCTACATACCTCAACGGGGCCCCAAGTTAATGTGCAGGGCTGCCTTGCTAATCACCTCTGCCCACCCTGCCCTCAGCCACCTCTGTAGGCCTACATAGCTGCAGAAAACAGGCACCGTGAGGACAGGTATGGTCACACTCAGATGAGCCCCAGGTAGTGAGCATCGTCAGACACATGATCTGGGGCAGGGGCATATCTAACGGGAGTCAGTTCCTTGAGTTCATTATTAAAGTTATTCCAGCATTCTAAAAACAGGGGGGTTGGCAGAGGGTCTCACAAAATGAGTAGTTCTCTGGTTGCTTTAGTTGGGCTTCTCTAGAGGAACGTGATCTATTGAATGAATGCACATTATAAAAGGCAGTGTATTGAATTGGATTATGTAATCTGTGCTGGGCTATCCAACAGTGGCTGACTACAGACTGCTCAGTCCGTGGAGACAGTTAGCTCAGTCATCCCAACCATGTGGTGAAAGCCTGGGGGCATTTCTGGAGAGCCCATGTCAGAAAGATGAAGAAGCTGGTTCTAAGAACAATGAGGGATGGTAGAATGTTGGAGACCAGAGACCCCTAGGCTGCCAGGGTCAGCCAAAGGTCAGAGGCTTTCCAGAAAAGGTGCAACCTTCACAGTTCCAGCAATGTCACAGCTAGACCTCAGAACTTCCTCAGAACGTGAACGTTCCAACGATGAAGATAAGCAACAGCCTCAAGCCATAGATAACCGGACTAAGGACACTGGGCGGGGATGGGTGTTTTTACTTCCCTGTTTTAATTTTGCTTATATACTGCAAGCCTTGCCTCTAGTAAATGAGACCTTGACAACAGCTAGACTGACTCTGTCCGTTCTTTGCCTCTTGGTCTCCCTTCTCTCTCCCACCCGTGTCTCTTTCAGGTGGTAGCTACTCAGGGACCCTGTAATAACTTTGCCGGCTGGATGGGACAGTAGAAGTCTCAGAAGAAGGGTGGATGAGCTCTCCAACGAGAGGAGAAGACAGACAGGCAAAAGGCAATTGTCATTCATATCTCCATCTTTCTGGACTGCTGCTGGGAAATGTCTGTCATCCACTCATAGGGTAGGGGTTCACCTCCTCAGTTAAAGCTTAAAGAAAGCATCCTTTCAGAACTGCCTGGAGATTGGGATCTTAGTTTCTTCCATATACCATCAAGTTGATGAGCAAGGCTAACCCTTACACTAAGATACCATCATGAGCCATTTTGAATTTCTCTACCCGCTTCTGCTTTGCCTCTTGTATAAAATACGTCTTCTAGGTGCAAAGTGAGCACCTTATAGGCATGAAGTTTGAAGAAGAGCGTATCATTGTAAGTTACTCTTCTGTTCATGAGTAACAAAGCAACTCAAACCCACTGTGGCTTGTAGGTATACAGTAGTTTTCTCCTTATCTGGTTTCATCCAATTACTCCACAACATTGAGTAACAAATTCCAGAAATAAACAATTCAGAGAATTTAAGCTGTTCTTGTGTTTTGAGTGGTGGGATAAAATCTGCTTCCAAACTGCTCCACACCACCCACAGACTGAATCATCTCTCTGCCCATCTATTCCATGGCGCACATACTGCCCACTCATTGACAACCCAGTAACAGTTTTGGCCGTCAGTACTCTGTTCAGGTATCCCTTTGTTTACTTAGAACACAGTGGCCCCAAAGCACAAAGGTACTGATGGTGAATAATACAGCACGCATAAAGCATGGTGACAGGCATGCCGGAAAGAGAACATTGTATATCTAAGTATCGTATGTACACTCTCTAATAGTGTACATACATACAAATAGGCATTTATTGTGGGTCTTGGAAATTGTTCTCTATATGTACGAAGAGACTATTGTATAAGAGAATCTCAAATAAGTGTTAAAAATGTTTTCTCTGATAGCTTCTTGGTCCTCTTCCTCCATGTTCAACTCACTATCTCAGAAAGGCTCTCTCTTCCTAGCAGCCCTTTCACAGTTTCAAGGTAACAATCATATCAGCCAAGGAATTCTAACAAAGGCATTTTCTTTATCCCAAGTATCACAGCTAGAATCTCCAAACTGAGTCTTTAGAAAGGTTTGAGATAGGATAGTACACACCCTTCAACTTAAAGTATGGCCAGAGGAATGGAAATCTCTGGTTGTCTGCACTTGATTTTGTTATAGGCTTACTAATGCATGTGTGTGTGTGTGTGTGTGTGTGTGTGTGTGTGTGTGTGTGTGTGTAGTATCCAAGGTGGCCAGAAGAGGGTGTCAGGTCCCCCAGAGCTGGAGTACAGATAGCAGTGATGTCTGGGAGCTTAACTCAGGTCCTCTGCAATAGCAGTACAGTCTTTTAACTGTTGAGACATCTTTCCAGCCTCTGTTTTTAACTTCGTAATTTCCATTTGTTTTTTTTTAAATGTTTGCTCTTTGCTGATACTCCTTTAACAAAATATTATCATTATGTCTTCTTCAGTTCACTAGGCATTGTTTTCCTTCATTCTCTGAACATATTTTATTAGATTCAATGAAGGCTGTGTCTGCTAATGCCATTATTATACTTCCTTTGAAATCAGCTTCTATCATTTGCTATTTTTCTAACACATGTGTACCATTTTTCTGGCTCCTTGAATATTCCCTCCTTTAAAAAATTATAAAACTCACATTATATAATATTTTTTAAGCAATTCTGGAAACTTATATCCCTCAGGGACTCAATGTTGCTTGTTTTGGTTGGTTTGGGTTGGTTTGGGTTGGTTTGGGTTGGGTTGGGTTGGGTTGGGTTGGGTTGGGTTGGGTTGGGTTAGGTTGGTTGGGGATTTTTTGTTGTTTTTTGTTTGTTTGTTTGTTTGCTTGTATTAAACTATTTGGTGAGGGACTAATTCTTTGAGGCCCATTTCACATGTTCTATGACCCACACAGCTTTAATGTTTCTTCTCAAGTCCTTTGACTCCTTTTTATTTTTTAGTCTACTTTTCCAAGGGCTACCCTCTCTTCTGCAAAAGCTACTTGTAAGTCTTGTAAGTCAGAGTTTTTATGTTCGACTCCTGTCTTCTGTTAGATCTGTATCCTAACACCAGGGGATGGAGAAGGAGGTTTAAGAAGTGTTATAATGTTCCAGGGCGTTGGTGGGTTTGCCTCATGATCAGACAGGGAGGAAGTTGTAAAGCTCTGGTTGCTCCCAAGAAGGCGCCACCTTGGACATGCATGGTCTCTCTACCTGGCAGGAGACAGAGTTTCATTGCTGTTTTATGGGTGTGGCCCTTGGACCAGAGCATCTTACAATAATATCTAGTGCTTATGCCAAGCAGCTTTGATTGACATGTGCTGAGTGTGAGTAACTTTAAGTCTCCCTCAAATCCTGTTCTGACTACTTCTACATAGCTGCCCATTAGAGGGGCCCAATCATTCTGACTTGGCTGTGGTTCCAGTAGAGTTCTTCTCTGCTATCTCTGGCTACACTCTCTCTGTTAAACTTCTGGCTGCTATGCTGGGTTTTACTTGTTGCTACATGTTCTATGGAACTACCAACACCCTCTTAATTATCCCCCACTGAGCCACTATTGTCTTCAAAATTCTCAGAGCTGGAATGCTCCAATCCCTTTCTAAAGAGTCAACCCTCTCCAGCAGAGCTGTTCTCAGCCCTGAGCACAACTTCTATACAGTCCATACTGCAGCTCAAAGAAGGGACAGTGAACTGCCTCTCTTAAAGCGATATCCTGACTATGGGTGGTAGACTGTAATAAAAGGTGTTGTCTACACTTGTCCCTCCCCATGTGCAACCTCCACACATCTGAGATGCACAAGACAGGGACTCCCATCTTCTCAGCCTGCCCTAGCTTGGGTGCACTTTTTGTCCTAGGAGTAGGGCAAGTGATGGATGGAATGTTTAGTCTTCTCAGCCTCTCAGCCTCACTTGGCCTCCACTGAGCTTTTGCTTTCAGGGGTTGAAGGGGAAGGGGGACAAGCATCACCTGCCAGCTTCCTGGGAGTTTGAGGAGAAGGGAAGACTTCTCTTTCTCTGACTTTCTTCTCTCAGCTACACATACCCAGAGTAAGAACACCTCCAAACACAGAACTTGGGGGGGGGGGGTGTTAGGTGGGGCGTGAATGACTCAAATGCCACAGAGACCGGCTATAACTATACTTAATAAATTTTCTAGTGTGACTCTTACTCTTTCTGTATGTTTCTGTATGTTTCTGTATGTTTCTGTATGTTTCTGTGTGTGTGTGTGTGTGTGTGTGTGTGTGTGTGTCTATGGGGTATGTGTATGTGTATATGTGGTGTGCCTGTGGTATGTGTGTGTATGTGTTTCTGTCAGTGTCCGTGTGGTATATGTGTGCATGAGTATGTGTTTCTGTGAGTTTGTATCTATATGGTGTGTGTGCCTGTGTGGAACATGCATGTGTGTGTCTATGTCTGTGTGGTATGTGTATAAGTGTGTGTGTTTCTGTGTGTCAGTGTCTGTGTGATATATGTGTGTGTCTTTCTTTATGTCTGTGTCTGTGTGGTGTGTGTGTATCTGTGTGGTACATGCCTGTGTGTGTCTGTGCTATGTGTGTGTGATGTGTGTGTTTCTCTGTTTCAGTGTCTGTGTGCTGTGTGTGTTCATGAGTGTCTGTGTGTTTCTGTGTGTTTGTGTGTGTATGTATGTGTGTGTGTGTGTAAGTACATCTCTGTGTAAGTACGTGTCTGTATGTGTGTAACCTTATGACAATTTCCATAGATTTGAAATGGTATTTAAAAAATATGGCTGTTGCACTGAGTGTTTCAGTTGGCAACGTCACCCACTCTGGAAAGCATTCACGCTCACATTTAACCTCCGTGGTTGTTAGTTATAAATCCTACAGTCACGAGCCATTCAAGAGCTTAAAGAGTTATCTAGTCTATTCCTTCTGCCTTTGGGCAGGATAATACCTTAGCCAGCCCAGATAGATGAAAATCTATACTGGTTTTGAAAACCTCCAGAGAAAAAACATTTCACAGCTTTCCTTAATAACCTAAATCAGTACTTAACAACTCTTGGTGCCAGGAATTTCTTCCTTGCACACAATCTGAAGCCCATGTGCTACAGTTTAAAGGTCCTTTTCTCATCATCTTTCCTGAAGGAGATAGGGAACAGCTGGCCACCACGCAGCACACTTCCTCTTTAGAAGAAACCAGCAGTAGCCTCAGGAAAAAAAAAAAAAAAACAACTATTTTTTTCAACCCTACTTTGCTTCTGCCCCAGGAATACATAATCTTTCCTCATATTCTTTGTTCTGTCCTTGAATAACCTTTGTACTCTCATATAAAATCTTTTCTCTCTGGCATTTGCCCTCTAGAGATTCTAAGTATTTCTCAAGGTCAGAGCCCAGCAGTACATAACTGAGTGTCTCGGAGCCCAGGTTAAATATGCAGATTCTGGGGTTCCTTCCTAGACATAGCCATCATGGCTATGGATCTGGGCATCTGAAGGCTCAGCAAAGTCCCCCCGGGTAGATCTGGGGCTGCCCATGTACAGGTGCTCTTAATGAAGAGCTAAGCCCAGAGAGATGGCAATTGATGGTACTGAGCAGCGACTCCTTAACTGCCCAGTCAAATCGCATGAACGATTTGAAGAAAAAAGACTCTCGAGGCTGCGCCCCAACCCCATCAACGCACTGTCTCCTAGATGGCATGGGACCAGCAGTCTCTTCAAATGTTTTCTGTTGGATTCCAAGTGTGGTCAAGACAATCTACCAGTTCTTTAAAGCAGGATTCATGTTAGCCTTTTACCCCAGCACTTATTTACTCAAATTTAAGCCTTAGTTCTCCATCTCTGTTTACCGGACGTCCTATATTCTTTTACCTATATCACAGACTTCTATGGAAATACATGGGCATACAACGGGTAGTGTTCGGGTGAAAGAGGACTACCTTGCACAGCTGGGACTCCCTCTCCCTCCTCAACTGGGATGAAGCAATGAATTCAGAGTGTTGTTGAAGTTTGTTTTGCAGCACTGGAATCTAACCCAAGGCCTTAACACACACAAGGAAAGCACTCTAGTGCTGAGATATAGTCCCATCGTAGCATGCTTTCTCTCTCTCTCCCTCTCTCTCTCTCTCTCTCTGTCAAGTTTAAGTTACTTCTACATATTAGTAATTAACATATTTAACAATTTAAAATAATTATGTGAGAACAAGATAGCCATAATCAAAATTGTGATCAATTCAAATGAATTTTCATGTTTATTTATGCATTATATATTTACATATATATTTAAACAAAAACATGCACATGTTTTAGGAAGAGAGAAGAGATGTGTGCTGAAAAACATACCCAGGCCATGCAAGATTATTGTCTGTCTTCTTTTGTTAAGCTGAGATCTTAATGAACAGTCTTTCCCCAGAGCAGGCATCTAAATGGACTGGACAGACACTGCAGTCACAGCAGCAGGCATGGTGCCTGTTCTCGACAGTGCTTACTTCCTGTCTGCTGGATAAGTACATAGTATCAAATAGTCACATTATTGTTCTTGTTGGCTCTTTAAACATTTTCCCAACCATGTCATTCATTAAATATCAGTGGCTAAAGGATAGAGATGGGATTGGGCAGAAGTGAGTGGAGGAAGAAAGTAATGGTTTAAAAAAAAATCCTCTTTACAGTTGTTGAAAGTTTGGCGCCCTTGTACGTACTACCCTTAGTGATGAATCTAGACAGCAAATCAGTCTGACCTTGAACAACTCAGAGTTTTTCTCTTAATGGCAAATATTCTTGTAAAAATTGTATTTACCTTATTTTTAATAAACTACTTAAAATAAAAAAATAAAGAGATGCTGCAGATAGTACATATTCTTTTCGTTTATAATTTTGTTAAATTTATTCTCTCATATATTACATTCTGACCACAGTTTCCCTTCCTTCTTCCCCTCCCAGTTCCCCTACAAACACATCCCCTCGCCCCCCAGTCACTCCTTCTCTGTTCCCCTCAGAAAAGGGCAGGCCTCACAGGAATGTCAACCAAACATGGCAGAGCAAGTTCCAATAAGATTAGGCATCTTTTCTCCTACTATGGCTGAATGAGGTAACCCAGTAGGAGAAGGCTCCCAAAAAAGCCGGCAAAATGGCCAAAGACAGCCTCCACTCCCACTCTCAGGACTACCACAAGAAGACCAAGCTATACAGCCATAACAACATGTCTTTAAAATAATTTTTAAAATTTAAGTTAAAATAATAGAATCACCATCTAGGTGTCTGACGAACATGTGAGATTTCATTTTGTGGCTGAGATGAAGTTACGGGTAAATTAGCTTTTCCTGTTCTGAAAGGTACCTCACAATTCTAACACAACAATGGGTTTTTTGTTTGTTTTGCTGTGGTGTTTTAGGAGAAATGGGTTTGGCATGAACTAAAAAGGTGGCTTATTTCCTCAAGTCAGTCCTAGAGTGCCTTTCAGTTGTCTTCCTGGGGTGTGGCCGCTACCAAGAAAAAAGCTTCTAAGCAATGTCCACGGCCGATGATCCAGGTCAGTTTCAGGTGGCATCGTAGCCAAAGCTGGGAGGGTTCCAGTCATAGTTCCTTATAATGTTGCATTCATAAAGCATACACCTAAGGCCACATTATTGTTGTTCTATCTGCACGGTAGGTTTAAGTTGTAGTTTGACAGCTTATGTATGGTGAGCCAGAGAGACCAAACCAAAGGATGCTTCAAGGGAAAGTTTGTATCCTGAAAAGCTGATGGCAGATACCACATCATTGACACAACATTAACAGAAATGCATCTATTGAAAGATTTATGTGTAAGGCACACATAAATCCAGTCTGTCTACTAAGCCTTATATACATTTTCATTACTTAAATCTGCTTTTCCCCTCTAATAGTTTGAAATCTATTGTAATCATTTTCTTCTTTTGTCATTTACTTTCTGTCTACCAATGTGACAGATACCTTTAAATAAACAAGAATCTTTGGAATATAAAGCTTTTTATGTAGCAACCCAGTTTCTTAAAAATGCAGAACTTTCTGAACTAAACTGGTGTCCGATGACTAAACTTTCTAGAAAGTTCTATGAATGAAGTAGCTTGGTCAGTGGTACTAACTCGAGGCAGAGACGGTGATATTGAGTGAAAGACCGGTTATTTCGAAAACCAAAATGTACAGTTAACATATTTACCTAAGAAAGTGGTATAAAGTGAACAGTGTTGACATGGCTGCTCCAGCCAATTCCCATAATCCTCCCTGTGATACTTATTGCAGGGTTATTACTTTAAAATAAACTATTCCATGTTATATCGCAGGAGGCCTTACTTAATTTTACGGACTTATGCTGAAGGGAGACTGACTGTAAGGGACAGTCTGTTCATTAGGACAAGTTGTGCCTCCTCCAAGCTGGCGTATTAAAAGAACTGTAATGAACTCAGACACTGTCCTGTGCAATCTGGAATGGATGCTTATCTTCTGGGATCACACAGTTCCAGCTGGCAAGTGCCTCCCTTATCCAGTAATCCACATGGATGGAAGAGTTGTGAAGAGAACCAAGGATATCTGAAGCATCACCAGGATTCTCAAAATTTTGAATTTTCAATAACCAGTACTGTCAGGAAGAGTCACTTTCATAGTAACTAACTACATTGACAAACTAGGATATTTATGTGCAGAACTAATCATCTTTATTATTTTTTATGAAAATCACTACTTACCTTATTTTCGAAAAAGAAACAAACTCTTCTAATGATGATCATTGAAATTTTTTTCAAAAATTAAAAGCATTGATTGGGACTTGCAATGATTTCATCTTTGACCCAATAGCCATGGGAGCACAAAGCTTTGGATAAAAGCAGTGCTTATAGATGACAATTTGGTTTTTATCAGGTAAAATTGTACTATAAATTCAAAAGATGGTAAAGGTTATATCCATTGAATTAATATCTGAGATGATAAATAGTATAAAAACCACCTTTAAATAAAATTTGCTCTGCTAGCCTTAGATTTAAAAAAAAATGATCACTTTTAAACTTGAGATATGATTTTTAAAATGTTTCTAGAATTAAGTTCAATAGTTTCCTGAGGGAAAATGCCATGAGAAAACGCATACAAGATGTATTAGGCTGTTTCAGATGTCTTCAGGAGTTCAAATGTCTTCAGTAATATTTCTCTTTGCTCTAGAGCATCAAAAACTGTGGGGCGGTGGACTGTGAGAGGCAGCTGAGTACTTTTGTCAATCACAGACTTTGAACCCCAGTGACCATAACGGGAAGGTAGGAGTTTGGCCTTGCTCCTGGGCCCTGGTTGCTTTCACTTATCCACAACCCCTCCCAAGGAAAGCTTTGTGGCCTTAGGTCACGTAGCACAGGTAGCACAGGTAGCACAGGTAGCACAGGTAGCACAGGTAGCACAGGTAGCACAGGTAGCACAGGTAGCACAGGTAGCACAGGTAGCACAGGTAGCACAGGTAGCACAGGTAGAGGGCGTGACTACAGGCCACAGAACCTCAAGAGATCTCCATATTAATGAAATACCTAAAGGTCAGAGGGCATAGCCAATTAAGCATTCCTTCCCAGACCCTTCTCCTACTTGAAAAAGGTATTTAACCTCAGGCCTGCCCATAGAACAGGGGGTACAGCTTCATTCACTTTCCACCATGACAATAAACCGTAGAGGGGGTCTTCAACCAATGAGCCACCTCCTAATCTCCCACCATGGAGGCTGCCAGCTCAAACAAGCTAGCCCAGCCAGCCATGACCCAGCCACAACCAAGAGTCTCACTATCCCACGGGGCACTTCCGGAGCTTCTCTCCCTTGTCCCTCTCGGCTGGGGGCTGGTCCATCCCATACACCCTCAGTCTCAACTCTTCTGCTGCTCCCAACAGTACCTGGGAGCCCAGGAATCTGAGACCAATGGATCCCCCGCATGCCTTCTTGCCCAGGGGTCCCCACCCAAGAGCTCAGCCCCCATGGGTCTCAGACTGTGATCTCCCCATGCCTGGCGGAGTTCTGGGACTTCTCATAGCCCGACGTCTGCCCGATGCAGTGTGAAGTAAACTCAGTCAAATTCCTGAGCTTCTGCCTTCTCAGCCACGGTTTCAGCTGCCTGGGGCGGCAGACATGTGGGAACCACAACTCAACCCAACTGCCCCACAAAAAAAATCTCAGATTTTTTTTCTTAATCCCAAGGAGAGAAATCAAGAATTCGTAGAGAAAGTGACCAACTTTTGATTTAAGAAGCCTAGAATTACCATATCAGGTGCAATATTACACCTGTAAATTGCAGTGTCCTTTCTGGCTTCCTTTGATGAATCTAGTCATTTAAAAAAATTAATATTATTTGTATAAAATACATTAAAGCAGAAAAATGTAAGCTGAATTGTTATTAAATTCTTGAAAATGAAGTCACTAAATTATAATAGTAAAGCATTACTATGCAAATTGGAGCTAATTTTACAATATCCCTATCTAATTATTTACAGTGTATGGAATTATGGCACCGTTAAGCAGGACAGGATGTTGTGTGAAACAGTGTGTTTTTAATTTGAGCCATTTTTACTTCCTGTGATTTTTTTTCTTAGTTATAGCAAGCATGGAAAAGGATTTAGCATGGAGAAAACAAGGGCAGATGTCTCCTTCATTGTGTACTCAAGGACTTAGCTAATTAATATTTTCCATGTGCTTCAAGTGCAGTGATGGAAACGCGCTCTCTTCCGAGGTACACGAAGCTTCCTTTTTTCCCCCAGTCTTTATGAGATGTCAGGCAGAACAGTCTACAAAGATTTGCTCCAAGGAATATTTTTAAGAGATTTGTTTTGAGATGAAGGGCTCCTTGAGTGTGAGTCTTCTTAAGTGGTCCTAAGCCTCCAGCTGTGTTTCTCTCCAAAAAGGGTTAGAGAAGGCTGCTCACAACGTGGCACCGCAGAATTACCTTTGAAACGGTACTTAAGGAAAGGCTTGGAGAAGACAAGACCACTTTCCATCCAGAGGAGAAATCACATTGAATAAACAGTTTTAGTGAGAGGTTGCTGAATGCTGCCTTAGCGGGGCCTTCCTCTTCCTAGGTAAGCAAAACTCAGTATTCGGATTCGTTTATAAAGGGCTGTCTGCTTCCTGTTGCCCCCACAATCCTAGTTTTATCCTTCCTTCTACTCAGCGATTTCATATAAGCTAAACTGTCAGCGTATGAGAAACCTCTCTGCCAATGAGACGACTTTTTTTTTCTTTAGAAAGCCTTGCCAAGTTTATGAGCCAAGAAATAACTGAATTATAATGCCTGGAACTTCAAAGAGAAAAAGGAGCGAATTGTACTAGGTTTTTTTTTTATATACCTTTGACTTAAAATCAGCAAAGACTAACAGAAATGAGGAAAACATAGTCAAGGTTCAGGGTGTGATGGGTCACTGTGTGCACACTTGTGTGTGTGTGTGTGTGTGTGTGTGTGTGTGTGTGTGTGTGTGTGTGTGAATATCTGGCAATAAGAATATGCTCACAGGTAAAGCCTTCTTGCCTAGTTATTTTCCATTCTTAGCTTGGTAGAAAGTGGCTATTAATCTAAAGGAGAGAGATGTCAGATGAGGAGAACTGTACTGCTTTTCTCTTGATTAGCATATTCTGTTCCTTCTGGGAGCCACACGTTTTTCCATGGGATAACAGGGCTTTTCTGGAAAATCTCTTTGAATATTCTTCTGATTATTGATTGTGTAAGACTAAGACAAGTTTTCCTTCATTTTCAATTCTTTGAAAACCTTTATTTTCACTCCGAAGGTACATCTACTTTTACAAAACCTGCTGGACATGATCCGTAATATTTAATCACTCCCAGAGGACTGTGTGTCGAAACAGACTAACAGTACACACTGCTCCCTACATGTAGATGACAGCTTTATTCTGGACAGCATTAGGAGTTCTATTTACTAGTAACAGAGATGAGACACAACAACAGATTGAAGCAGTTGATTGCTCTCATATGGAAGAAGTTTGGTGACAAGCAGCCTTGGCCTTAAGGAGATCCCCCCTTCCCTCTGTGGCCCTACCCTTACTTAAATCCTAGTCTTCTCTCTACTCATCAAAGGTTCACATACTGGTCACATTCAGGTAGGGGTGTCTGATTACAGAAAGGGATACGGTTTGATGGTCTCCCTTTTTATAATATCTCTTTAAAAGTTCTTCAAACAACATTTGCTTACATAATGAAGATGTTATTTGGGAATCCCTTTGGCATTAAAGAGAAAAAGTAGAGAGCTAGGAATGGAGCTTTGTGTTAAAACATTTGTCTAACGTGTCCGAGGTGCTGGATTTATTTTCTAGTACCACTATAAAAACATCATTCAGGGCGATAAACACGAAGTCAAGTTGCTGCTGGTCCTCTTAATGTACAAATTTTCCACAGTTCCGTGCATGCTTTACCTACTTATAAGCACAGGCCATTCTCACTAGCCCATTCTCACTACTTAAAAAACTAAATACATTGCCAACTCAAGGTCCTCAACCTATATAATAAAGATACAACCCCACAAGCAAAGCTGCCATTTATTATTTGTTCATAATTATATTCACACTAGCCAACTCATCCTACATACTTTGCTCATTAGTTACTTATGACAGTGAGACAGATACTAGATTGTCATGGAAAACAAGATACAGACAGGACTGTTGAAAATCTCAAACTCAACACCAATGTTCAGACATGGTTTTTTATTCCTATTTAAATTATCAGTTGAATTTCACACATGCAAAAATAAACAAAGGAACCAAATCCCGTGCTTGTAGACAAACCCACACACAGAAGAAAATTATAGTTCATACAAGTGAAAAAGGCAGAAGAATTCTTTTATTGTCTAAAAGAAGTTGTCAAGCAAAGTGTGTTAATATTTCAGTGTGTTGGTGTGAACAATGTGGTGCTTAAAGATGAAGACACATAATAATAGCTTTTCCGTTTCTCTCTATCAGCTTTCCTGGGGATCTTAATAAACTGGACTTAACAAGAGCTAAATGCTGAAGTCTAGGGAAAGGCAAAACTCAAGTTTCCAGGAAGCACATGGATTATACCACCTGTAGAAAAGGATGAATGCCTGACTTTACAATAATCAGGGCTGGTGGTAGAATCCTTGCCTGGTATGCATGGGGTCCTCTACTCAATTTCCAGCACTACAGACAAACACAAGAAAATGAAGAAAATCCATGAAACTCTTGAGCCGGTTATGAAATATCATAGCTTTTTTTCTTTCATTCAGTAAGATTTCTCAAGGGTTCAATCATAGCTTTGCCCAGTCCAGGTTTAGTCACGAACTTTTTTTCTCTCTATCTCTATCACTTTTATAAATATATATATTTATATAATATATATATATATATATATATATATATATTACATATATATAAATATATATATTTATATAATATATTTATATAATATAAATATATATAAAAATACATATATATAAATATATATATATATTTGACTTCTTTGTTGACATTGTTTTTTTTTATTTTTGAGATGATAATTACATATTTCCCCTTCCCTTTTTTCCCTCCAAACTCTCCCATATACCCCTCCTTGCTATCATTCAAATTCATGGTTTCCTTTTTTCATTAATTGTTGTTACATGTATATATGTATGTAGATACATAAATATTTCTAAATATAACTTTCTCAGTCTGTATAATGTCATTTGTATGATTTTTGTCACTTGTAGGGCTGACCATCTGGCATTAGATAAACAACTAGTGTCCTCTTCCCTGGGAAAGACTATTTCTCCTGCTCTCAGCGTTCCTCATTTGCCTATAGTTCTTTTTGTGGGATTTGAGGCCTCCTGGGACTTCCTCTTCTACTTTGGAACATCAATTGCTGTCTTTGTTCAGCTCATGTTTAGGTAGTCATGTTGCTGAGATGTTATGGGTGGAACTTGTGAGATCACAAGGAGACACAGTCTCACAGCAAGCTCTCTGAGCCTCTGGCTTTCTACCTTGTCTTCAGGTGTGAGAGTTCACACAAAGCCTTCTTCAGGTCCTCAAAGCCTTACGTGTGAGAGTTCTTTTGTAGATGTATCCATTGAGATTGAGCTTTATAACTCTGCATTTTGATAGATCATAGTTTTCTATAGTGGTCTCTGTCTTTTGCTAAGAGAAGTTCCCTTAAGGTGGGGCAAGAATCACACTTATCTCTGTGTATAAGGACGAATATTTTAGAATGTAGTTAGGGATCATGAAGCTTTAGTAAGTAGTGGTTGTTGGCTCTCTTCCAAGAACCATGACATCACCAGCCCTGGGTAGTTGGCTAAGTTTCCAGTACCAGGCATGATTTCCCTCTTGTTGAGTGAGTCTTGAGTCCAATTAGAGAGCTGTTGTTACCACCAAGGTATGTGCCACTACTGCACCCTCTGGGTTATTATGCCATGCTGGTCATTGTTGTGGTTAATGGGCATCACAGCTGGATAGGACTGTTGCTTGCTTCCCTCCTTTGGAAGCTTTCATGTTGCCTTCGGATACCATGAAAGTTAGTCTTCATTCAGCAATTATGTCAGTTCTATCTCAGGGGCCTCTGGACCTTACCTGCTTGGTGTCTTCAGCAATAGGAATTTATCTTCCATCTATGTGTGATAACCAAGGGCATGAGCAATAGCTTGCCTGTTTTTAGAGTGTCCAGTAAAACCCTGATCAGCAACATGAAAGAAGGATCCTTGGGCCACCAGGGAGTCTTCAGTAACAAAGAATAAACTTCATTTCACTTGTAACTGCCTCTGAGTCTGTTTTCCTACCTTGGGAATGAGAAACTTTGGGGAAAGGAATTAAACTCTCTAATGCCCATTTTTCATCTCTAAACTGTTGCAAAGATGTAGATTACAAGAAGGACAGACCTAACATAGAAGTGGCTTGAAAATAGGTTAGGTGTCAAAAAACTAAGCAGAGGGACTGAAGAAATAACTGTGAAGGTAAGGGTACTTGGTGTTGTGTAAGACCCGGGTATTTATGTACCCACATGGTGCTTCATGAGTTCAAGGGGACCTGACATCTTCTTCAGACCAGGCATCATATCTTGTGCATACATACAAACGTGCAGGCAAAAAGTCATAAACATAAAATCATTTTTTAAAGGGAAGAAGCATAGGAATCACTAAACAATGTTCTTAGTCTTTCGTGGTTGTTTGGGAGAGAGGCATGAGTCATTCATACACATGCAATGACAAACATTAGCTAGCAGACTGGACATGTATTAGTTTTGAAAGGAAAACTTAAACTATGCTTAAGTGCACAATAATAATGAACTTCACTTTAATTTCCTTTGATAGTTCATAAATTACTTCACAACCTTGTATAGCTTGGCAATCATCAAGATTATGAAAGATGTTCATTGTACAGCCAAAAATAGCAGTTAACAAGGTATTTGGGTGAATAAGGTACCCAGGTAAAAAGATTATCTGTATTCAATTTAAACGTGGCTTACAAGTGTTATCAACTAGTTTTTAGATCATAAAGGTTTCCATTAAGTCATATGTACTTTCATATAACACATGGACTCCACATCTCAAGATGATGAAATTAAGAAGTCTTACCTACTTCTTAGTAAACATTTCTATTTTCTAGGTTTGTCACACATTTTTTCTTACTTCATATATTATGTATGTGAAAATTTCACCATGTCTGGATTTGTCAGGAGAAGCATAAAGTGATTTCTCTGCACACGTGAGCACGTGTGGAACATGTTTATTTTAACTAAATTCAAAGGTTTGATAAAAACATCTGATACAATATTCCTTCAAAGAAACAACTTTAAATTTTTAATTGATTCCAGAATTTTAAACTTACACAAAATATCACAAGACTTTCCCTTGAAAATGTCCCAAACCTATGAAAGGAAATCATACTGATATTTTACAAATTGCATTTTACTTTAAAACAGCACCACCCAGATAGCTAACTCACTATACTAATTTTGGTTTCAACAAAGTTTCCTCTCTCTTACACGAAGTGAACCTTCATCCATAAAAATGTGCCTTCTCAGAGGATGTTGGGAAGGTTCTGAGGACGACTACAAAAAAGGAGCATTTTAAAAAGACTTTTAAATAAATGTACTATTGAAGTATGTCTGTGGCCCCTAGAGGACTGTGATGAGGTGGGAGACTCACGGGAGGATGGATCCTGATGAGTTTCCTTTTATAAAGCAACTGTCTCAGGTATGCCATCTGTTGAGCCTTCCTGATTCTGTCAGACAGGAATATTTTCATCATTTCTTCCTTAGGGAAAAGGGAAAGCACACAGACCAGGATAGAAACTGAGAGAGTATGGGGAAACTGCTTACATATATCTCAGAATAAGAAAGAAAAAAAAATCAGAAGAGAAAAACAGAATATAAATGCTAAAAAGACAAAAAGATGGGGTCTGTTACTTGCTTTAATACTTACTAGGTATTATTTTGATAATCTTGTTGGTGATAATTATCGATGAGCATTTACCAAAGGCCAATCACCATGCTTGTTACTTGACATGTGATAGTTCATACGCCTGTTCTAGTAAGTGCATCTAAGTGAGATCCCTTACATAGGAGCAGGTGGAGAAGACTTTCCTGTAAATAAATGGTCTAACAGCATTCAGATTCATGTTTCCATCATGTCAAAGTCAAGATATACTCATGTCACAAAATGAACAGAAACCAGAACCTTCAGAGCTTTTTTTCCTGAGAGTCAACAAGTTCACAAACAGCTAAGACACTGTCTTAAAGAATATGGCCAATCTGTCGATCTAAGCCCATATCATGTGATTCCCATTGATTCTATCCAGTGTTTTATTATGGCCTCCTGTATATCCTGTATATGAGAACTTAAAGTACATAGCAGGGGTCAAGGGAGGCACAAACTCAATACCAGCTCAATTAGTGTGACATTCAGTAGCCACAGTGCTACTTTATTAGATAAACTTCCCCTTTAATACCAAAATTAAAACTTTCTGCTTATATTTCTGGATCATGACTGTTTTCCTAGAGGATGTTAACACTCCTTCTGTCATGGTAGGTCATTGCTGAGAGTTAACTGCTTGAGAAACTTCTCTACAGATTCTGGTTTTTCAGATTGTTTTATAAAGGAATTGGTTTAGTTACGGCATTTCCGATATACTGCCAATCATGAATATCTTAGGTTATCCCTTCTATCCCTATCCCTCTCATTACACACACCCCATTTATACACACCCTCTGATTGATTTCACGTGTCCTTTTCATTCCCTTTGATTTCCCTTTTCATTTTTCTTTGTAAATCAAAATAAAGAGGAAATAAATAGCTAGAGAGTGTTGTCTCCCTTCTATCTGATTTCTGATCAAAAAGCACATGAACTACTCTTGTTTTTTTTTTCTATTTTCTCCTTTTACTGAAAATATTTTTTAAAGCAATATATCTTAATTATGGTTTCCTCTCTACTGCCCACAGTTCCTCCCTACCTTCCATTCAAATCCACATGCTTTCTGACTCTCCTCGAAAAAACAAACACCTAAGGCATAGTAATAAAATAAAACAGAAACAAATTGGAATATGACAAAACAAACAAACAGAAGCCAAAGAGTATAATAATAATTTTAACTCGCCTCCTACAATGGAACAAGACAAGAGCCATACCCAAGCTGTGCAACTTCATGGTTTGGGCAGAGTGGAGAGTATATTTCCACTGTTATATCCCTAGGCCTAGAAGCTTCTAGCCCTTGTACAATCAAATCTTCTACAAGCCCAGACCTTGAAGGCTCCAGCTTCCAGCCTCTGTCTGCTAACCTAGGCCTAGAATAATTCAACTTACAAGACTTACTACTGAATAAGCTCACCCTTTTTAGTTCTTTCTGGGTTCTGACTGGCTGGTTTAATTCAGCTCTTCTGTCTCAAATTCCTTTCCAAGCTGCCTGATTAAATCTGGCTTCTCTTAGCTTCTGACTGAATTGTTCTGTTTGGCTTCAAACTAACTCTGGCCATCTGTTCTAATTCTCTGGTTCCTTCTCGTTCTCTGGCTCATTCTGTTTTCACCTTTGTCTAGCTTGTTCTCTCTGCAACCGGTCTCCATAAAACCGTCCCAGTAAAAACTGTCTCTGAATTCCACCAACTGAACTGTGAATAACTGAACTGCCACAAACTCAACTCTCCTGCACTGCCTGTCAACTCACTGACTCAATGGAGTTGACTGACAAGAACTCAGTGCTAAGATTAAGAGCAAGCACCACCACTCTTAGACCTACGCTTTTCTTTTCCTGAAACTTGTTCTATACCAGGCTGGCTTGAACTCAGAGATCTGCTTGCCTCAGTCTCCAGGGGTGAAAGGTGTATGTATTCCAGATAATATAGACCTAGAAGGTCTTTCGATGTATTCTCTTGCCAGAGCAGCCATATTGCTGGATTAAAATTCCTCTACAAAACAGCCTAAAAGAAGATAAAAACAAACAAAAACAAAATAAAACAGACATACACGCAGAGACACACTCATTTGTGCATTCATTCCAGAAAATACAAAATGGGAAGCCATAATATGTGTGCAAAGCCTAGGATAAATAAATAAATATAAAAATAAAATCTTTTTTTAAAAGTCCCCAATACAGCATTATGAGACAAGAAACCTCCAAAGATGCCATTGAACTCATTTTCTGTTGGCCATTTACTGCTGGGCATGTGGCCTACCCTTAAAATAGTTTGTTTTGTCATTGAGATTCCCTTAAAGTAAATTAATTTTTCATTTTCAAGTACCTGTCTGTTGGAGATAGCTTCTTGGCTGTGTCCACTTCTTTTAGCTCTAGAACCCCACCTGGTACCAACCCATGCAGACCCTAGCATGCTGCCTCAGTCTCTGCAAGCTCCTGTATCTGTGGTGCTTCTGGGTCTAGAAGACCTTGTTTCCTTGGTGTCCTCCATCCATAGATAGATAGAAAGCCATGCAAGGTATAACAGGACTCTGAGAAATCACAGGAGCCAGTGGTGCCTTACTGGCCTTCCCACTTTTGCTTTTACCGATGAATTCTACACCCCCACACTCCCTCGTCCTCCTCTTTCTCCATCCCCCTCTTCCTTCCCCCTCCTGGCTTGGTCCTCTTATTACAGTTCCTCCACCTCATTCATAATTATCTGTTCTGTTTTCCATTCCTAGCAAAAAATTTCCACCATAGCCTCTTACTCCATACTTGACTTTGGTGGTTCTATGGGTTGTGGCTTGATTATCTTTGACTTAACAGCTAACATCCACATATAAAAGAATTTATACCATATTTTTCTTTATGGGTCTGGGTTACCTCATCCAGAGTGATTCTTTTCAGTTCCATCCATCTACTAATGAATTTCATTTTATTTAATGGTGGATTAATATTTTATTGTGTAAATGTACCACATTTTCTTTAGCCATTCTTTTGACAGACATCTAGATTGTTTCCAATTTCTGCCTATTATGAATAGAGCAGCAATGAGAGTAGCTGGGCAGTGTCTCTGGGCAGGATGAAGTGTGCTTTGGGTGTGTGCCCAAGAATTGTATAGCTGGATTTTGACATAGATCAATTTCCATCTTCCCAAGGAACCACCACAGTCATTTCCAAGTGACTGGGTAAGTTTTCAGTTCCACCAGCAAATGGATGAGTGGTGAATGGCTATTTGAATTATATTTTACCAGTCACCATCACGAATATCTGTGGTTTAAATACCAAGCCCTCAATATATGAATTTATTCTGCACAGATCTTAACACCACATGAGGCATTCCAACTGACCATGTGCAGCTGTAAGCAGAACCCCCATTCTTGCTTCTTATCATTGTGTTGTTTATTCTGTTGATTGATGCTGGATATCACACACACACACACACACACACACACACACACTATTGGGGCTCCTACAATAGAGGTATTAGAGTATACCTACTAGACTGTATAGACCTCAATTTTATATAGAAACAATAGAAGACTGCTCATTTTCTGCAAGAGACTAGTTTTAGATTTCTTATTATTATTTGTTTCTTCTTCTCCTAGACAGGTAACAGGAGAAAGGATTTTTTTCCAAAGCTTCTTTTTAGTCTTATTTCCATTAGGAGTTTCTTCTTCTTCCTCCTCCTCCTCCTCCTCCTCTTCTTCCTCCTCTTCCTCTTCCTCCTCCTCCTCTCCCTCTTCCTCCTCTTCCTCTTCCTATCACTAATATTACTACGTCTACTACTTCTTTTTCTTCTCCTCCTCCCTCTCCTCTTCCTCTTCTCCCTCTTCCTCCTCTTCCTTCTTGTTTTCTGCTTCCATCTCTTTTATATTTTCACCCTTAATCTCCATTTCCAGTTCCTTAGCGAGGCAACCCTGGGTATATCCCATAGGAATCCAGTTTCCAACTAGTCATTTTGCTCCACAATAACTCTATCATTGGTTCCTCAGATTTTAATACCTAGATAGAGGTATGTGGTCTGTTAAGTGAGAAGTACTATGTCACATAGTGTATTGCATACCATGACTAATCTTCTGTTCCATATTGCTACTCAGTTAGTTTTGGTTGACCATGCAATTCTCATGTACCTTTTACTTAATGTCTGAGTAATTGGAGGGAGAAAGACTTTGGCCTGTCTTTCTCCTTTTGGGGCTTCCTCCTGTTGCACTTTATTTGAGATTATGAGTGAGTGTGATTTCAGATGAGAAACATTTAACAGTGAGTCAGGGAGATGAAATTTCACTGAGATGCAGAACACAGGAAGAGAAAATGTGTGAAAAATCACGTTGACTGGGTTGTCTTGGTAAAGCAGAGAAAGGAAATTCCTGCACAGCAGGCTTTAATAAAATTGGCAAGCTGGGATGTGGGGCTGTGCGAGAATCCTGGTGAGGAATACAGAGAGGGAAAGCTAGTGTAGGAATCAGGAGGCCTTTCTTATCTTGAATGTTTCCCCCTGCACCTAATTTATTCTCCAAATGGGTTCCCAGATGAGAATTGGTTTCCTATGAATCTGCAATAATAAATTTAAGAGGATGGGGATACGTCTTTCAATACAAGAAGTAAACCAAATATTAGGCAGTCTTCTGGTTTGGCATTAAAGGTTGCTATGAAGAATATGCATTTATCTGTGAGTATTCCAAAGAGTATGTGGGACTTCAGATTTCGAGAGGCGATAAAGTGAGGCATGGTCATTGCGTAATGAAAAAATTCATCGTGCAATTATAAAAAAAAAAAAGTACACACTTCAAGAGATCTGTAAACATTATTAGATTTTCATGCAACATCTCCAGACTCTTTCTCAAGTCTTTCGGGTAAAGCATGGCCATCACATCATGGCCACAGAATTCCGGTTTCCTTATTCCTCACTTCATCAGTGAACTGCCGCTTTCCTACTTGTTTTCTTATTTATATTCTGCTTCTACCTACCAATTTGTAAGGTTCTTGGTATTGACAGTGTAGGTCAGTGGTAGAGTATCTGCCTAATATTCCCAAGGTCCTGTGTGTGTGTGTGCGTGTGCGTGTGTGTGTGTGTGTGTGTGTGTGTGTGTGTGTGTGTTCTAAGCATTCATAACACATAGATTATGAACACTTAGAGCCATTTCTGGTATACATTAGGTACTCTATAACTTGTTTACTGAATTATAAATGCCCTTGAGAGGCTGAGAGAGTTTAAGTCACACGAGTAAAGCACCAGAATGGCAGCTGGCAGCCAGTTCAGAGCTCCTTCGTTGGCCATTGTTACAGTAGCTCTTGTTTACTTTAGCTCTCTGGTGAGTGTGCAAGAGGTGGCATATCCCCAGAGGAGGCAGCTGAAGACTTGGGGCCAGGGCACTGAACACCCCTAAGTGCCAGCGTTCACATTAAAAGTTACAGGAAATGTTAGTGGGCATAGCTCCTGTGACCTCTACCTTTTAGGAACATGTGATAAAGTACCTTTCCAAATTGAAGTCATTGGCCTTCATGAGAGTCAGCAGATTCTACAGTGAGGGTCCTGCAACCTCAGCCTCCATGGAGTGAGTGCTTTGTATTTTAGGAGCTGAGCTCAGGAAAGGCACACCAGAGAATTCTGTTGGAGATCTAGGTCTGCTGGATGCTTGGAAGGGGAGGTCACTTCACAATGGCTGAATGGGAGTGGGGCAGTCAGTTCCTGCTGTTCTCAGTGGGAGTCTCTCCTAGAGCACCTCTTGTTTTAACCACTTCACTGTTTGTCCCCATCTCATTATCTGTTCTTGTTAAAATCTTTATTATTCATGGATGCAAAAAAAATAATCCCATCATTAACCCATCATAAATATTCATAACACTTTGCAATTGTGTGCATTTCATTTAGCCACTTGGCAAAACTTCTCTGAAGTAACCCAGGTTTTAAGGAAATCTGGCTAATGAGACCAGAGCCCAGGAAATGCAGGGTGGCCTTTCTCCTTTATGTTATTTTATTTTAACCTGAAAACAAATGCAGAATATAAATAATAATTAAAAGGGATGAGCAAAGGAGGAGCTCACTGGCAAAAAAAAAAAAAAAAAAAAAAAGCAAGCCCTGGCTTTGTCTTCATTGTGCTTTTGTGTCTAGCAGAAGATAAGAGTAAACTCTGTACTACAAGAGAGGGATTGTGAGTTTGTGCTACTAATGGATTTATCCAGAAGCCTTCAGAGGCAAGATAAATCCTCTGCTTTGGTTAACAGAGACCTTTCTTCTCGTGTTTTGTACAATTACTGACGTCAGGTTGAAGCTGAGAAAAGAGTAGCCATTTTCTTGGACTTATTATACCGGGCAATCACCCCAGTTTTAGTGTCTAAGAAAGTATTATATCCCTTTCTTCTTCTCCTCCTCCTTTTCCTCCTCCTCTTCCTCCTCCTCCTCTTCTTTCTCCTCTTCTTCCTTCTCTTCCTCTTCCTCCTCCTCCTCTTCCCCCCTCCTCCTACTCCTCTTCTTTTAATCCACTTTATCTGAACTACATGCTTTCCTATCAATATGGAGAGCTTTGCATGGAAGTAAAGGAAAACCTAGCAAACAACCACTGCAGACAAATGAAATCGAAGTCATGTACTCTCCTACTGCCATTTCCCTCCCAGTAGGGAGATCTTTTGTCCCATAAATTCTTGCCTAGAAATATTCCTTTACTGACTTTCAGCATAAAGATTCTCACCACTGAAAAGGAGCATTTGAATGGTATGAGCTTGTAGAAGAAATTACATACCCCGACAGACGTTGCGCCTTGCCTGCACTTGTTTAGAATTCTTCCAAGCCACTACTGACAGCGTTTATACCCGATAGTGAGTTGCTGTTCCAGCCTAATGGCTAACAGGTGCTGGGAAATGTTGAGAGCATTTGAGCCTGTGCAGCAACTTCCACTTCCCTGGAGGGTTTCTGCAGTGTAGAAACAAGTTACCACCAATGCAAGTGCTAGAGTGGCTGGTGGCATACATCATTTTGTTAAGAAATGTCACTTGTTAATGGGGAACACACTAAGTTCCCAAGCAGTGGATCAATTAAGGAAAGTTCTCTGTGGTCCAGTCCTGTGGAATTAGACTAAGTTCTTCCAACTATTGATTCTTGAGCTCATTTGTGGTAGTGTTCGGCATCTGCCTTGTGGCTTGTTGGCCCATCTCAAAGACTTTAATTAGAGTCTTTCTTTAGTAAGTTGTTCCTCTGCTAACTGATATGGGCTAGCACCAGGGAGAAAGGACGCTTCCCACTATTTATTTTATATCTAACTCTATTGAAAAGGCCTGTACCTTCAAGAAAATTAAGTGTGCTGTTTTATAGGACGCATTGTGTCAATTTAGATGTGACCTTTGAAACTCAGCACATATCTTCAGTGTGTTATATATTAAAATTCAAAGCCAGGTCTTCAATTCCAGCAGTATTAATTACTCCCACTGTGTCTCCATTGTGCTTTCTCCACAACACTCTTAGCCCATCATATCTGCTTAATAAAGTATTTTGCTTGCAAGGAACTATGACTCACTCTGTCACTCAGGTATTAGGAACTTATTTTACAGGGCACCTATGCTGCTAACAGAGACAGAATTTTATGAAACCCGCAGAGCAGAAGCCACAGTGGCCTGGCATCAACCCCAGTGCTGCGCTGAGAGAGGGATTCCGAATTGAAGAACATGGTTCTGAGGAGCTGAAGAGCTGAAGCAAGGCTTTGCCAAGAGAGAGGTCCTTGAGATCATGATGACGATCTGCTCTGTGTTCTCTCATCCCTTGATCTTACCAATCATTCTACTCCTGTTGACACACTAGAGGTTCTGGATAGCTACTCATAGGAGAGACATTTCTCTCTTTGTCAGGATACAATCGAGGCTGCCAGCCCTTTTGCCCCTTGCCTTTATGTCTGGGCTCATTCTCTATCCAGTCAGCTACCCCACGGATAGAATGACTAGCACGGTCCCCTGCTTCCAATTGCTTCTCTACACTACTCCAAGCAGACTGGATGACAAACCCTCTAGCTCCTGTGATGACTAGGAGCTGTGCCTGGGTGGAGCCAGGCTCCTATTAAAACAGCTCTAGTGCAGACCCCAATGGAGCTAGGGGAAGGACTGAAGGAGCTGAAGAGGTTTATAACCCCATAAGAAGAACAACAATTATCAACCAACCAGATCCCCCACCCCCCCGAGCTCCCAGGGACTAAACCACCTATCAAAGACTACACATGGAGGGACTCATGGCTCCAGCTGAACAGAGGATGGCCTTGTCTGGCATCAATGGGAGGGGAGGCCCTTGATCCTGTGGAGGCTTGATGCCCCAGTGTAAGGGAATGCTAGGACATTGAGGAGGGAGTGGGTGGGTGGGGGAGCTCCCTCATAGAATCAGGGGGAGGGAGATGGGATAGGGGATTTGCTGAGGGAAAACCAGGAAGGGGGATAACATTTGAAATGTAAATAAATAAAATAACCAATAAAAAAATAGCCCCAGTGCTTAACACCAGTGGTGGAGTGTTGCAGGTGCTTCGTCATTTGTGGGCTACTTGTCTTCCTTTCTCCTGTGGGCAGCTTTGGGTGAAGTGATTTAAGTTTACATGTCCTTTAGTATCATTTACTTGGTAATAGGAGGGTTCTGGGTTCTAAGATAGACATGGTAGGTTTCAATTCCCCATTCCCCTTTCTAGATTTTTCTTTTCATTAAAAGCAAAACAAAAACTATAGCATTATATAGCAAAGTCAGCAGTCCATTTTGATATGATATGAAAGGGAAGCTTCATTTTAAGATGAGAAACTGCCGTGAGTGACCTGCGACCACCCACTCTGATTTTCTCTTAACGTTCTGGAGTCGCATTCTATGGTAGGATGGAATAAACCCTATAGCTTCCTTGGGAACAAACTGTTTTGAAAACGATACATTTAAATTCTAGTTTTCAGAGAGATTCATGCTTGTTTTATATGGAAGGTTAGAGTCCACTTGTCAAGCTCTTCTCCCTAATCTATGTGCTTCTCAAGGTCTAGAACCTGTGTCACAGATACTGGGAAGGAGAGAGGTAACAACAGGCATGGTTGGCATCCCTGCTCCCCTCTCAGCAACCACAGGCACACTGCATAACTATGCTTCTGTTTCTTACATGTATTTTTCCAATGGAATAAGTTGCCGGCAAATAACTAGGGCACCAAGATTCTAGGACCACCACAGACATGATTCTAAAAGCACAGACATGTAGTACCAAGTATAAGGTTGTGACAAAGACCAATCCCTGCATGATCTGCCACATATCTGTTTCTGCTGTACACGGCTGCCACGTACATGATCAGAGCAGTGCAGGTTAGGTAGATCCTAGAAAGCACCCCAATGATTGAAACCTCAGCATTTGCTTTTGTAAATCTCCCAGTAAAATATGTGTAGTAGCAGATACCTTTAATTCCAGCACTTAGGAGGCAGAGGCAGGTGGAGCTCTGTGAGTTAGATGCCAGGCTGGTCTACAGAGAGAGTTCTAGGACAGCCAGGGCTGCTTTATAGAGGAATCCTATCTCAAAAATAAATAAATAAACATTAAAAAAAGAAATGAATGAATGAAAAATAAATGAATGAATGAATAAAAACAGAAAAGAAGAAAAAGAGGAGAGGAGGAGAAGGAAAGAGAAGAAAACAAAGAGGAGAGGAGAGGGAGGGGGAGAGAGAAAGAAGGGGAGAGGAGGGGGAGGGGGAGGAGAGAAACAAGGATAGAGGAGGGGAAGTGGGGAGAGAGAAAGAAGGGGAGAGGAGGGGGAGGGAAAGGAGAGGGTAAGGGAAGGGCAGAGTAGAGTAGAGCAATTCTTTCCAGCAAATATTTTTCTTTTTTCTTTTCTTCTTTCTTTCTTCCTTCCTTCCTTCCTTCCTTCCTTCCTTCCTTCCTTCCCTTCCTTCCTTTTTTTTCTTTCTTTCTTTCTTTCTTTCTTTCTTTCTTTCTTTCTTTCTTTTTTTTTTAATTGCTTGGGACACTGCTTCCAGAAGATTATGTCTGCCTGCACTGTGGCTAACAAGCTGTCTTTATGTCACTTACTTTTGCTTTCTTCTTGTGTGTCTTCTGCTTCTTCCTATCATTTTAGAGGGGCTTGGCCAACAGCTAAAGAACCCACTTTTTCCCTCCTTCTCCCTGGTGCTGTCAGAATTAGACCAGGGCAGTATGGTATGTATGTCTGTTCAGAACAGCCTAGTAATGGAGGCTGATGTTCTCAGTCCACAGAGTAGGTAATAAGTCTTATGGGCAGGATCGATGATAAAAGAAAGAGAGAGGGAGGGGAAGTTAGACTAAGGGATGAAGACAGTCAAACAATCCAGCTAAAACCAATTCAGCTTTCTAATGAATGCACTTGCTAGTCCTGAATTCTTGAGACTCTTCTGATAGTTCACTTCTCAAGCCAAGTTAAAAAAAAAATTGATTCCATGCCGGTTACAAGGGGCAGGACTGTCACTTACCAGGGAGATTAACTTGCTTTGTTGAATACTGACATGGACTAGGGAAGGGCAGAAACCACAGAGAATGCCGGCGACTCTAATTCATGGTAACCTCAAATCAAGAATCAAGTGTGAACCAAAGGTGTACAATTTATGCCAACTCAATGTCCAGACTAACGGAACCCTGGAGAGTGAATTTAAGGAATTCCCAGAAGCAAGAAGAACTTTGGTCATTTATTTAGTCTAGTTATTAGACGTTTGAAGGTATGGACTCTAGTCCTTCAGTCTCAGAGTCACACTCTCTCATGCCAAGCCAGCTATACCAGTCAAAAGAGGTTAATTGTAATAATGGCTGTACCCAGCCTTGGAACATTGGGTCACTCTCTGGGTAGGAAATAAACATAATTGAAGGAAAGACACCAAGGGTCCCTAATGCCAAGTGATGCTTCTGCCAGAGCAGATGGTTTCCCTGTGCAGCTGAGCTCTGGGAAGTCTCTACAGTGTGGTCAGATATGTGAATATTGTCATGGTTGGCTGGTTATCTCTCCTCCTCCCCCCCCCACCCCCGCCTTGATTTCTTTTAACTGCCATGTTTTTGCCCTCTGCCTTTTAGATGTTATCAGACTGATTTCAAATATGTCTAACATGATCCTCATTGTCCTTTCAAATGCCACATGGCTTAGGACAAACAGTGCCTTGAAGAAAGCTGCTGTGAATACATAAAACCAGAGAATGTAAAATAGTCCAATGGTGTGTATGTGGATTGGGGGTGGGGATGGCTGGCGGAGAGGCAGCACCTGAACAAACTCACAGTACAGATTACAGTTGATTTTCCTCATTGTCAGGTTTGGCACCTACAAATTCAACCAACCACTGTTTAAAAATGCCTCTGGACTAACAGTATAGGCTTTTTGCTTGTCATTATTCCCAAATAATGGAATTATTATGAGCACATACTCTTGTTAGTGTAAGAAGTATAGATGTGATTTAAAGTATGCAGACAGATGCCTGGGTTTTTTTTTTAAAACTAAACACTACAATATTTTATATCAAGCACCTGAGCGTTCATAGGTGTTGATTTCTGCATGTGTCCTGAACTCTGTCCAGATACCTAGGATTAATAAACCTCTCCCCAAATTTTAGAGATAAATTTGAATACATCCAAAGGGCATGCAATGACTTGAGAAATTTGGGAAGAAAGTTAAATTAAAGAGTAAACTTTTATGGTAAATCCAGTGACTCACAAATAAGTATTTGGAAAGCCGCCCAGTTCCTTTCTCCTGACTGCAAGGCTTTGGAAACTTCCTTTAAAAAGGGATAAACATGTCATTTGTTTTTCCTTTAGCCATGGTTTTTAAGTTCTTGGGAATGGGGAGTAATAGACTGGGACCCCTGTCCAAATCCTACTGGAACTTGCGTCTCCTCCTTTCCTGGGGACACCTGAGTAAAGCAGCTTGCTGGGCTCTGTTCTTGTATGGAGGGAAGATGACAATCCCCCTTTCCAGTTAATTCTTCCAAGCCTGTTGGAAAGAGCCACTGGTTTATATTTTATTCTTCATGCCTCTGAGATCTTGGGATGAAATACTTTCTATAAACCACAAAGCCTATTACTATTTTAAGTACCTGCATCTTCCAGAAGGAACACGCTGGCTCCCTGCAGGAGAAATAAATGGAGTAGGCTTTCGGGCTGGCACACTGTCTTTAGTAAAAAATAAAGAAAGACAGAGATTGTCCTGTTCTCTCCACTGTAGAAACTGTGTCCTGAGCTAGTAAAGCAGAACACATATTTCAGAGGAAGTGCTTGTCACACTCTGCCATACAAATCACGGGGCCTTTCCTGGGGGGCTAGGAGGGAGCACAGGGTATGGACAGGATCAAAAGAAAAAAATAGCAAGCTCTAAACACACAAAAAGCGTGATGATAAAATTCCCTTTCAGAGATGCACTTGGGAATGAACTTGTTTTTTCTCTTGTTTTAGGGGCTTGTTTCATAGCAGCGAAGGGAAGAAAACTACTTTGGCTACTTACATTTCAAAACATACGTGTGGTTTGAGGGAACACCTGGTACTAGTGAATAAAACAGCAGGCAAAAACATTTGGTTCTATTTTCCCATTGTCATTTTTCTTTGAGATTTTTTTCCCCATCCCTCCCTTTGTGTCCCTGTCAGGATTGACAAGCATCCGTGTGTTACCAAGTGACATGAAATTCTTGCTTGAATAATCATGGTGAAAATCCAGGGTATTTCAAAGCACATTATTGACTCCGAGAACCACCCACTAGATTGAATTCTTCTGATTAACATTGATTGACAGCATCCTTGAGGTGCTGGGTTTTAAGCCAAATGGTCAGGTCTACCCATATCCCTCCCGTAGCTCTGACACTGGGATCTTTTTTTCCCATAGCTGCTGTGATATGAGTTGCAGTTGAGGTTTCTCTTGTTAATGAGAAAAACCTCCTGTTAAAGTAAAGACAGACATACAGACAAATAAATAAATTAATAAACAAATACCCACAAAAATAACAAGAGAAACTAGCGGGGATTGTTTGCTCTCCCCCTCCCTGCCTTCTTATTCATCTGCCTTCAGCTCCAGTACTGACAGTGCTGTCATTGGCAGAGCTCTTAACATGCTTAGGATGAACAGGGGGGCAGTTTATATAAGCAATGAAATCATGCCTCTATCTCAGTGTGTGCAGAGGCCATTGAACAGAGTGTGGCAATCTGTGATGGAAAGAACAAACAGTTCCTCATGTTGGGGCAAGCCGAATGAACAGGAGGCCACTATTCCTACTTCTTCTCCTCAGTCCTAAGAGTTGAGTCCAGAAATCCCACAGGAAAGGGTAAAAACTGCATTCTGCTTGGGAACCGGAAGGAGACTGGAGACTCACCTGGGAATACCATTTGCACAGTTAGCTCAGTGACTAGGTAGTAAGTTCTTCTCAAGTGCAGCTTGATAAATCACCTCTAACTAAACCTTTGGTGATACCCTTGACTGTTTCCTGTGAAAGGCAATTCCCTGTCTTTTCTTCTTCTTTAAATCTTAGGCATTTACTTACTATCTGTATTTTAATCAAGGGACAGAACTAATACAGCTTTACTCCTCAGAGTGGAGCAGAAACAGTTCCATCTTAAAAACAGGCATAAAGTGCGTTTAGCTGCTGAACAACGTAATCAAATGGAATGCATCACCCTAAAAACTGACAGAACACTGGCCTCATTAGTTAGTTATGATTTTTCGGAGTATCTTTTCCAAAGGGAAAACATAATGCTCTCCACAGCAGTTTTACAATGCTTTCCTAAAGGATGGTGGTATTATTAGCTGAACACGCTACAGCTTTGCAAGAAATCTCTAAGAAGCTGTTTTACAAACAGTTCCCATGAAACTGTTGTGATCAATGAACAATTTCTCAGAAATACTTGAATTTTTATAGCACCTATATTTACTATTTATTCCTATGAGATTCTAATATGTATCTGTGTTTTATTTATACAATACCTGGCCTTCTAGATGCTAAATATCCTGTGAGCCTTTATATTCAGCATCTCAAATGACCCCAAATTCCAAATGCCTGGTTGGCAAAAATGAGTGTGGACCCTGTGATATTATTGTTCATGTGTCTGCCGTATCTCTGGTCCAGCTTGCTTTTCCTTTACTGTGGATAGGAATCTCTTTTGAGTGCTCCTCACCTGAAGCTCACAGCTAGGATCAAATTACCCATCCGTTTACATGTTTCACACTGCGTTCTGTTTCCTTGATCACGTGTGTGCGCATACGCACCATGCTTGTGTGCATGTGTAGCCTTCATCTTCCCAGAGACGCTAAGCTGTTTAACATAGACACAGACGTGGACTCAGGAGCATCTCTGACTTACATAAAGTGGAATCTGAAGCTGTCACCCTTTTTCACTGGCCCCATAACCTTAGGGGGAAGAAATGAAAATTTCTTGGAAACAACATATTCAAAATTTGTTTAACGACACTCATCTTATCTTGGGTTCTCTCCCATTTGCAGGCATCATTGCAGCAACTGTAGTAGGCCACCCCATGATGTCATCCTTTGTAAAGCCTATGGTAACTTGTCACTTACTAAGTTTTCAGTTTTGTAAGGTGTTTCTAACTTCATTTCAATCATTGTTTATATGATTTCCTTTGAGTTTCCAAATCTTTAAATCCTCAATTTTCTTTACTCTCACAAAATAATAATAATAAAAAAAAATCACCTAGCTATTTGTGCATGGTATAAGGGCCTGAACTTTATACTACTACCAAGACATGATTACTGCTAAGCTTTCATGTAGAGCCTGCCTCACCTAGCATTGCAAGGGTTACAAGGACAGACTGTGGAGACCTTCCGATACAGCAGTAAGAACATCATGACTGCTCTGCTTCAACGCTTTGGGTATTGATGGTGAAGATGGTAATGATAAAATAATGCTGTTCTGGTTAGAGATGTCCCATATGGAGTCAGCTACATCTTGCTAAAAACAATGTCTTGTTTCTCATTCTATAAAGCTATCACCCTTTGTTATCAAAAGAAAAAGTCAGGGTAAATTATTAGTGTTTAGTTTCCTGCCAAATAATTATCCTAAGAAGCTCTTGGTGAGCTTAATATTAACATCAGGTCATTAAAGCTAAATCTTGACATACATGAGGTATCGGCCACATCACACATTTGCTGGTTTCGCTCTATAGGTAAAATTTTCTGACTGCTCTTTTATCAGTGTGGTCTTCAAGGACAAAAACATCACTCCGATGAAAGTGGACTTCATACTGGCCAAAGACCAAGAAGAGTCAAAGAACAGCAACAAGTCACTTCTAAAATGTTGCTGCATGCAGATCCATAAGCAGGCGGCTTGAAGATATCAGGTGACCTGCCATGGCCATACCATGGAAGTCACCGATAGTGAGAACTGAGGTTTGGGATCTACTGAAACAAAATGGTTACTTCTTTTGCTTTTTTTTTTTTTTTTTTTTTTTTTTTTAGTGTGAGATGATCACTAGGAAATGCTTATTTGGCCTTTATTTTGATGGGATAGAAGTGTATATACAAATTAAAAGACAATCTGTGTACTCCTGATGTACTTACATCATTTAACATACAAGTTTTTGTCACACTGCCTATTTTAAGGAGACAAGGCAGAAGTCCCACCATTTTCTTGTCAGAATCAATGTGCTAGTCTCTGCTCCTTCCTTACCTTCTCTATGCCATATCATCATTCTGTTCACAAAGATTTCTTTAAAAATTGCTAGAGTATAACTAACCCCTGAAATAAAGGTGTAACTCAAGGAAAAAGAAGTAGAAGGAGGGATCCAATTAAAATGATGAAAATCTTTAATTTTTATTTAGGTATACTTGTACGGACACGTGTATATACAAATACAGATTGTATGGATTTGCGTGTGTGTGTTTTAATTTTTTTTACATTTTCTTTTACGTTTATATAATGTCAGCATTTCAAAACAGCACTCGATGAGAAGGTGCAAAGGACAGCAAGGCAGGGAGTCCAAGCACAGGGCTGCACGGAAGGAGCTGGACTTCACACCCAGACGCACACACGGTGAGTGGCTTCAATGCGGTGTCAAGAGTAAGCATGGGAAACAGATTTTTTGACTCATGGGTAACCTCCAACATGGCAGCATCTATTAAACTGTACAAACAATAGGAGCGAGCCCATTGTAGGGAGATTTCGTCTCACATCCGAGCAGCTCTGGGGCAAATGCGTGGGAAGAACTCAGCGATGCCAAACCAGAGACAGACCTGCCCATTCACGGCTCTGAGGGAAAATAGAATGTGAGGGTGGGGTGACAGAGAGAGCGAGATAGAGAGAGTGAGAGAGAGCAAGAGAAAGAGAGAGAGAGAGAGAGAGAGAGAGAGAGAGAGAGAGAG
>JANHMN010000017.1:2925364-2989189 GCA_030674055.1 Rhabdomys pumilio | reverse complement strand
GAGAGAGAGAGAGAGAGAGAGAGAGAGAGAGAGAGAGGGGGGGGAAGGGAGGGAGGGAAGGAGAGGCAAACGAGGGTGTTGGTGGTGGAGGTGGTTTTCAAAAGAAAATTCTGGTGACCACAACTCTGAGAGCAATGAATGGCAAGGAGGAGTTTAAAACTGTTTTTCTAATTTTGTGAAACTAATAAAATGGCTGCAGCCGTTGCTAAGGCACAGGAGAAAAACAGAGTCCCTGAAAGCCCACAGGTACTGTGACTCTTCCTTTCACAAAGACGCAGAGAGGGAAACAGCCCCACTGAGCCTTCCTAAAGGGACTGGTCTGCATCCTGAGTCTGAGCCGCACTTGATACTCACAAGACTTCCTGGGGGAGAATGACAAACAGAAAACCAAACCAAAGTACAGAACCATTTCTAAGTTATCTAAACCTTTTCAAACCACATGCTTGGGGTGAGGGGAAGGACCACAGAGCTCCGACATCAGACCTTGAAAACACCGAGGACAAAATGTCAATCAAAGCAGTCCTGTTGTTTCTGGTCCCAAGACGATGGAGCTGTAAGATGATGTGGTCCAGTATGGAGTTCCAGTCACTTGTGACTTCTCAGCCATGTATACATTGGATGTTTCAAAGCCTCAATGCATGTTTTGTATCCTGAAAGTCTGTTTTCACTTACAAAAGACATAAGAATCAAATTAATACTTTATTATCAAACACTATATACAACAGAGGTCGCTAATAATACAGAATTAAAGAACGCAGGTTTTTTTTTTTTTTTTTTTTTTTTACATTTTAACTTTTCTTTCCTCTGCCACCCAAGAAAGTACAGTACAAAACAATAGTCTAAAACTAACACGAGCTGTTACCTGGTCTATTAAAGGATACACAGTATCCACTAAACAGACAGATCTTTATTCCCTGCTTCATGTTGCAAAGCCCTTGGCAACCAGGGGCAAAGGTCGCTGGGGTTTGACCAACTGGGGCTGAGGGGCTCCAGGGCTGCCCTTCCTGTTTTTCCATTGTTTTAAAAATGAAACCAACTACCAAGTTGCACCAACATCCTAAGCCCACAGAGGATTATAAAGACACCACAAAAAGCCACCAGCGCATTTTTTGGACAAGATAAAAACTGTCTGACACCAATTGTCTTGAAAACTCCGCACAAGCGTATTAGCTAAGATTATGTCACAGGTAAAAAGCATATTGTCTACTGGCGTGGATAGTTTTTCTTTTTTCTTTTTTTTAAACTTAGTCATCGGTGGCATGGCAGTGAAGTAAAAGGGTCTGATTGCACAGTGGGAAATGAAAGACAATGGCAGAGAGGGCCGTGAGGAATTACTTCATCATTTGTTAGAGACAAATGCTAGAATCACTGAACTCACCATTTCTACAATGACATTAGAACTGCTAATGTCGTTAGGACTAACTGGAGTCACCACAGGGTCACTTGGTGTCCTTGACTGTAGTACACGCAGTATTGTCTTGGTTCTATTGATCCATCTTAGAAGGGATTTTTTTTTTTTTGTCCCTTTACTGAAATCCCACTAACCCACAAACCTGTAACTATTAATAAAAAAAGAATACATCTGGATATCACTGAGAGTTTCGAGCACATAAATAAAGGCAAAGGAATCCAATGCTTTGAAGTTCTGTTTCAGTGAAAATGGTGGGTGCCTTCTGTGATGAGACTCTGCTACTCGAGAGAAGTCTCAGATGTTGGGAGAAGAGGGGAGAGGACTAACTATATCTTTGAGGCTGGCGACTCCGGTCACTTGGTTCAGGTGAGAGCAGACTCCAGTCGCCTCCACTCCAAAGGGACCAGGTAAGTAAGCTCAGCTCACATTCCAACGTGCGTACAACTCTCTAGGGTGCAGTTCGTTCACAGCTGCCTTCCACTCACATCTTTTTCTAATTTGAAACCACTTGCAATTCTAAGCAATTTCCGATCCATGAAGTCCATCTATAATGCGAATTCTTTTTTTTTTTTACATATACATCTTAAAAACGAATATATAAAAAAATTCTTATTTTTTTTAAACTGGAATGCTTTCAATTTTCCACATTACATGATCATTGCATTTACTGACTTGCTTGTTTACAAAGGCATGGTTTCTATTGATGTCGTGCAATAGCAAAAATAGGCTAGATCACCTTTCCATTGGTCTGACATTATTCCCTGTCTAGGCTTTGGGATTTAAAGTTCCTGACACCCCACCAGGAGAAACCCCATAGCTTGTGTTTCCTGGCAATCAACTGGAACCACCCCCTTGGCCATGCTAAGGTTCTTTAAACAGGGTCATCCTGTGTTCATTCTTCTGCCCCAAACCCTACTATGAAACAAGATAACCCCCTGTGTTTCTAAATGTATCAAGGGATACCACTTTTTCTCACAAGTTTAAATACGACAAGCATATATACTCACTCTCAGCATAAAGTATATCTAAATAATGTATTTTCTATTCTAGTGGATTTTTAAAAAAATATTTTGTCAAAGTCTTTGGGACTCCATCTTGTTTATCTCCCACAGATAAACACGTGTTCCCCCTACGCTTTAGGCTGTGTCAGAAAGGGAAAGGATATAAAAATCAACACTTAAATTTCTTATTCCAAACTTTGGAATTTGTATTCCAAATTTCCCTTTAGCCCTCCCAAGTAGTGCTGACTGACTCTCCTGGTGACAGGGGTTTGTGTCTGAGTCCCCTGTGGTCATGGAGCATGGAGCAGAACATGGGTATTGGGGTGGGGGTTGGGGAAAGGCCACAGCAGACTGGAGCTCCAGCAAAGCCAAATCGCATCTCCTCTGGCCAGACTCTCTTTCCTTGTACGTACTGTCCCCAGAGGAGTAGCCAAAGCTATTCCACTCTCTACTCATCAACCCTGGCTTGGCAGCCTTGGGGAAGGTCACTTTATTCATAAAAATGCCTCTTTGAACTCCTAAAAAGAAAAAAAAAAGTTGTAGCACCATGGTGAACTGTATTCAAAGGAAAAAATAAACCCTCAGGTGTGCACTGCCTGGTCACTAAAAAGTGAGAGGTACTCACACCCCCAGCAACAGATCGATTTCTCAATATTCACACTTCCTCTGTATCAGCATCCCTGCATCCAACCCTCCTCTGGGAGAAGAGGCTTCTTCAACACAGCCCAAATTTTGTTGGAAAAAAAAAAAAAGCTTTAAGACAGTCCCATTTGATGAAATAAAAACTAGTATCGGAACCTTTGAGAAGCCTGCTCACCTCTACACTTCTAGAGGATGTGGTATAATGTTATGCCTACTCTTAACGCCACCCCTCTGGACCTGACAGGCCAACGCCATGTTCCACATGACTACCTTACTGTCCTGACCATGAAGGCGTAAGTATTGTATAGGAGAGGCCACCCCTCTCAGGCCTGGACATTACAGGCAGCATCTGCCGCTATTCTTTCTCATGTGCATACGTGGTCAACACCCTGAGCTTACGGAGGTGAGCTCTAGAGGAGAATGCACAGGAGGCGAAGACCCGCTGCTGTCACTCTGACAATCTGGCATGTTTATCTGGACTCCATTTAATTGGGAAGGGGGTGAGAGGAGTCAAGGGCAAGGGCTAGGGGTGGGGTGGGGTGGGGTGAAGGAGGCAGCAACGAGTTTACCCCCCAACAACCCCAAGTTGTTGCTTAGAAATCAGGCTGAAGGAAAGAAAACAAAAATCTGACATCTGCCAAAAACCAATAACACGTCCCTTCTTGGGATGAGCAGTTAGGTGGATCTCTGGTGTTCCAAGACCCTGGTGTTTTCTGTGACAGGTGACGGGAGGAGACTGTGCTATAATGTCAAAAGCATCGCCAGGAGGAACAGTAGGATTGCCAAAAGGCGGCTGGGTATCCTTGGTGTTTGTGCCGCGTTCTCACCGCGGGATGGCTCGGCTGACTCATGTACGGTGTCATCTGTTCAAATAGAAAGTACACATTCCAATGAGATTTCACATCCTTAATAACTCTCTTGCAGCAGCCTGCTGTTAACAGACCTCGCCACCCTCTGCAAAGTAGGGTAATGAACCTTGTGCCACCATTGACTTTCATGTCTGCATAATCAGTCATTATTTACAGCTAACAAAGGAGAGGCAGGGGAAATTGGACTTCCTTCACAATATTTATACTCTGCCTTGAAACCGAGGGGGAAACTGTGCATACAGTATAATATTCACTGTAGAAGCTACTCTGATTCGATACCGGTCAGATGCACTTTGCACAAACTGGGGGAAGCACCTTTAAGCATGAAGTACTGTGGGAGGAAGTAACATACTGGAAGGGAAGGGGAAGAGTTATGTGGGTATATTAGTGGTTAACCAGACCGGGTTGCTCATTCTTTTCCTTTTAGGCATTTCACAGGATTAGTGTTGAGTGTTTGGTTGTTTGGGATATTTTCAAATGTGAAAAAAAAATTAAATGCCAAGACAACAGTATTTTAAATAAACTATATATAATACCCAGGAAAACTTCAGAAATCTCGTACCCACTGGGCTGCCTACAATTAGGAATCAATTATGGTACTATTTCCATTACAGGCCCTGCATCTCCAGATTAAATTACTTGAACTTGAATATTCTTATTTTTATCAGGCTGAGGCTTGGCACATAAATTATCAGTGTGGATGCAAATTTTCCTCTAAATAAAATGGATTAAGTGAGTTAAGCTTCTTTTATTTAGCTATAAAGTGTTCTACGAGGCTGCCTCTGACTCTGGATAGCCTCCCTGATCTGCATGATTAACAGGCTTAACTTCGAAATGGGAACTTTGCAGTAATTAGTGCCCAAAGATAGATTGGAGGCTTGCCCACGAGCTGTACGACTCTCTAATGTGGCCCATCTCCTTCCTCCCATCTGGCCTAGCTTATGCTTTTAGCCCAGATGACCTCTGGACATGTTTCTGGAGCTGACAGTTGGCCTCTGAGCAGATTTCATTTCGGCATCAGGGGGACTTCCCATGGGAACACAAAAATTGCTACTTGGGATTTGCTGACTGGTGAATCAGAGAGAGCAGTAACAAGTGAGACTCCAGCATTTGTCCTCAATTATGTGGACCCCACAAGACAGTCCCGAACATCCTGCAGTGACCTACTTTGTGTCTCTTAATAGATTGTGCATGACTTTAACCTCATGTATGTTCACCTGCCACACATGTCATAATAAGGGTGCATTTCCTTAGTGGGGAGAGTCACACTCTCTGTTATACATCCTAGAGGGAACTCCTTTTTTGGCTCACACTTTCTGGAAGTTTCTGCTCATCCCCTTCATGTCCCATGTGAACTAAGAAACATGCGTTCTCAGAATTAAAGTCTTCTGCCCTGTAGGGATCTGATCATTTCTGCGGGTCCTCGTGGAGGAGCCCCAGCAGCCCTTTGTTTAATCTGCTCTCTGCTCCTGGACTCCAGCAAACCCGAAGAGATTGCTTTTAGCTTAGGAGACTAGAAAAGGTTAGGAAGCAAGAATAGGAAGGTAAATCCCGCCCAGCATAGCTGAGTACATGTGGGCCCTCATCCTTTCTCTGCTCCTTTTCAGCCTTGGTAATACATTAATTAAATCTGTAGTTAACAGGAGGCAGAAGTAAAGGCCCCTAATAGCCCTGAAATTAAAATCCAAATCACATTCTTAAGAGCACCAATATGGTGTCAATCAAAACAATGGAGCACTTCAGGCTTAATTATAAAAGAACTATAAACCCTAAGGATTCCACAGCTCATTTTGAAACTTCACTTATATTTATACACCCAAAATTACATCACCTACTGGGGTTCTTTTCCACCCTTTTCGAAATAACACATCAGTCAGTCTTTCTCCTTGTGAAGCTTTGGAAATGTATTGTTAAAAGATACTCAAGTTGCCCTTCTGTACTTGGGGCAAGTATGGCAGGGCAGGACTTCACTGCTTCGCACCCCTTGCAGTGGCTCAGCAAAGGCTACCCACTGTCTCAGGCTCACTCAGCTCAAGGCACAGTGAAGGAACTTTGTGAAATAACTGATTTTTCTTCTAAATGAAGCATAAGTTTGAATGGACCTTTCAAACCTTGAGTTCACAGATAATCTTTGAAATCAGCATTTCTGGGGGCTGAGTTGCCCGTTACTTTAACCTCAGGTACATCATTCACCTACCACACATGCTGTAATAAGGGTACGCCTCCTTACTGGGGAGAGCCACACTCCCCTGTGTTTCCCTCAAACGAGAAAACCCACTGCGCGCTCTTGTTCCTACAATATGACGTTTATGAGTCAAGATTCTACAAACTATGAGTTGATTAAAACAGGTCCTTGATGGGGAACTCTAAACATCACCATCACTACCCACACCTCTTACCCCTGGCATTGAATAAGAAACTGGCTATCATTTGGATAACTAGGGAGGAAATTTCAGAATTCTAAGTTGAAACTCCTAAGTAAAAATCGATCCTAATCAAAATTAAACCTATATATGAGAGATTATTAATACTTGTAGTAGTGAGTGTGGTTTGGCAGAAGAAAATGTTCCTCTGTAGAAGCCAAATGGAGTCTTGCCTCTTAGTTACAGGATTCCGCCACACAGGGGTTTCAGTGGCTAACTGAGAACACTAATGATATTTTGGAGCATGTAAAGTGGCATATGTCTGCCCTGAGATCATTCTGCATCCCTGAAGGTAGGAAACTGGCAGGCAGCATGTGCAAGCAAACAATAAAGACAAATGCATTCCACAGACAGGTGAATTAGAACAGATTGCTGAGAACATGCAGTAGAACCTTTCAGGCTCGCTGGGTCCCTAAAGCCTGTGTGTACATCTAGCACTGGTGGGATGCTTAAAGCCTGTGTGTACATCTCAAGCTGGCTGTTAACTGAAACAGTCAACAGAGTGGGGGAAAGAACAGTGAGTGTGACTGACAGAATTTTCTAGAAAATAAAGAGAAACACTCAAATCTGTTAATACTTCATATTTCCAGGCACCCCCTCACCATGTTAGTGAGGATGCTTAAATACACAATCACTAAACTACATTCTGCCAAATTTTCCAAACTTCTATCAATAAGTTATATGTTCATAGATTTGGGGCCACTGTGAATTCCAAGTTCTGTATGAGAAATAACTTGTTTCTTAGAAGACAGTGACATATGGTCATGTGTGAGATCTTCTTAATGTCTGCATTTTATCATTAGTTGAATTCAAAGGTGATTTTCTTAGCAACAGAATTGTCCTCCGTATGCTTCTTCTTCATTACCAGAAGGGAAAAAAAAGTAGGCTTCAAGCAGGAATCTGACATTAGACTAGAACAAAGAAGTCATTTCAGGTAGGAGTCCAAGTCTTAGGCCAGAACAAAGAAGTAATTTCAGACAGGATTCTAAATTTTAGACTAGAACAAGGAAGTAGGCTTCAGACTTGAAAATAACCTTGGGCTAGGACAGGGAAGTAGGCTCAGGTACTTTGGTCATCCCGAGAAGCCTTTAGAAACAGTGATCATGGGAGTGTTCACGTAGCTGGATTTAATGCCTTGCTTTTTCTTTGACTATTTGTGTTTATTGTCTTGCTTGTTTCTCAACTATTTACATCTATTGTATTGCTAGACCCTCAACCTATGTAATCAAAATGGTATAAAGGCATAAAGGAAGAAAGAGTATAGGATAAGGGGTTCTAGGAAAGGGAAATGGGGAAAGGGGATGACATTTGTATTGTAAATAAATAAAATATCCAATAAAAAAGAAAAAGAAAATAATGTAAAAAGTTAAAAAAACAGGAGGGAAGAAAGGAAGGGAGGGAGGGAGGGGGAAAGGAAGGAAGGAAGGAAGGAAGGAAGGAAGGAAGGAAGGAAGGAAGGAAGGGAGAAAGGGAAGGAGGAAGGAAGAGAGAAAAGAAAGGAGGGAGGGAGGATGGAGGAAGGAAGAGACGAAGGAAGACAGGAAGGAAGGGAGGAAGGATGGAAGGAAAGAGAGAAAAAGGAAGGAAGGGAGGGAGGGATAGAAGAAGGAAAGGAGAGAGGGGGAGGGAGGAAGAGAGATAAGGAGGAAGGAAGGAAAGAGAGAAAAAGGGAGGGAGGGGGAAAGGAAGGAAGGAAGGAAGGAAGGGAAGGAGGGAGGGAGGGGAAAAGGAAGGGAGGGAGGGAGGGAAGAAAGGAGGGAGGAAGGAAAGAAAGAAGGAAGGGAGGAGAGAAAACAAAAACCATGAAATCTCGCATGTCTCTAGACAGGCTCTAACTTGCTAGAGAGGCAACTGACTTTGCCTGGAAAATAAGATTATGAGAAATGCATATCAAAATTATAGTCCTGGGCAACTTTATAACAGGCCTAACCTGCTGGTCATTCTACTCATGACTTAGTAGCAAAGCTAAGAGAGGCCAGTGTTTTCTCTGAACATCTACCCCTCTAGGAGGGGAAGAGGCTGCTGCTATTATCCTAACAGTGAGAAACAAGGATATCAAGTCTGACAAGCTGAGTGGCCTGGGCAGATTTCCTTGGCCATGGGAAGAAGAATGTAGACTCTGTAGCTTGAAAGAGCTCCTGTTTAACTTGTCCCTATAGTGGTCATATCTTCAAGCTTGAAGTCTGGTCCTTTGAAAAGTCACAGTAATGCTTCTGGTTTTTTGGGACACAATTAAAATGTCCCCTCTCAGTACTCACTTCTTATTCCCATCAAAAGTGGCTAACTGATCCCTGGGGAGACATTAAGGCCTCCAAAGCTCATTGTACACACCTCTCATTTATGCTCTGGGTGAGATGCCTGCCTTACAAAAAAAAAAAAAAAATGCCCAGAGTGTGTGTGGGAAGGCCTGATTCTTCCTGGCAGCACAGCACTAAAGCCTGAGGCACAGCACTTACTCAGACTCAGTTTCCCTAAGTCTCAGTGACTGTTATCCCTATAACAAAACTCAGAGGATGAAGTGGACTGAAAACCCCTTTAGTTTCTAGAACTGTAGCAAAGCAAAGTCCCACTACAAAACTAAACAAACAAACAAACAAACAAACAAATGCATAAGGGGACTCACATCTCTTGGTGAAGAGGAAATAATTTTCTCTGTAGATGGTCTCTAAGATGGTCATGGGAGGTGGATAAAGAAAACTGTTAAGATCTACATAGGTCGGTGGTAGAAAGGAAGATAGGAACGTCTACAAACTTGCTTGCCACCCAATTACAATGGGTCTGGTTGCATTCAAAAGCCAGGATAAATTCATAAGCAAATGAATGGCTTCTCCCAGTCTACACCAGCCACAGTAGGCTACACTCTAAGTGGTTAAATGATTTTTTTTTTTTCTTGAGACAGGGTTTCTCTGTGTCTAGCTCTGGTTGTCCTGGAACTCACTTTGTAGACCAGGTTAGCCTCGAACTCACAGAGTCAATGAATATGTTTGGGGCCTTTACTTTTTTTTCACCCTGATGAGGAAGTTTGACTATACATGTCAGTGTGTCAGTGGCATTAAAATAAATATATCTTTAAAACTTGTTTTGTCTGTTTATCAAGGATTACTCCTGGCACAAGGAGCTCCCTAGTCTAATTGTGGTGGCTACAGGATTGCATGTCTCCAGATCAACCGCTATCAACAAGATAAGTAATACTGAAGTGAAATTCATGTTTTAGATCAGTTTCATTGATGCACATAAAATTAGAGAGAAAACTATAGATGTTGCTATTTTGTGCAGTGGTCTTACTGCTTTTATCCATGGATTTGGATATGGTAAAAAAAAATAAGTTTTATAAACAGGTACAGTAGAAATATTTTTTGTCTTGTATGAAAAGTGGCCTTTATAAGCACCGTGATCCACCGACATGCCTGAGGATGTGGTAGAAGGCCACATCCTCATGGATTTTAGTGGGATTTTAGTATTCTGGTAGGGCTTCTATATTAGAATAACTGCTTCAAATGGGACCCATGTCCAAGAAAGAAAAGTTGTACTCTATCTAGCATGCATTACACAAAAATACTGGAGGAATGAGATATAAAAGATAAGTAATAGTAGCAAGCGGCTAGCAATGAGCGGGAGCAGAAACGACGGGAACATGCATGCATGCAGAGAGGAAGAAAGGAAAACCAGTACTAAAGCATCGGGAGAGAGATGCGTTGGTTAACAAGAGATTCTCTAAGCATACTAACCTGCTGGTTCTAATGAATTTTCTACTTTGTCGTTAACATCGAAAACACGATCATGAACACCTATAGTTTTCATACAGCTATCTATAACGAAAATAGAGATAACAGCCAAATATGTTAGTGAAGACACCCTTAAACTCCCACTTCCTCTTTTTTTCTTTCTCTCTACCGTTTCCTTTTATTAATGTAGAGACTGTTTTTTACAATCCATGGCATGTATCCACGTGCCAGTGTCCTTCCCGTTTGCTGTGCACGGACAACAGTCTGAGAAACAACAAGCTAGCGACTGCTGGGTCTTTCCATACAGGAACTAAAAAGCGTCATGAGGAATGGGGGAAAAGACGATGGAAAACTCAAACATGGATGTGGATATACAAAACAGGTACTACGCAAGTCTTGACAGTAAAAAATAAAATGAAATAAAATTTTACCGCTGTGAACCAGACCATAGGATGAAGCATGCGCAGTGAGGGGGACCCTTGGAAGCTCTTTCTAGGAACTTACTTGTTGGCCTCACAAAGACTTTGAGCTTTAGGCAGGACCTTCTTCCATTGTCTGGGATTGCAGAAGCTGTGGGTCAGGCAAAGAGAGAGGGCAAAAGAAAAGGGAGAGAATAACAACTCATTATTTGTTTTACACATGCAAGCAACTGCTCAACTCACATTCCTGCAGGACATATACTCTGGTCTGCATCTTGTCCTGAAGTTAAAACAAACAATACTTTCCAGACTGAGCTAAATACTATAGGAAGATCACTCTCATATTACCATTCTTTTTTTTTTCAAAACAATAAAGGAAAAATCATGCAGGAATGTGGTAATTTATAGAAAAATGCTCAGGACTTCTATTTCAAAGTCACTTCCCTTTCACTTGATCTGCTATCAATTTTCTCTAAATTGGGAGGATAATGCCTGAACTCTCTCGCTTCGGGAACAGCTCCTCAACCGCAGGAAAAAAGGGCCCAGCAGATCCCCACAGTGAGAGTGCTGTCAAAACCAGTAACAGACAGTTACAAGGAGGACTTCAACTTGACCTACTTCTGCTGGGGGAAAGCAGATCTTTGTCTGTCCTGAAAGCTTGTCTGTCAGTGCTCCACAGGTAATTCAATTAGAGGTTTTACTCAGAATTTGGCTGTGCTTTCTGTATGACTGGCTCAGCCCCACGACGCCACCATGCTATCGTAAGCATTATATGCTATTGAGAAAGCATGGCGTTGCACCCACGCATTTATCTTCTTTTAATTTTCCACAGAGAAGGACGGAATTAATAAAGTAGGTTTACTAAAAACACGACAACATGTTTCAAGTTATAAATCATCTGAGGAAGAGACCTTTCTTCTCAGGATAAGATCATAAACTTTCCCTACTTTTTAAGATTATCTCCACTTGGTACACTCGCAGAGTAAAGTCAAAAGGATTCTGAAGGGCGGTCAGACCATCAACAGCCACATATGTTTACTAATATTCTCTAGAAATGACAAAACTCACAGAAATGAAGGCCACATACTTTCTCCCCTGCGGACTTGCTTTAAGTGGTTTCTTTGTTCACAAAAGCAGCTGACATCAATCAAAATGCACATGGCTTAAAATTAGTTGGGTAATCCTAAAAGTGACAAAGATAGAGCCAGCATTCATAAGCCTCCTCTCTCCTCCACCTTCATGCTGTTCTTCACGAAGAGCTCAGAAAAACTGCTCATTTTGAACAAGAGAGGAGCTCCAAACTTCTGCATGACCTTCCTCATTTATGGAGTTACAGATCCATGCTAATCTCCTGCAGAACTCACATCTCCAATAGCTAAAGGACATCAGACACCAAAGGACCACCACTGTCACTATTCAACACCTGCTGAAACTCTTGAGACAGAATACGGAGAAAAGATGCTTCTGGGCCTCTGCATCTCTCCTGGTCTCCCTGACAAGCAGTTAAGAACTGTTAACAGCTGGCTTGGCTGCAGGCTCCCATTAAATCAAAGTTGGGAAAACTCCCCCTACTGACATTAGCAGTAACTAGTGTGTTATTTAGGGCACAATATTTTTGCACTCTGGTTTGATCTAGGAAATGGCTTCCTTCCCATAGACCTCCGCCGCAAGTGCACACGCCAGAATACAGCACATGCAGGTGACTCCGGTTCCTTACAAAGCCCCTGGTTATCCATTAGTCACTCACGAGAGGTGGTGGGGGATCTACCACTGCACTCAGCTGAGTGGAGATAAACTTGCTTCACACTCTGTGAGCTTGTTGTTCCACATGCAAATGACTGATTTTAACGTTATAGTTCAAGATAGGCAGGCTCAAAGAAGTGTCAAGTGTATAATTGTTTTTGTAAGGATTTTGGGTTTTTGTTTGTTTGTTTGTTTAATGGAGGTTTTTCAGACTTTTACTAAGAGAAATAAATCCAGGAGATTAAGTTATTTTATGGTGTATAATGGAGGTTTTTCAGACTTTTTCTAAGAGAAATAAATCCAGGAGATTAAATTATTGTATGGTGTATCAGAGAAACTACACAGAAGCCCATGATGACATATAAAAAATACTAGAGCCTTGTCGTACCAGCTCACAGACAGGTACATGAGCCTCCCTGGCTACTGAATAAAATGACTTCTTCTGTAAATTAAAGATTCCAAAAGTACTTCTATACAATGGAAAATATGAGGCTTATTTCCCGCCTGTCTCTCCCTCCTTAGTTACTCACCTATCAACAGGAAAGCTTTAACAGAAACGAGGCTGACCTGTGTGAAACTGTCTGACTATTTACTTTAATACTTTGAAACATTTGTGCACAAAGAATATTCATACAGGATGTACTTTGTGAGTTCGTGTGTAAAGTACAGGAGCTCGATGCTATCTCTAGTCCCAGTCCAGGAAGAATAACCATAACTCTATAGCATAACCAACCTAAAAGATGGCCTTTGCAAGGCTCTAATCATCTGACTTCCTTATTTTCCACACTAAGACAAAAAAAAAAAAAAACCTTAACAACAACAATAGAAATAAATAAAAATATATCCCACACATTACCAAAATTCCCTTTATATAGTAAAAGTCTTTAAGCAGTGAGATCACAGGCTACTTGATGTTAAGTTTGTGGTTTTTGTGCCTCATACTCCTTGGCTTTCAGATGGTGAACACATTATTCCACCTTAAATATAGACAGTTATTCATTGGTAGTCTTTGAAGACATGAGGTAATTTATAAATAAGTGTTTTATTCGTCATAAGGAAACAAAAGCCTGAAGATAGAACACCAAAACTACAAAACAACATAGTAAATAACATATGTAAGATTCCCATAAGTCAGTGTTGAAATAAAATCCCCCCAAGATCACTTATAAACAAAAGGAAGAGCTATTGGTAGGAGTAAGAGACTGAAACTGTCAAACAAGCCAAACCTCTGCTAAGAGGGAGGTGATACTAACACCTCAAACTCTAGGAAAACATCATTTTGTAACACCCACCATTTACTTTAGTATAAAGTCTATCTAAAATTTTATAGATAAATTATAAATAGTTATATGTACATTTATCATGCCTTGTGCTGTTTTTATACACAAACAAACAAACAACCAACAAACATAGTTAACACCAAAAACGGATAGTGAAGGAAATCAAAGTGCATTGCATATTCCTGCGACATCTTCTACCCTTTCAAATATTTTTACAGTCCCTGCTCCACATCAGCATCTTTGTGAGATGCTGTGGATAGTAAGAAGACTAAGACACAGTTTCTGTCTTTGTGGTGCATGTGTACAAACTGCAGCATACATGCTAACTAGACTTTGGCTTGCTGAGGTGACCAGGTGTAAACCGAGGTTCACATGAAGACCCAGCCCAGCATCGTGCGGGAAGCATTCACTTTATCTGCAAGGGTGCTAGTGTCTTATGGGGGGTGGGGGGTGGCATATCAGAAGGTTTACGATGTTTCCAGGAGCCAGACAAGGACAAAAAGTTTCAAAGAATTAAAGCATTCATCCTTTAAATTCCCAAACCAGAGACATGGTGACCAGTGAGTTACACACCAGAACAGGCAAATAACCCTGCATTCGTCTCATAAAGACGCACAGACTTTCTAATAGAAAACTTCAAATGAAATAGAAAAGTGTTAAGATAAACTCACATTTCTTTATTTGAGAAGTTAGGAGTAGGGAAAAGGAATCATTAAAACAAACCAAGCTTCTCATCCTCCCTTCTTAGTAACTATTTTAGGAACCTGTCCATAGCCCCGTCAGTAGAAAGTACTAGATCTATAATGGAATACAAGCTGGGAGCCTCTGCTTCTCCATCTTTAGAATATGTACAATACAGATACGACCAGGAAGGCCCTGACTTCACTTATAATCTCAGAGGCCCAAAGTTCAACCATTCCTGGAGCCTCATTCCCTTGGTCTCTTGGTGCTAAAATAAGCTTGGCTGACCATTTTAATCAATGTGGGACCTACGAGGGACACCACATTCCTGGCCCCCGAGTTAGTACTTATAAGCGGTATATTTAATATTGTAAATGTGATATTCACATCTCAGCCACTATCGGTCTATCAATGTAGATAGAGCAAGAGTGGGCTGGCATCAGGCTTGATGTAGGCAGTGCCTGCAATAGTTCTCAATGCTCCCACTAGGCTTCTGTGGAATTTCCCAATCCCCCATCTCTTTTTTTAAAACACTTATCCCCTTGGTGGTGGGTTGAGTTTAGTTTCTTGCTCCTAATGAACAGAACACAGCAAAAGTTAGGACTCATCACCCCTGTGGTTGTGTTGTAAAAGCTGCTGACCTCTTTCTTGCTAATACTCTCCTATGCGTGAAGTAATGTGCCATATTGTGAGAGCCACACTGGAGAGACCCATGCAACAGAGAATGATCAAGAGAATAGGAGGAATCGGTGATCCTTAGAAAACCATGGGAAACTGAGGCTTGCTAACAATCCTTGTCTGTGAGAAAGAGGGTCATTCTTAAGCTGAGCCTAGAACTGTGGTTTTGTGAGCTGAACCTGGATTACTGACTCTCAACTATCTGGTTGCCTTAGATACAATTAGAAGCTGATGAAGTGTTTTATAAACAGACCCATGTGGTCCCAGGTTTCTCATGGTAGCACCTTCTGCTTGCGGTCAACCATGCCCTTGCTCTGAAGATTTGCTCACTCTCATTCTGCTGTTTTGCCTGGACAGTTGGATCACTTATTAGTTTGTACTTCAAGCTACCATTACAGGGCCTCTTGAGCTAATCTGGGAGATTGGTAATTCTAAGTGGCTGTTAAAGAATAGATGCTTTAGCATCTAAAAACCATTTTTCACCTTTCTTCTCGTACAAGTGAGTTTGGTTTTCCCCATGGAGTAAAAACAACCTGTACTGTTCCTTGAAATCAACGTGACGCCTCAGCTCAACTCCAAGTTACTGGCTGGAACCAGTGAGTTTTGAAATAAAATGTGAACTTGGATCATGAGAGAAACTTTCTCAGCAAATCTAAGGAACAGAACAGATATCACGGTGGGCTTTCAAAGCAACGTAAGTAAAAGGACTTTAAAAAAAATAAAAGTTCTCTGATTATTCAGAAACACCTATTAGTGATCTTTTAAACAAGTCATCACATTGAATGTAAACATTGTGAAAGTTCAGGCTGCTCAGAAGTCCTTGGTAATCAACTATTTTTCTGAAGCTCAAAGCCTGTCAGAGGCTCTCGGTTCTCGTTCCTTCCAAACTTTCAGGTTCAATGCTGTGCTTCTTGGTCATTTACCATCTTGGTCTGGCTTCACTCAGCCCTAAACCGTAATTCCAAAGGAAACAGTTTCCCTTTTGAATCCATGTCAATCTGGACACTCTGGGAAATTTTACTTCTAAGTACAGCCAGCCACTTCCTTTTCTTTAAAGGCCAGGGTATATGTGTGAGCATTGAATGTGCAGGTCTCCACGACGTTTGCCACAGGCTCTGCTACTCAAATTAAGTAAGTCAAAAAAAAAGATAGTTTACTAGCAGGGCACAGCTAGGTTTTTCATGCAGGTTTTCTTGTAGATTTTCCATGCAGTTCAACATACAACACAAATGTATGCAAATTAGGTAGGTAAAGCCAGAATTAAGCATTATTCATTCAACAATAAATGCAAAAAAAAAAAAAAATCTATTTAAATCCAGAGGAGGTACTAGAAATGTCTCCCAGAACTTAATGAATGAATGAAGTCCATTCTGTGTATGTGGGAAGATGATGGGAACAGAAGTGGTGGGAATCAGAGAGAGATTAACCAGAACCATATGAACTTCTAAGAAAATGGTTACCAGACATACAAAGTGTAAAAAAACAAACAAAAAACCCAAATAACCAACCAAACAAGCCAAGTTAGGCTTCTACTTGGGGAAGAATAAAAAAATAATAATTTGAAACTAGCTACCTGTAAAAAACTATATTTAATTAACATATTAAAAACAAAATCACCAAGGGGGGGACCACCTAGCCGTTAGGATGTAGTATACCTCACCTATTATAGACCAGACTTAAGAGAGGAATTTGTGTGACCTGGGCTTAAACCCAGGGCCTTATTATGTTAGGTCAGTGTTCAACCAGTGAGCTATACTCATACCCCAAAGGTCGCCTCATTTCAGTCACAGCCCTTGGTTTGTGGTACTCACACCACAAGAGCAACCACAGGAGCTGCCCAATTTGCCAACACATTTCACTTCTTGAAGCCACAGTGTCTCAGGACTTATATCACCAACAAGTCAAGGCCAAGGTCCAGATGTAAAAACTGGAAAAGAGGTTCCTGAGTGTAGAGACCTTGGAGACATTTAAAACTAGAGTACACATATTAGATTCTTCAATATAGCTCGGAGATAGTTCTTTTATTCTAACTGGAAGGTGGAAAGGGATGTGTTTCCCACAGTATAACAAGAAAAGATCTAAAAGACACATTCTCTAAGTTAAAACTTGGTTTCTACCCCAGGAGACTGCAGGGGAAAGAAATTAGAGTAAAGTTCCGGGTAAAGGAGGGAAACTAAACTCCAGCTGCACAGCTTCCTTAGAAGGAAGGTGAAGGTGGAAGGAAGGCTCCGCCCTTCCTGCCAGTGCCCTTGACCTGCCTTCCTAACCCCTTAGGCCAACTTCTCACCACAAAGGAGCTTAAGCAGCAGGCAAATTCTATCAGCCAGATCTCAGTAGATCAATTACTGTTCTTAGAAAAAAATAAATGACAAAGACAAGGTGTGTTCCACTGATTTCTGGAAGTAAATAGGGCAAAATCATCCTTGTGTACACATACGATACGAAAGCAAACTTCTATTGGACATTCAGAGTTCAGGGACAATTTGTTTCAACTACAGAAGGCCTCCAGCATCCCTTATGGTCTTTACTGAATTATAAGCAAAAAATAACCTGGAGTTTGGAGTATTGTTTTTTTAAATGTCCCTAAAAGAAGCATCTTGGTTTAAGGAAAATTTGTTTTACAACAGTTTAACTAACTCCCAGCCTGTGACTCTAGACTTGAGCCTCCATCAGTGAATGAGAAAATCCACTTAGCCACAGAAGGAAAAGACGGCATTTAGATAATTACCTTTTAAAATCACTAGGCATGATGAAACTATTCCTTTTATTGTCAGTTGTTTGTCTGAAGCCACTGAACATCTTTGAGCAGTTATAACAAAGCTGGTTTTCTATCAACAACTAGTGTCTCAGCAACAAGTCTCAGAAGTAGCCTTACTCCAGGCCTCAGCATTTAAGGGGCTGTCCATGCCCAATGTGTCAGATGCTTCTCTCCCTCTCCCTTGTGGTAACTTTGGTGAACTTCCTATACCTGATAGGCATTATTTGATTGTAATAAGCAACCAAAAGCATGATCAGCAGAGCCATTAGAAAAATATTCTGCAAATAATGGAAATGACAACAGCAACAGCCTAGACAGAAGGCAGAGTGTCTGGCATCTCACAAGAGGGTTGAATTATACTTTTCTGCATGTCCTTTAGATACCTATCACTTATCAATGCATCCATCCATCCATCTATCCATCCAATGATGCTCAGCTTGCTCTCAGAGTCACACCTTCTGACCTTTCCTTGTGGCTTTGAGCCAGCTGCTTAACCTGTCTATGCCTCAGTTTGCCAGTGAGCCTCCTCTTCTCAAGAGATTTAATTGTGACCATGTGTTAGAGGGCATGTAGAGTTTTGTAATTCACTTGGAAGCTCAGGTGTTCTAACCTTACAGATCTAGAATATTATTTCACCAAAGACTGATGGCTACCAATTTCCTTTACTCCTTCTTTAGCACAATACTAATCTCTCTCTCTCTCTCTCTCTCTCTCTCTCTCTCTCTCTCTCTCTCTGTAGTGTAGGCTTATGCATATGAGTATAGTACCCAAAGAGGCTAGAAGAGAGAGCACCAGATCCCTGGAAACTTCAACTAGTTACCTGATATGGGTTCTGAGAACCAAGCTGAGTGGTCTGGAAAAGCAGCAGATAGTCTCAACCACTGAGAGCTGGACCTCTAGATGTGAGTACAAAGAAGGGGAGAGGGGAGGATGAGGGAGGGGTGACAGAGAGGTGCGTGTGGCTCTTCACAGCCTACCTTGTCTACTGCATGCCTGCTTGCATGCTAGTGGCAGGTTCTCACTACTGTGCAACTCCTGAGTTTAAGTGACCCTCCTGCCTCAGCGCCATGTGTTCTGGGGACTGCCAGCACTGTAGCCTAAATTCTACCGCACTTATATTGACATTGTTTATGTGTGTGGTAGGAATGTGATAGGGACTAAAGTGTGTGTGTGCGCGCACGCACCGAGTTCATTTGTTTATTTCCAATCCATTTTAAATTTGTGAGCATGCTATTAAATTACGGGCAAACAAAAGATGGAACTATGAATTCTCCAGAGAAGCAGCCAGGCTGGGCACTCAGAAACAGCAGCAGAGAAATCAGTATCAGACACAGACACCTCAGCGTGTCCTCACCTGCCCGGGTGTTAGACTGTGTTGTCAAAAATCCTTTTGTAAAATCCTGGTGACTACCTGTCAGAGAATCCTTTGCTTATTTTTCTTTACCAGCGGGCCATGTTCTCCATATCTGTTCCTCCTGATGGGAAGAAAGGTAGCGTATGCAGGAATACCCATCGGCTTGAGCGAGAGGCTACTAATGAAACGCAAGTCAACGGCGTTCTCTCTGACAGGCTAATTTTACCTAGGAGGGAGTTGTTTATGTACCAAGATTGCATAGTTTATTACACACACACACACACACACACACACACACACACACACACACACACAGACACACACACACACACACACACACACACACACACACACACTACACACACACACCAAACAAAAAACAAACAAACAAACAAAAAACCAAAGTTTCGCTGGGTGGGTTTTTTTTATATTAACATAGTAACAAAAATCTCAAAGCCTAGGGTCTAAGCTCTAGGTTACTCTGATTGTCTGTCCACGGAGACATTTCCAGTAAGGATGGCTGCATCCCTCACCTAGGAGCCTAGAGCAGAGCAGCTATGGGCTTCCATCATCTGGTCCTGCCTGAACTTTCTTCTCTATCTCTCCCACTCTTTCTCCTTAAAGCTAGTCCTGACAATATTGCCTCGAATAAAATCCGTCTTCTAACTCACATGACCTTTCCCTTACTTCTCAAAGATATATCTCCCCCCCCCCCCCCCCCCCCCCGTCTGGTCTCCACTGCTCTTCTTGGATCTTACAGCATCTGTGTCTGTCTCCTTCAGAATACATATAAAACCCGTTCTGTGGTTCTGTGTTGCATTAGAACAGGATATTGCATCTTTTTCTCTGTTATTACAGTTGAGATTCAGTTCCACAAGAACGGGGGCTATGCCAGGTGTTTGTCATTGTGGAGTCTACTACTTTGTTCACAGTGAATATTCAAGCCAGATATAAAGATGAGGCTAGGGGCTAGCAAAAGCCTAGTCTGCAGCAAAGTAATGCACTGGTCATCCATGAATCAAAATAGTGAAGAGAAAAAGGGGGAGGGGGACTATAGTACATGTTCCCCAAATAAATTACAAAAGAACAAATTCTTCTTGATTGCTCCTCTCCTTCTACACGCTGTTTTTCAAGGAATGACCTTAAAATTACAATATAGCCAGTGACTAGAGACACACAGAATTCAAATTGTTCGGATGTGAAGGTCTGTGAGTGTGTGGTCCCAAGAAATAAGGGAGGAGATCGTGGGTATCTATAGACAATGGTGCATCGAATCTGAAGAATAACTGGGTAGAAAGAGGTTGCAGGCTCTTCTAGTAAGCAGCGGAATCAAAAGCAAGGTAAATCTAGGATCCAGTAGCCATGTGCTTGCAGAATTGTCAAAAGCAAAGGTGAAGCTGGGCGAAGTAGGCCACAGCTGAGAGGTCAGCCAAGGGACACCCATTGAGAAGCAGCAACAAGGTAGTCGTCACCTCAGGAACTCTGTAAGGACCCTTCAATCAATATCACACACACACACACACACACACACACACACACACACACACACACACGAATATGAAACGTTAGGCAGTACACACCTATCACCTTATACTTGAGAGGCCAAAGCAAGAGGGCCTGGCATTCAAGGTCATTCTTGGCTACACACAGGGAGTTTAGGCCATTAAGATCCTGTCTCAAAAATAAAAACTTAAAGAATAAAAAAAAAATGTGCAAATGGGGAAAATTATTTAGAGTTGTGACAAACTGAAATCTTAGGTTTAAACAGTTGAAGATGGGAAAGCCAGACAATTTAAATACTTTAAGAAGACGAAAAATATATTTTCAAAGGTGACAGAGCATAAAAATTGTTGCCAACATAAAATCATTAAAAAAGACATATGCAAGTTTTGTCTCTGGAATAAGATTTGGAAGAATTTCTTTTTAAAAATTTTAACTTTGAAATCAAACAACAAACTTTAAATCCAAAGCAATACTCAATTAAATTTTATATGGGCAAAAGCTGCCTTTCTGGCTTGGCACTGGGCACATGCCCATAATCTCAGGCCTTGGCAGCTGAGGAGAAATGACTGCTTCAAGTTCAAGGTATCAAGTCTGCCAGGGCTACTTAGTCTCAGTCTCAAAAACACAAGAAAATGAATGAAAAGAGAAAAGGCCTAAGAGATGGCTTAGTGAGCAAAGGTTCTTGACACTATATAGGGCCAATGACCTCAGTTCAATTCCTGACACCCACATGATAGGAAAGAACCAATGCTCACGAGTTGTCTGACCTCTAAATATGTGCCAGAGCATAGATTCATTCTGTCTCTCCTCTCCTTTCTCTCTCTCTATCCTTTCTCCCTCCCCTCCACTCTCTCTCTCTCTCTCTCTCTCTCTCTCTCTCTCTCTCTCTCTGTGTCTCAAATGTAATATAATATTTTACAGATTAAAAGCTACTTTCCTGTCTACTAAGAGGTCATGCTGCAACTGCCTCTGCGGAGATTGGATTGTTACCTACAGAGAAGCCTTCTATAGTCAGCCAATCGAAAGCTGTCTCCATTTTTTTCTGTTCCCCCATCCAACTCACTGTAGGTCCCAGTGTTACTGACTGGCTTGTTTTCTAGTTTTTACATAATTCCCAATTAAGTTGGGAGCTCCAAAAGGTGAAACCAATTTGATGGGGTTGTTTATCCGACATGAGGTCTGTTTTACTATACTCCAGAAAGTTTCTGAAACCTAACATAGTAGTTGGCATAAAGCAGGCATCCCAAAATATTTCCGAAGAAATGGGAAAATAAGTGAAGTAAACGCTGAATGAATCAGAGAAGGTTGCCCGAGTGTTTAAAGTCCTGGGAGCTGCAGACGAATCTGCTGTGCTCTCCTCTCTGCTAATATTACTTTTATGTCCTCACAAACCTACCGAGCAATCTCATCAACGGTAAAATGAAACCTTCTCCCACTTTATTGCTGCCTCAAACTTTTGGAGAGATTGATTGACTGCCTGTTTCGCCAGGAAGCCTAGTTTAGCTAGCAGATAATGCACAGATGTTAGCAACATGGATAATAATAGGTGAATAAATAAGAATTATAACTTTAACATGAAGTATATTAAATAAGTCAGTGCTGTACTATAAACTTGCAGAAAGGAGAAAAAGATTAGAATCCTTCAGATCATGTTTCTTTTTCTTTCTTTTCCTCTTCCTTTTGTTGTTATTTTTGAAGTTAATCTAAAACAAGTATTCCATATAGCTATATGTTTGTTAATTTATATGTATATGTAACAACTATGGTAAAAGACAAGACAGCACTTGAATTTGGGAGGAAGAGGAGCTGGACATGTGAGAGGTAGGAAGGAACGTGTAATTATATATTAAATTTTTAAAAAATCATAAGAAAGAAAAACAAGTATTCTATCCATACATGGTGATGTGTTATTAATTTTTAAGCCAATTGTTTAATACCAATGTGCTGTGTATGTCTTAAGAAGTCATTTCTGTTTCAGTGTTGGCCCCACATGTTGCACAAAGGGTATTTGTTGCACTCGGTGTCATTTGGGGAAGATTTTTACATTTCCTCTGTTTTGTGGAAGAAAACTCCTGGGTCAACTTATCTTTTTAATCTAAGAGTTCTCGGTTGAAATTGGCTTTGAAGTTTGTTAATTACAAAACTCAACAGGGGTTTTTCCTTATGTGGTATAAGTCATATTTCTTTTCATTAACCTTGGTTTTGGAAGAGATTAAAAAGTCTGAAAAGAAACAACTTAAAAACTTAAGAAAAGCTGCTCCCCCGTGATCTCCTCCGACACTTCAAGTGCAGCTCCCCCCACAACACTGTCTAATTGCAATCTGTGGCTTTGGGAAGGAAGGTCATATGCATGCTTCGTGAACTTCTCAGCTCCACCATGTTCTGGGGAGATGAGAGATCGGCACATTTTATTTTTCCACTTTCTGTATTGGGAAATTTGATGTCAACCTGAGTTACAAGAAAATCTGGATTCTGAAGGGCCATCCTGACAGCTGCTTTTTGCAGGGCCAAGCCACCGGTTCACAGCCTGTCTTTCTGGTGAAAAAGATCATTACCAGGCGGCTGGGGGAAGGTGGCCCTCCTGTAAGTGTGCTCCTTTGTTATGAATATGGAACAGATGGAGCCAAATCTATCTGCTCTGTAGGAACAAAAACACTTACAACCCAGCGCTCTCTATTAAAGACTCTACTTAGTCCTTTATACCATCGGCTTTCTGTGCACTGCTGTGAGGTTTTGACTTTATAGAAAAAGACACTTCATAAAAGCAACAGTTCTTACTCTAAACCAAAGTAGCCTAAGAAGTAAAGAAGATGAATACACAGTTTCAACCACAGGGATCCTTGGAGATATGCAGATATTCAATTAGGAGTGTGTGTGTGTGTGTGTGTGTGTGTGCGCGCACACAGGCGCGCTCATGTATGTGTTGTATAAGATTGTATCCAATTCTGGTAAATGTCTGCATTAAAACATGGAAATGTAGAGGAGAGCGATGAAGATGTCATGTTTCCATTACAAGGATGGCATCTAATTGCTCTAGCATAATAAAATGCCAGGATTTAATTTTCTATCTATGTCTGTAAGGCTAGTAAAGGGCTGTCTTGCACACAAAAAAATTATGACTATGCACAACAAAATCATGTGGTTAAGCATAATTAGTAATTAAGACTATACCACAAGACAGAGGCTGTGTAATGAGACTTCACCATGAAAAACAGTAATGACTGGGTACAGCATCATGCCAGTTTGCCTTTACACAATGAAAGATTTAAGTATTGCAGGTAAAATCATGTGCTCATGTATCATGCTGATGAACCAAAAGACATCCAAAGGCCACCCTTATCATGTGCTGTTGTTGATATGAGTCACAGGCTTCTGGGTGTAGACACAACTGTATGGGCACCTCCCACTGATAGCAACACGGAAGGGAGGGCCCGCCTCATTTCATTACATTTATTATACCGATACATTGAAAGTCTGGCTGCCTCTTCGGAGATAATTGAAAAAAGAAATTCTGTGGCAGGATGCTTTGATTCTGACTAAATCAAGTCTTCGGGCAAATTTCCCCCCACCGGTGGAAGCACAGCTTGCCTCAAGTCGTAACCTTTGTGGGAGGAAAGGAACTGGCCTTGAAGCAGATCATGAAGCAGATGTTTTATGCCAAATCAGAGTCTGGGGATACGTAGGCTACTGCAAATAAAACTCTTCTTCTGTCTGTTCAATCATTTCAATTCCCTGCAGTGTGAAATATGAACTTGCCAACAAATGGCCAGCGTGCTGTGCCTCACAGCAGGGGGGAAAAGTGCCACAGCTGTGCCAGAGACTGGAGAACTCCAGGCGCGCATGACATGTTCATTAGTCCCCTGGATGGCCAGGGCCTGATCCAGGCAGGTCTCCAGAGCCATCCACAGGGAAACAGCAGTAGTGGCTACTGCACTCCAAAGAATTAAAGAAGCAAAACCCTGACCTCTTTGATGACCTCAGGAGGTCAATCTTAAAGACAAGAAGCCAAGGGCAGATCTTCATTGGTACAAATAGGAAAAACAAAAGGCAAAAGAAAACAGGTCTGCCAATGGTTACAGATTTCCCTTCCTGACTTTACCAACAGGCTACTAAGCACTAAGCTATAAAATAATGAAATATATTTTTAGCCTTGAAACATCTGTGAGAGATGAAAATAACTTAGATGCCCTTCTGTGTACCTGGTTGGTTCACCTGTTGCTTGGAAGTCTAGCTCCCAGCAGACTCGCTTTCTAGTTCACTCCACTCCCAGTTTCACAATGAAGAAACAGGGAACGTATCTAAATTAAAGAAAAATTATACCAAGGGGGTTTAACGGGAGGTCCCCTGTCTGTAATACACAAAACTAACACATTCAAAACACTCATATATATGTGTGTGTGTGTGTGTATGTGTGTGTGTGTGAATATATATATAATAATATATATATATGTATATACATAATTTTCCCCATAATCAATTATGAAAAAGGTTATTCATATGCTTTGTAGTACCATATTCTTTCACATTTTAAACATGAGCTCCCCAAGTAGAAGTCATTTGCATCTGTAAACATTCCTTGCAGTAGTATTTAGCAATATATTCTCTGTGTACAGAGTAATTTGGGAAAAAGAAAGACGTGGGTGGGTGGGTGGGGGACGGAAACTATTAGCAACAACGATCAAGCAGAAATGAAATAAGGGAAAATTAGAGGCTAGAGAAACCATGCAACCCTTTTATGGAATTCCTGTATGAAAACAAACAAACAAACAAACAAACAAAAAAGTTTGAACTGTCTCAATTTTAAAATAGCCCAGAATCACAGAATTTATTCTAGATGATGGATTTTTAGAGCTTCTATTCATATAATCTAGCTTGTGACCTAAATCATAAGGACTTTCAAGAGATGAAATGAGTCTGAAATAATGGATTACTCTGAAATTAGGACAAATAAGTACACATGGTTCAAACTGGTAATGACATGCAATTATCACGGCCAATGGCGACTTCTCTTTAGTTTGGCCTTTCTAAATGAATGTTGTAATCAATAAATCTGTCACAGAATGGCCACAAATGATTGTTTCAAGCAATTAATAACAAGACTTATAGTTTTATTTTTAAGATTCTTTTTGGCACCAATTACCCTCACATATTACTTTTTCATAATGTTTCTTTTTCTCCATGTAACTGGACCACATACAAATTAGAAACAAAAAAATTATTTCTTAATTGACTTGGAGCTTGGTAGACGAGGACCACGTTGCAGGACACAGAATACCAATAATATTTTTACAATAGTTATCATTTATCTCCCATTTCCATGCTCTAGGCACTCTGCCAGATTTATTAAATTTAATCCCCATCACATCTGTTTGAAGCAGGTATTATTCTTATTGTAGGAACAAGGAAACAGAGGCTTAGAGTTAGTCACTAGCTAATGTCACACATAGCTAACTGTGTGGAAGAATGGATATTCAATTCCATGTCCTTTTGATGCCAAAACTATACAGCCTCAGTTTACAGTATAAATCATACCTTTCTCCATGGTTTCCCTTCTTCAGGTGCTTGTTTTATAACTTCCCAGAAGCTCCTAAAAGTCTTTTTTTTTTTTTTCAAGGCAATGGGGAAGTTAAACCTGGTAAAACTTGACTGTGTAATCTTCAGTGTTGGTAATAGGTTCCACCAGGGAAAGTAAGCAAGTCTTGCCTGCAGAGACATGTCCTCTACAGATTTCCTAACCAAGTGCTTGCCATGAAAGAGCCTTTAAAAGTTCTAAGGCCATAACTAATATACTCCCAGGTACACACATGTACCACGGTAGGGAAAACTAGGAACCAAACACTCACTAAGTCAATGTTACAGAAGAGTCAGGAGAGCGGTGATGACAGCATTTGCTTCTGCCAAGCCTGATGAACTGAATTCAATCCCCGGTACCCACAGGGTAGTAATAAACTCCTTCAAGGTGTCCTCTGATCTCTATTTGTACACCTTGACATGCACATGCACACCCATACACACGCACACACACACGCACACACACACACACACACACACACACACACACACACACACAGCTAAGTGAAAATAAAATAAGTTAAAAATATTAAAAAGAAATATCTCCCCCATGGAAAGTAACTTCCTAGGCTAGCCTCGCTGGCTCTGATGTCAGGGTACACCCTTGAGACTGGGGAGCTCTTGCCTGCTATCCACCTGGAGCGTTATGTTTGGACAGGGGGAGAAGCAAACTAACATTGCTATGGTCTAGTAAGTGAAATAACATGCATAGAAGAAATCTCTCTTATCCAAACCCAACCTCGTAGAGATCTGTGTGGGGAAGAGGTCTGCTAACCTCACAACCAACTGCGTATTTACATACAGAGAGGGGGCCTTTCTCTAGTCTTGGAAGATACAGATGTAGAAGACCACTAAGTTACTTTAAATTCAGCAAGAGTGTCACTGCTGATTAGCTGCAGCACGAGTGCCTTTATATCTCTCTCTGTTTGGCTTTCTTGAATGATGATATTTGATCAATGAATGTCTTATTCAGTGACAATTACAACATTTCTTCTGCACCATCTCCCATTCTTCCCTTTAATTGATTAAGTACACAGCTCCCATGCAATTAAGGAAACAAAGGATCTGTCCTAGTCTGGACAAGTGGACCAAAGTTCCAAAGGATCCCACCAGAACAAAGTTGGTTAAGCTGTTGACCTATTTGAACCCTGTCTGGCTCCCATCAGAGGCGTGAAGTCCCAGATACTTGCTGTGATTAACCTGGACTACTTCACAGACACCTGGATATATTCTACACTCTGAACGGATTCACAGGGATCTCCTCTGTCCACACTGCTCCATCCAACCTTGAGAACCTCCTTGTGGAGAAGTTAGCCCCTAAAACCTGTCACTACAACCTGAAAAATTCTCTTGCCAGAAAGAAATGGGAATTAGTGCTTTATTTCTTTTAGGTTTCAGCTCCCAGTGCTAACTTCTAGAGAGGTCTTTATTGACTACAAAGTATAAGATATTTCACATACATGAATCTCTCTCTTCATAACTCTCCTTACATGTACACACATACATACACACCCAATTTCGAATTTATTTGTTTGCCTTTTACAGCCCTTTCCCCACTTCCTATTTCCAGAGGTTCCATTATTCCAAAACTTTTAACCATTATCATTTTTCGGTAGATTTCACAGAATGTGAAATACTACCTGGTCAAATGTCTGTTAAGTGAAGTAGAGAAAAAAAATAAATGAATGAAAGAAAAGGTCATTCAGAGAAAAATGTATATTTGTTCACTGATCTATAACAAAGACTTAAAAGAAATCACATTTGGATCATAAGGAGTTTCATATATATATGTGTGTGTGTATGAATTTTTATATATGAATATATACTAATATATATATTAGGCATGTGAAGTTTATACAGTGTAATTGGATTGTCTGCTATAAACATAAAAGTAGCTTACTAGTCAAGATAGAGTGGGAGTTTTCTTCACATATAATTAAGAAGCACTAAAAACGCATTTATATAAAGTACCTTTGCAAAAGCTACTAAGGACCTGATAGTTTTTTAAGGTGTTAACCTGAAAAGTGCAGAGGCATACAAAATATCAACCAGGCCTGAGAAGGGCTTAAGTTTTTCAGTGGCCTGTGTTGGCAACAATGGCAAGCAACAATGAGCACCTTTGAATTCTTAGACCAACCTAAGCTGAAATCACCACATCATAAAAATTACGTACGTCAGCCAACCTAGCTCAAAGGAGACAGGAAGATGGATGACTAACACTAAGGATAGTTGAAATGGCCACATGGCAACCCTATAAGCTACACACACACACACACACACACACACACACACACACACACCACAGAGTCATAAAAGAGTTGAATTGCAGTTATCCTCAACAGGGGTTACAGTTCTGTCAGAAGTGACAAGTCTCCAGATAAAAGCCTGGTACCCACAGGCTTGAAAGGGACGCTTTCCTTCAAGCTGTAGGTCAGGAATGTCCCAAAGATGTCCCCAAACAATGCAGGCTACTGCCATTGCTCTTGATCTCTCAAAAGAACTTGATTGTGAGATCCAGTTGCTGAAGACATCATATATGTTGGCTTCTAGACATGGGGAAATAAAGCTGGTAGTGACCAAAATGACTTCTCCCTGCTGGATAGCCATCATAATACTAGAAGACGCTAAGGCTACTGGGGGGAAAGGGCATCATCAATCTTCCTCAGTTGTGAACCCAATGAAATGCAATAACAAAACAGCATGGTCAACAAATGTCCCTGGGCAATGCTATGGGCACAACCTACCACTCTCTGATTGAATTTAGGGCCCATTCCACAGGAGGAAACATACGCCTACTACTGTAAATCTGCCCAAGAACCCATGTTTGGGAGCTCACAGATTCCAAAGGTTAACCTACTACTATTATTCTGCTGAATGGACAAAATATCAGCATGCCCTCTAACCCAGTATTTTTATATTCATTAGTGTAGCTCTTAGTTCCAGTCAGGTTTCTGTGTACAGTGGGCAGAAGTGTTGAATGCACAATGGTTATAATGCAGGGAGTGTTACTGGAGTCCTCCAGCACAAATGAGAGAGACATCTACATCACTAACCCTCAAGACTCAGAGATCATCATGGAAGAAGAGACATAAAAATGATAAGAGTCAAGGGTCAGGAAGTCCAGGAGCCAAACAGTGTCTTGTGGACATGGCAGGACCACTCATCACCTCACAGCAACTGTGGTTATCTTCACAAGATCAAGCCAGTCAAGATGCTAGCATGGAAGGGCAGGGGCTTATTAGTCCCTACTCTTAACTGAGGAACTATTGACTACTGATGGTACCTGGGGGTGGGAACTCAGTTTTTTCTAAGGGCGTGGCCCCTGGTAGGTTGATCTCATCCTAGTGACTGGTCCATACCTATAAGTATATGCATAGTACAAATCGGCCTCCTTGGGTTACAAAGAAAAAAATTAAAAAGAATAGAATTGGGCTGGGGTGTATGGGTGGATCCTGGAGGAGTTAGAGCTGGCAGTTGGAGGTGAGTAGGACTGAAATATACAATATAAAAGTCTCAATTAGGGAAATATTATATTGAAAAACTAAGAAATTGGAAATGGATCAGTAAGATGGGTCACTGAATGAAGGCACTTGCTCCTAGAACCCAGATGAAAGAAGCCAGTCCTGGTGGAAGCACATTTGGAATACCAGTTCTGGGGTGGTGAAGAAAGGTCCATCCTTATGGCTCATTGGTGTCTAACTTAGTAAGTTCCTAGCCAGTGAGAAGCCCAGTGTCAAAGAGCAAGATCGATGGCTCCTGAGAAATAGTACTGACTGACCCCTGGCCTGTACCTGTGTGCACACAACACAGACAGACAGACAGACAGACAGACAGAGCACAATAAGTAAGTAACTAAAGAAAACCTTACCTTAGTGTCTTTCCCTGAAGACAGCATACCACTCTGGGGAAGGATAGGGAGCAGTGCTCTAACATACTCTTAGCAAAAGACAAGGTAAGTCATTCGACTCCAAGAAAAGTCATCCAACTCCCTAGGACAAAACTGGAGCCAAATGACCATCTCCCAAGCTACTCTTCAATAAAAAACAACTTACGAGGAGTTAAACGCTTAATGAAATTGCTACAAGACACCGTCCTCTGCTGAAATTTGTGAAATAGTTTGGCTGAACACTTTATCTGCTGAACATACTTCTCAGAGCATGTAAAGTCCATGTATATAATACATTGATGTCCCTTTTATAGAAAGGAATATAATTTTACTATTTTAAATAACCAAAGAAAGTTATAGCTGCTGCATCCTTGACTCTGATGCGGGGTTGGTCATGGGGATGATTTATTTTCTTCTCAAATATATGGTCAGAGACATGGCCTCAATTAAGATATTAGTCCTGAAGGAAAATGGGAGGCACATTACAACTCCGTTTTATGGCTCTATTTCTAGAAAGCGCAGGGGTGAAAAGTGGGAGCTGTCTATGATACTAATTTGAAAAACTAATGAAATCACAGAACTCTGATTTCTCATAAGTGGCTACCAGCGCCTACTGACTACACAGTATAAAATACATCTACACATGTATAATTTCAGCCAAGACCAGAGTGGCAAACAGAAAACAGCACACACATATTACTGCCACTACCTTACTTCTGTAAACACAGTACACCACAAAACAATATAAGCATCACCACCCACCACCACCACAAAACAACACACTCATTGCCATCAACCACAACAATAAATGAACCACATTTCCCCCAAGAGAAAACACACATACATCAGCACAGCACACCTCAAAACATACATATCACCATAATACCACGCAAAACAATGTGTACAAGCTGCTAGCACCAAACAACACACACATGCTGGTGCATCAGCACCACCACCCCAAACTACCATCAAACACCGCAGAGAGACCATACCACAAAACAACACATACATGACTCTATCGCAGGACATACATGAAATCATCACTGTTATACACCATAAATGACACAGAACATCACTACCACAAAACACACATATATCATCACCACCATACCACACCACAAGATAATACACATGTGGCACCACAATGAAACAACACATGCACACTGCCATCATATCACCACAAAACAGCACATGCACACTGCTATTATGCTGCCACAAAGCACACAACACCACACTACTGTACAACAAGTTATGTACTGCCACACCCTACTGCAGAAATTGTACTTGTAAGCAATGCCACCACACCACTGCAATTAAGGGTAGAGAATCCTCATCACACCAAATTGTCACAGGAACAAAACACAAATCACTGCCACCATCATCTTATTAAGGAACAAGTTTATAATCTTTTCTAGACCCAATTCTTGGGTACCATGAATTTTACCTTACCTTCAAAGAAATCTTCCTCTAGCCTCTTAACAATATTGAAAACAAACAACTCCTTTGGCTTTCTAGTAAGTACTCTGATTCTGAAAAGCACATGCAAACTACCTTTCAAGAAATAAAATCACCGCTCAAAGGGCCCTGGGGCTATTAACAACAACCCCATTTTTGTAAACAGAGCAACCACTCTGGCATTTGTCTTTTGTAAAGTCATAAATGTCCTGTGTCATACTTGTTTAAAAATGATGAAGCCCTCTAAACATCTCCTCAAAGAGAGAAAACCAATGCTACATCCTTCATGCTATGCTGCAGTGAGAAAGTTTCTTTGGAATGGAAAACAGAATTTAAAAGTATTTATGAGCCAGAGCCTTGTTTTCGCCGACGTCTGCCAGATTAAACTTTCTTGTAAGCAAGAATCCTCTTGCCCAAGCTTTGGGATGTGCTGCATTCCTTGGACTCTGACAGGGACAATTCACCCCATCCTTTGTCTATGTTCTTCCTTTCCTCACACCACTGCTTTTACAGCAATGGGAGAGCGTGTGTAGTCTGTACCCACAGCTCCTTAACTTTTCAAGAGTGAGAGACTGAGTTTGAAAGTTTCTATCCAGTCTTCTTTCAACAGAAGGAGACAGCTCAGGAGCTAAGTTCCACACCAGGCTTGAGCTTCTGTGTGGGTACATCTAACTAATGTCTTTGGCAATCTGGATATATTTGCAAATGGTACCATGTAGATGAAAATGGCTTTAATGAGAACATCACTGTATTCACCCTCAGACCTGAAGTCACAGAGACAAGATGACGCCTGTTGTTTCTTTATGGATTATCTGTGACTAAGATGAGGGAAGGTCTACACATCCACACCCTAGTGCAACTTCCGAAAATGTCAAGGTTGAGTGAGCCTTTGAGATGCTGCATCCAGAACCCAGGCACCTAACAACTGCATTTCTTATATTCCACAGATGCCAATTAAATAACCTTAGAAACAAAATTCTTTCTTTGTCTTGGAGTCTTTGTTCATTTCATGCCACCTTTATCAAAGGAAGGAAAAGTAATTAAATGGGAGAGAGATCCTGACTGAAGCATGCATGCCAGTGTCATTAATGGGCTGACCTCAGTTAAGCCTGTAAAAGTATTAGGTAAATACAATGTGTAAAGAATATTACTGTAAAACAAATGAGAACCCTAAAGGAGTTGACACCCTGTTTCAGACACACTCAAATAATTTATATAGATTTTTCTCCACGATTTTAAATCACCCCACTAGGCGTTTTACAGTAGTGTTCATTGGTGAAGTACACATTGGCTTTGGTCATTAACTGTTTCAGTCCGTTTGGCCCCACTACCTATTTTACTTAGGGTAAAATACAAACCATCAAAACCAAAACGAAACAAAGCAACCACCCCCAACAACAAAAAGCAACAAAAACAAACAACAAAAAGAAACAAGAGAAAAAAAAAAGCCAGTTGGAAAACTTCCTCTGCCTTGTTCCATGCATACTTGGGGCTGTCAATCATGGTGTTCTTTTCTCTTGCCAAAGGACAGGCATAGACACCAATCAAACCCATACTCCCATGAACCTGAATCCTGAGTGGAACCACTCAAGAATGAGGAAATACAGCAGTTAAGAAAAGCACATGACCATGTCTTGATGGGACATGATATGTTCTAGATCCTCAGACTTTAATCCTCTCCATCAGGTGAGGATCCAGTTAACAGAACCTTATAGAGTAAAGAGAGATTGTATAAGTTGCTGAAACTGATAAAAACTGTTTCCATGTAGAAGACTTTAATTAATGAGCATAGCACTGGTGTATACTGCCCTTTGCAAATGACTGAGATGTCAAGAAACATTCACAATCACTATAAGAGCCAAATAGTTGGCAATTTCTTCAGGAAGTAGCCCCCAAATGAAAACCTACTTGAGTAGGTTAAGTAATAATAAGCAAGGAAAGTCGGGGAGAAATTGACCAAAGTGTGTTATATGCCATATAAAATTTTCATAATAAAACCTATTTTATATAATGGACTCTAGTACAAACAACAATGGCAAGCCAATGAGAGACAGCCTGTGAAAGAACACATGCACATATATGTGACTCCTGAACACAGGCATTTCTTTTCTTCCAACAAGTCTTGCTGAAACTTAAAACAACTTGGGTTGGGTGATACCAACCTCAGGAGACTTATTGATTAGCCGGTTTCTGATGGTGGTAGAAAGAAATATCGTACCATATGTCTCTACTGCATAATTTTATCAGTGAAGTGACAAACCATGCTTTTTAGTGGTGCCTTGAACTGAAGTGGAGTCTACAGTAAAATATGGATTTCCTCAAACGAATCGCCAAAAGCATTAATCTTTATCTAAGGACCCAGAGTAACAGTTTGCTCTTAGTAGCAGGTGGGGGATAGAGAGAAAATGTCTTCCAGAAAGCACTTTGGCAGTCAATCTGGTTGATAATAAAGCTTGATGAAACATCTGTGATTAATATTAATTTTAATTCTCTCTTTAATGGATAATTGTGAAAAAGATAATTTATCCCATTTCATTTAGATTACAGCTGAGTTTCTCAATTTAGGAAAAAAGAATATTTCTCTATGGTTTTCAGGTATGAGACACTCTATGAGAGAAAAATCAGTGCACAAATCCTGCCAACAGTAAAGCAATTTTCTAGTTAGACCTTGAAAATATTTTGTATGCATTCATCTGACCACTTCAGACTTGGATTTGAACCAAGTGATGGTTCTCTGAGTGAGCAAAATGATATTTCTACATCTTTACCACTGTAGAAAAATAAATGAACCCGGTGAACTGAATTAATGCCTTTTGAACTGAATTAATACATTTCGGTCACATTTGATACTATAAAAATTGTGAGAAAAATGTACTTGTGAGTAAATGACAGTGAGCTATTTCTGACTACTACTGTATTTCAAACTGGTTGATGATAGGAACTATTTCTGACATATGCAAATGTATAATTTAAAGTACCCATAAAGATTTGTCATGGAAGTGACCATTAATTTTGATAGAACTAAGAAAGTAACTAATTGCCTCTCGGATATCAATATTAAGAATACCATTTATTAAGCCAGCACTTCGGCTCATTTATATATGGGTACCTTCAGGCCCAGGTTGAGATCTATTTCCCAGTTAAACAAACCTAGTGTGAGGTGCACTCCAGACCCATGTCTCTCTATTGCGAAATTCTTTTTCTCAATGCAAAGTCTTTTTTAAAGGGATCTGAGATAATAGACTTATTTTCTAAAAATCAGAGCACATTATTGGGGTTTTAAAATGACTGCTCTCTAACTCAATTTACGAGTGGTAAATGGTGATTAAATACACATCCTGTTGACCTTTAATCATAACCAAATCATCTCTCCACTTAGATACAGGCTATGACATCAGGCAGAAGAAAACAAGCTATCAAGCCCCAAAGGTCATAAACAGTAGGCGCTGGCTTCTTCGTGCACTTCTGACAACCTTGGGTTGTATGACGGATGCCAGGCTGAGTGAGTGAGTGACTATCCTTTTCTCTCTCCACAGGAACAGCTTTGCCTTTCACATTGTTACCCCGAAACAAATACTGCTCACTGGTTACCCTACTGCTTCTGGTCTCCATGTTTCTCTTTTTTATCCTCATCTATGAAGCTTATTACTGTGAAAAGGAACTGATTTTATAATAACATTTTAAAAATTGTACTTATGTATACATATGTGGTATATATGTATATACGGTACAATTTATATATGTGTGTGTGTGTATTTGTGTGTGTGTGTGTGTGTGTGTGTGTGTGTGTGTGTGTGTGTAAAGACATCACAGGTTTTACCTGGGTCTCCTTTGCACCGGCTAAGTCAAAGGAGAATCTCTCTCTGAGGAAATAAAGACAGCCTGGTTGGTATGACAGTAAGAAAGATGGCTTATGGTCATGAGAATGATAGCTCTCAGCATCTCTGCCTTAGTCTTGTGTAACCAGAATTCCCTGGGCTATGGTAACATTCAGAAGAGAAATTTCATCTTTTCTCAAGATTGAAGCCACCATTGACATGACCTTTCTACTCCCTCAAATCCTCCAGTGTCCATTTCAGACACAGTGACTTTCATTTTCAGGCAGTGTTCCCTCGGGTTAGGGAAAGCGGCTGGGGAACATGTTCAAATGCATCCCTGAACTGTTGGCCCATAAAACGGAGTGAATCAGACAGTCTGGAAGGAAGTTCCAAGACTCTGTAACTTCGCACCTATGTTCCCACAGGTGGATTAGCACACTTAGGACGGCCCCCGGAACTGAATCCCACTGTGCCCCTCAACTCAGCACTGTCTTCTCTTTTAGGGACAGCACCCATCTTATGACACATTTTATTTTCAACACTTTAGTTGCTTTTATGAATTGGTATTCCTCACACTGGACTCTGAGCACCTGGGACAAAGGCTGAGCAGGGATACTTACTGTGTATGCCACACAGTCCTCCAGAGCAAACACAGCTCACTAAGCACAGACGAGCTGCTTCAACAAGAGGAGAGCGATGCTCCAGTAGATCTTTTACAAATAGGATGCGTAGTTTTAAAAAAAGGCCTAAGTCGAGTTTAATAAGTGGATTTATAGAATTGTGAATGTTAAGTATTTCAGGAAATAGCTTCCATAAATCTTCTCAAAAGGACTTTAACAATAAACATATCATCCCAAATGGTCAGAAATTCTGATTTTTTTAAATTAGACCAATAATCCAGCAAATGTTATTGATTTAGCAATTCATTTTAGCATAAATATTATAAGAGCCAACACAGACACACACACAAATCGAAACTGTATAGCTATGGCAACAGAAGGAAACAGCAGCAGTAGAGAAGTCCGAAATCAGGTGAAGGGTATCACAGTCTGTGAGATGAGAATAATTTCTTGATAACTACCTATTAGGTAGCCTAGATAGGGCTGTTTCTAGAATGAGTTTTTAAACATGACTTTCCACTAACAGATAAAAGCTAAGGGTATGGACTTTGGAGAGAGCCTACATTCACTCAGACTTGGATTCATCCACACATGGGTAGTGTAATCTAGGCTCGGTTTTCTCATCAAAATAAAAGTGATGAGATGGCATATTATATATTTAATGAGCAAATGACTATACAGTGTTAAAGTAGCATTATCACATAACAAATTATTTCAATGTATTTATATGCTAATTCCACCCCCCAAAACCCCTGGCTTCCTGTCCAGCAACATTTCTCTTTCTTACAAACTCCTCAGATGAGAATTAATGACCTTCATTTCTTGGAACATGTTAATTAGTTTCATTTTTAACATTGATGCCTGTTTTTCCTTTCCTTTGAAACAGAGTCTCACTCTGCAGTCCTTGCTGACCTGGAACTCACTGGGTACACTGGGCTGGCCTCACAGCCATAGACATCTTCCTGCTTCTGCCTCTCAAGCGCTGGGATTATGGATGTGTACCACCATGCCCAGCAACTGCCCCTGGATCCCCGCTGTTCTAACTTCTCTATGAGAAGCTGGGTGAAGCTTGCTCTGTCTAGGCTGCGATGTCTTTCTGAGTCCAGGTGAGCATCTTCATGAGCCAGTGCAAGAGTGTCTCTACATATTAACTCCCAAACTTCATGCTAAAGGGTTTCAAGTATAGCAAATCTCCAAGATAGCCTGTGTTATAAAACCTATATTTTATAATCTACATATGTGCTTATAAAATTAATAAAATAAAGGACTCTCCATACTTCTAAATTAATGAAGAAGCAGAGGATTAAAAAGAAATGTGTTGCTTGTACATGAGTATGTGGGTGTGCTTGCCCATGTTCATTCATGCAGAGCAGAAAGGGGATGCTGGGTGTCATCTAGTGCTCCATCTTATTTCTTTTGAGACAGGGTATCTTACTGAGCAAGATATTACCATTTTTTGGCAGGGCTGCTTGGCCACTCAGCTCTGGGTATCTCCCTGTCTTTGTTCCTCAAGGGATTATAGGCACTTGCAGTCATGCCTCTGTTTCTCACAGATGCTGTGAATTTGAATTCAGGACTATATCCTTCTCTAGTGAGTACTCTTAACCTCTAAGTATCTCCATAGCCCCCATGAATTGTAGATCTTAACTTAGTAAGAGCAACAGTCATTACAAATCACAGTGGAACAATAACTGCAACAATGTGTTGCTCAGGGATTAGGTAAGCAACTGGCAGGTCAAACAATTAGCCACAATGCTTGACAATGTGTCTATCAATGACCACAGTATAGTATTAGTTCTGTTAATAAAATTTAACTTCTGAAAAATGACTGAGAGCACAAAAGAGACACACACTTTCAAGAGTCTCGTCCAGCATTAAATGTCTTTGTCCTAGCAAATGGCTTACCTTATTGTACGGTCATATTCTGCCCCCACAAATCATCCCACGGGGTTCTAATTTGTTTAATATTTGTTACATAGACATTTTAGAATATGACTCTCTGTAATAAGGTAAGAGGAAATTTTCCTAAACATTTTACTTTAGTTATTTTCAAAACAGGCATTGCCCTCAGATGTGGAGCGAAGAAGAATCTGTCAATGTTTGAAATCTGACTTTGACTTCTCTAAAAAATACTTATTATGAGGCTGGGGGTTACAGCTCAGGGATAAAATGCATGCTTAGCAACTGTGAGGCCCTGGGTTCAGTCACTTGCAGCAAACAATCAACTGTTATAAATTACAAAATGCACAGATAAAACAGACCTGGAGGCAAGCTGTAAGCCAGGGCTTCTCACTTCCCAGGTGTCTCTGCGCATTAGCGCTAGGGACAAGGACATCACCTACTGCACAGATGGGGATTTGATGGCTGGGGATACACATAGTGCTTGGAACCATTGTACACTGTACACACAATCGATGCTGAATCACTATAATTACACCTGGGGGAATAATCGTTAGTCAGGGCAGAGCAAGCTTTCAGTAAAAGGCTGAACTACCCTGCATCTGATCCACACCACTGTGTAGTTCAGGATCCACACCACACAGTCTGAGACATGGCTGAACTCACTCTCTCCCAGCAAGACCTTCGAGCAATCTGTCAACAAGCAACATGTTTGGGGGGGTCTCCAACTTAAGGTCTTTCAGATCTATTTCTTACAATTCCACCTAAAACAGAGAAGCAAGAATTTGTAAATTGAAGGGTGGGGACCACTGAAACTGTCAAAGCAAAAACACCATAGCATATAGTGAAATCTATCCGTTCTGACTTCAGTAAGAATTGGTGACAATTCTTCACCTCGGTAGAAAATTAACTTTTAAAAATTTCCAAAAGAATCAGGTGAGGCAAATCTGGATTAGAACCCTGGCTCAGAAGGTAATAGAAGTGGGGTGAATTGGAGCGATGCATCTTCTTTACTTAAGTTACCCAGAGCGAGTTATTTGCTTTTAACGGATTTGCATGCTAAGGGGATGCTAACAGCAGAGTGAAACTCAGCTCACAGTGATGTAGATAAAGCTGCTCAGAAACACGGTGCAACGATGGAAATAATAAAATAAAATGAAAAGATATTATCATCGCAATTTCTAACAATAATAGGCAGGCTGGCTGTTCTCCAATCCATGATATTTTACTTTTGGGGCTCAGAAGGAATTAATATTTTGTAAAGATTTTAAAAATTTAAACTAAGCCTAGATATTGCATTTATATTAAGATTTTGTTCCTAATGTGGATTTTATACAATCTACATAAAAATATTTAATGGGAAAAACAGCCTGTTGCCAAAATCCACATATTTCCCCTATTAAGCAGAGGTGAGCCACATCTCGGGGAACCGTATTTCAAACTCACAGGATACACATGGACTAAAATAATGAACGATAATGCCTCGTTCTCTGCATTAATATTAAAGAAAAGAGAAAATAGAAAACTTTATAGCCACCATCATCTCTCCAGACCATAAATCTCAAGTTTTGAGAATTCTTTCCCAAAAGGGTAGGGAACGGGATGAGTTGTGAGGAAAAGCTTCAGAGCCTGGAGATATTTTTTAGCCAGCCAGGAAAGCACTGACACAGATCTCTACATATATCTAGCTGTGAAAAGTCTCATTTGTGGTGATTTATACTTCTTCATAAAGAACTCTGTACATAATATAAGCCTGCTGTGAGGGTATATGACAACTTTCAAACCAAGAGTTACAAGACCATTCTGTTAAAATAGAGCAAGAAAAGATGAGTGAGAAGCCCTGCAGAAACGGTTTTCTGATGAAAGACCACAACCCATTATGCCTGCACAAGCCGTATTAAGTGAACTTTAACTGTGTGTGTGTGTGTGTGTGTGTGTGTGTGTGTGTGTGTGTGTGTGTGTCTCATGGAAAAGATTGGGGTTTTCTATACTAGAAAGGATTCAATGCCCCCCCCCATGATTGAGTATGCATTTGATGTGTGCATGCTTGTGCACTTTATAACAAATGGCATTTAGACATCACCTCACTGAACTCCGGTTGTCTTAGTGAGTTACTAAGGGAAGCACAGAACAGTATGCTGACAACCCAAAGTCAATGAAATATAAACACTGTTATTCCAGGTGTCACTGGTGTGGTATTTTCATCTCTCCAGGCATCTGTTCTATGTAACACCACATGTACATGAAATGCAGGAGTCCACCAAACTATATCTGGTTAACTCTGAGTCCAGATGAATGCATTCCATGTTTATAAGCCTGAGAACTGCTGCTTCTCTGTGAGATTATACAATGGATCGAGAGAGTTATTTCTGGACACGTGGCAACATTTGACACTGGCGGGGAGGAGGGAGAAATCTTTTAATTTGTTTCCCTTTTGGTGTTTCTTCAAAGCATGGTAGGAGGAACTAAAGGGTAAGTGCCATAATCCCTTTCTGTCCCTCAGGAGGGAAGAACTCTACACCCTGTCTCCATCTCTTAATGACATCCTGAGTTCTAAAAAGGAGTACAAAGAAAAACTGTTCTGATGTTAAACTTCTTATTGGACTGTCAGCCTTTGTGAAATTCAGGCAATGGGAAGTCTACTCAAGAGTCTTTAGCTCCTTGTGGTTGATAGCATGATTTCCTATCAACTCCCAGTTACTTAAGAGTTGTCACAGGTCCCTTTGCAAACTTCCAGAATGCTCTCAGCGTCAACATGTATGGAGCGGCTATGTTCACACCAGCTCTCATCCCCACAGGCCTGGCATTAGTTTCTTGGATTCTTTTAACATCAGTTAAGCTATGCACCTCCTCTCCTCTTCTCCCTAACAACATCTCTTTCTAAAACTCTAACTTAACATCTTTTTTTTAAACCATAATGTTTGATGAAGCAATGGTGTGAAGAGGTTAAAAAATAATGGAGCAAGTGTTGAAAACTACCCTGTGGTCCTACCTACTTGCTTCCCCTCGATTTCACTAAAGCCACCTGAAGTGTGGGGAGAAGCTCCACAAAGCCTGGATGCTCCCCTTGTCCAGAGTGGCTGAGACCACACCACACACTCATTCAGAAGATTGATACAGCATCTGGTGATAAACAACTGTTTCCATAAGAGAAAATTACAATTAACACAGGAAAAAATACTCAGAGGTCCCTGAACATCTCAGAGGTTGTTTATTTAACTTTCACTTAAGGACTCTTGAATCTATTCACACTTTTGTATAAGATGGCCAGGGACATCTTGAACCAGAAACAATTCCCTAAATTCATTCTTTAAATGAAAAGGCACAGTGTTGTAGGCTCACAGGAGACCTGTAAAGTATACAAAGAGAATAAAAATGACTATTATCAGAGCAGAAACTAATACCATCACTGAAAAATGTCTGATGTTTAACTGGAGAAAAATGGTAGCTTTCTATTTTAAAAATAAAACAAAACTCTAAGAAACTAGTATTTTTTATTTATTTTCTAGGAAATGTTAAAATCTGTCAGTGTTCTAACAGTCCCTTTGACTTTTTTGTGTTAACATAAATAGGCCTCAAAAGACCATTCTCTGGAACATCACCTTAAAAAAAAAAAAAATCAAAAACCAAGGAAGTTATCTAGTTTTTGATAAGAATTCCACTGGAAGTTACTGGTGTTCTATTATGAACATCTTGAATCTCAGAACAGTTGCTGCTAAAGAAAATAATGCCAAAAGAGTTCAATTTTTTAAAAAAAAGGCAATAACAAAGACAGAATGTGTGTTTACACATATGCATGTACACACACACACACACACACACACACACACACACACACACACAGACACTGAGCGAACTAAACAGGTATGGAGATGTTAGTTAAAAGAAAATACATAGTATTGCCCAGTTACCTCTCCAGTGAGAATAAAATAGTGTATATGGTTAAAAAATACTATCTCCCACTTCAACAACTGTGCCACATTCACGCTCTTCCATTTCAGTAAGAAAATGCATGAAAAAAAAAAGTGGATTGGTGTGAACTTCCAAAAGCAAAATAATTCTTAATGTAGATTACCAATGGAAACCAGGCAAATCCGGTTCCCTATTTCAAAGGCTGAAAGTCATTTTGGATAAGGAGTATTAGGTCATTCTTTAACAGACAATTCATTTCCTGAACCTAGGGAATAAGAAAGAATGTGATGAAGAACTTTTATTCTTAAACCCATGTTACAGATGAAGAATAAAAGTAAAGTTAGACAATGTCTCCATCAACACACTAACATTTAGAATAATAGGAAGGAGGCCTGGAAAGACGGCTCAGTGGTTAAGAACAGTGATTGCTTTTCCAGAGGACCTGAGTTCAATGCCAAGTACCACATGGAAGCTCACAGCTGTTTGTAACTCTAGTTCACAGGAATCCAACACCGTCTTCTGGCTCCAAGGGCACAGACACATATACAGACACATATCCATACACATATGATGGTACACCTTTAATCTCAACACTGAGGCAGGTAGAGCTCTGTGAGTTTTAGACAAGCCTGATCTACAGAGTGAGTTCCAGGATAGCCAGAGCTACACAGAGAAACCTTGTCTCAAAACAAACAAACAAACAAGCAAACAACAAAACAAAGCAATAAACAAAGGCATAAATAAACCTTTAGGAGAATAGGAAGACCCAAGTCCAAGGCTGCAGTAACCAGAGTCCATACAGTATAACAAAAAATATAATGTAAACCACACTCTACTCTTCTTTGATGCCACATTATATCCACAGAATTAAAAACATTGCCAAGCAATTGAGCTGCTACAGAGCGTGCCATACAAATATTGCCACACAAAGGCTTTAAAATTAATCTCTTCCCTGTATGTGGTAAGCTGTTATGCCACATACTCATTCAGGTTTTATCTATTGGGCAGCTCTTCTAAGTGTGCTGTTTTATACCATGTCTCTTTGGAAATACATGTTCTTCATCAGTATCACAGCTAAGTGGATTCTCTTGTGTGGTTGAGCTCTCACCTGATTTTGTAAACACTTCCATAAGAAATAATACTCGGAGTCCCAAACAGTTCGCCTACAGAAAGCCTTTGGAGCCAACTGGCAAGTGAACGAGTTTCTCCTTTATATTAATGTTCTGGTTTTCTAAATATTCTCTTACCTATAAAAGGTTGTTCAATAACCACACTGTACAATCAGTATCCGGAGAGAATCTAGGTCCTGATGAGAAACTACATCTTAGGAATCTAGGCTATTTTGTTAACAAAATAAACTGTGTAAGGGATATTAGAATTGTTCCGCGGCCTAAGACAAAGCTATAAACTAGTAAAATATATAGGGTATTGACAGTTACTATGCAGTCAAGGAGCAATATACTATGGATTTATGGAAAATGTGCCCATGCATAGAATGTGCCCAGGGATGAAGTAGACGAAGCAAAGGCTTCCATCCTCTGCTTTTAACTGTCATTTTCAGGAAATGAAGTTTATCTGCCATAAGCCATTCATTAAGGTTCACTAATTCAGGGTCACGTGGATAATCATAACTCAATTTGGACACTGTGTACCGTATATGCAGCCAAGTTAAGGCTTTTGCCGTAGAAAATGCAACTCTTCTAGCTTTAGAAGTTACCTAGAGTGACAGAGCTAATGGTTTATCATCTGGAGATGGGAAAGCATCCTTTGTAGGGATTAAGATGCATAAATGTTTATGCTCTCTGTGTGCTGAGATGGCAGGCCAAGCCACCATACCCGCCCAACACTCATATGGCTTCTGAGGATCCAAACACAAGCCCTCACAGTTGTCTGGCAAGTACTTTATCCACTGAGTCATCTCTGGAGCCCATTTCTAACCTTTTATAAATAGAAATATGTCCTCTTCCTTTTGAAGTACATGAGGCCTTAGATTTTATCTTTTCATTTCTTCCAGTGGCCAAATTCTTCTCCATTAGTTACTTTGCACCTACATGGACTTTTCTCAAATTACCTGACTTTTGTCTCAGTTTTTATACACACAACACACACATGCATACATACAATACACACACATGTACTCACGCATGTACACACCACACACAAACACAAACATGCACACACAATACACACATACCATACACATGTACTCATACATGCACACACAGATAGTTATACACACACACACACACACACACATATGGAGGGCAAAGAACACTATGTCACAGAACCATCTTAATGACAAAGTCCCCCAGAACAGCCTTTAGAACAGAATACATGCTCTGTGTGCACTATTCGCTCCTAGTTATTGAACATGTTCTCCATGACAAACAAAATAATACATGCCACGGGGCAGAAACAGCTATGAACAATAAATAATAAATATTTAATGTCAGGAGTGATGAGAGCCCGAGGAAAACAACTGCACAAGACAGTTAAGAAGGTAAAGAATGGTAAAGAAAGTGTTACTTTTACATTTTTTTTATTTAGACTTTCTGATAAAGACATTTCTCAACACACCTCTAAAAGAAGTGAGAACAAAGGACATATATGAGGAGAGGGGACACTGAAGTGCCCGAATGCCAGCACTGGAGTGTGCTGCCGAGCCACTCGGACTAGGAGGAGGACAGCGAGGCTGCAGCAGGAAGGAGATCAGGGAGGACGGATGTGGGAAAGGGAAGCACACAGCCATGGAGCTCCGGCCGGCGAGCTCAGATGTGATAGGGTTGGAGGGGCAATGCTGGGAGCTGGGACTCACAGGGAGCCCACCACACTAGAGGAACAGAGACGGCAGTGACACAAAGCAGGATCAAAACACAGCTCTCCACTCTACATGTTCTCCTATCTCCCCTTGGGCATTGCTTATTGATACCTACTAGGCACCGCGTTGGGCCGTTGTGCAGATGTTATCTCTGAGCTGAAGTGGCAGACCTCAGATAAAAATTAATAACATGAAGATATTAAAATTCCGAGTGATTACTGAAATCATTCATTTCAGCCACACTATTCTACAGATGTAGACTTGGAATTCCAACGGTATTAGATGATTCACTCAAGTTCAAATAGCTCATCACAGCAATTGAAGGGCCAGGTAATCACTGTGTTTTTTCCCAGCTCAGTAAAAGGATGCCTTCAAAGCACTATTTTATTTTTTATTCTCTATGGAATTAAAAAATAACTTAATGTTCTTATTTTAGTGATTTCTTTTACCTCTTCTCATTTAGATATGAGAGCAGAAAATGTTTGTCTAAACGTTTCTCTATAGGTTAATATTTGTGAGAAACATCTTTAAAGTATTTTTTAATTTCTAAAATTTCTAATTCCTTATTAAAAATGTATCCTTTCGACATTCAGATTCAAAGCTGTGGTCTACTAATATGTAGGACCACATTTATAGCCACCGATGTCATAGAACATATCCAGGCTATGGGCAGGGGCTTGGCCATTTTTGGTATGAAGTCTATATAAATGACCTTAACCTTAGTCAGCTGACTGCCAGTTAAAGAATCTATTACTAATGATATAAACCCCACTGTAGGAGCCAATCTCTTAGGTTAACTACCATGGATTAAAACTGCTAGTCAGATTCAGAAGCGGCCAAAATGCATTACAACTCCAATCTGCAGCCTGTTCCCAAGTGAAAGATCACCAGTAACAGAGAACCACTCACTTTGGATGAATAAACAAGCTGGAACAGCTAAGGATGCTTTGTCTCGAAGGTAAATTGGACACTTCATACAAGTGCAAAGAAATTATAAAGGAAAAAAAGCCTTGTCTAGATGGAGAGGGTGTTGTTAAGAAGTCTCTGGTTTGTGTCCTGTCGGAGTCTAGGTACCTGTGCTATGAAATGCCTGCCTTTCCTCCTCATCAAATCTGTTTCTAGTTGACTTCTGGCACCCTACCTCACAGCAGAGCAGAAACCCAAAGGGAGACAGACAATAGGCTGTGAGTCTTCCAGTTCCCGGTTCTGGAGAAGTCAGTTGAGGTACTGCGAGACTCGGCCCCTTGTCCTCACAACAGCTTTCTAGAATTTCAACTGTTGGGCAGTTCAGCTTGTTTCTGAGACGGGTGTTAAAAAGTGTGAAAAGAAAAAAAAATCGCCATTTCCCAATCACTCTGCTCTTCCCACACATCTCAGGAGAAAGACAATTCAACAGAGGGCCAATTCTCCCACAAGAATCCTGTGCTTTAATTATGAGCAGAGCCCATGAAATGTGCTAAGAGATACATCATGCTAGCTCCGCCATTGGTCTCAGCAGAGAGAGACAGGGGAGGCTTTCACCATGGGGTAGACAGGGAGGGACGCTATTGTGGGTTGAAAACATGGTTGAAAATTCCATTCAATTGAACACCAGGCCACTGTGCTTCTCGTAAATGAACATCGCTTCGCTGCTTAATTGTGTGCTATTTTACCTTTCATTAAAAAAAAAAAAAAGTAATTTAAGTTAAATTCAGCCGAACAGCAAAAAGCTCTTGATATTTTGGAACAATTGCTTTGACAGGAGCCCTTGACAGTTAAATGACTCCGTTAAATGAATGTTATAGAAGACACATAATGATTTTTAGTGAAATATTGAATTTAACCACAAATGAGGAGAACCTTGTTGTAAGCATACAGTATCTGTGAATACCACCTTGCTTACGAGCCTCAATGGATTCTAAAACTTCTAATGATCATGCAATCGGCCAGTTAGCCAGAGAGCGTTTCCCATCTTGATGTTCTCTCTTTATTTTCGGCTTCTGCTTTTGTTGGTTTTTAAGTTTGAAAAGTCAATAAGAAGATATCTGTTCTGAAAATAATTTCCCCTTATAGCACAGCATCGTGCAGTGGGAGAATTAATGAAATTAATGCTGCCCGACCATGGAATGCCTTCTCGTTCTTTTCTCTCCTTTGCTGAATAGGAAGGATTCTTTCAGAAAGGGAGACCTCAGAGAGGCTTGAGCACAGTGCCTGGGAAAATCAGGAGTCAGTGGATGCCAGCGTTTCCTGCAACTGCGAGACTCAGTTTTCCTCCTCTTATTTTTATGGACGTAATGCAAGATGGTATCGAGGTTTTCTTTAAACATGTTTTCTCATGACTAACAACTGAAGTATGTACCGAAATAATAAAACTGGTACTGTTCAATTTCCTTTTTTACATTCAACTGTAATATAAGTGAGAGAGCCATGGCGACAGGGAAGTCTGACTTATTATAAAATTCTGTTTTCTGAAGACGGAGAGGAGTTAAGAAGTCTCAGTGGATCTGAACCACCATGTGGGTGGAGACATTTGAATGGAAGAATTGAGTCAGAGAAACAGGAATGTTCTCTATCTTGTTTGTCTGGCAAGCTGATGTAAAAAGATGCCAAGCATTTAGAGTGGTATCAGGTGGATTTATTTCCTCACACACAGCCGGAGCAACAGCACTTCCCAATTCCTGAAGCAGGTTAAACCTCAGATCTTCCTGAGTCCCCACTGGCCCTTGCTTTACTCAGTAGCTGTCCTTACCTTAATTGTCTCTTTATAAGTCTGCCCCTTACTAAAAACATGAAGTGTTTCCATCTCACACACACACACACCCCACTCCAGAGCCAATATGAGCTCTTCCATAAATGTATCCTGAACAAACAAGTTTTCATGTCCTATGAACTATATGGGAAAGGCTAGAATGAATATATATATATATATATATATATATATATATATATATATATATATATATATTCCAGCTATGCCTACTGTAGGCCTACCATGGGCCACGAGGCCTACACTTAGTATCATCTAGAACTCTGTTACTCAATGTGTGGTCCATGGGACAGCAACATGAACACTTCCTGGGAAGTTTATGCAGGCCTAATCTGAGGTTCCACCCCAGATCTCCAGCTGACATCTGTATGACAACCAGACCCCCAGGTGTCTCACACATAGTAAAGCCCGAGAAGCATTTAGGACTAATCCCTGCCAGTGTGACACCTGAAAAAGTAGGCTGCTTGTGGTGAAGAATAAATCAGGCCATGGCACTGTGATCAATGAGGGTCCGCTGAGACCACTCAGAGAGAGCTCTCGGGACAGTCACACAATGCTCACAGGTGAGAGACCAGTTCCCCTGGAACTCTTCCTTAGATACTTCTTCACACTTGCCTGTCTAAAGACACAGCTGCTCCTAATAATTGTCTTCTCTCCTCGGTGCAAAGCAAGTATTTATCGTCAGCATGCTGACATTTGCAGGAGCTGTGCCTTTTTCCACTAAAACTGTGCCTGACTGAAAGGATGTTGCTGACACCTGAATAAGAAATGCAACGACTCCATGTTATGTAAATTTAATTATTTCCTTCATTTTTTTTTTTCAGGAATCTTTTTTCCTTTCCCCGAGATTTATTTTTTGTTTTTTTGGTTTTTGTTTTGTTTTGTTTTAAATCCTGGCAATTTTCATTTAAAAGAAATACATGTCAGCAGTGGTTCACTGCACAGGCTGACACAGGATTTCATAGTGAAAGAGGTGCCTCAGCTTTAATCTAATTTGGGCTCTCAATTCCCAGTAATGTATCTGGGGATCATGATGTATGCATTCACAGGAGACATCTGTAACACAGAGTCCAGCTCTGCAGTTCTCCAAAACACAGGTTAAAAAAAGAAATCAGTCAGAGTTCTACAGCTGCCCCACAAAATCATAAATCTCCATGTACTCACAGATGTAGAAATACTCTCGGCCTGGCCTGAATTCAAATCCTAAAGAAAAAGGAGTGAAGAGCTGGAATTTTTCCGAGAACTTCAGCGGTCCATTTGGAGAGTGAGGCCGGTTACATTCCCATCTCTTGAACCCTTTGGACGTGTGGTCGCAGGCACTGTAGCCATCAAAATTCACCATGTACAGGACATAGCGCTCAGTCTTATCTTCTGGGACAGAGTCCTCATAGTGAGGGCAGAAAACATCCAGGTAGTCATTGATACAGACATCAATGTGGTAGTCACCCCTCTGGAATCTGTTGGAAACAGAAGGAAAGAATACCGTCATTCATACAGTGAGGTGTTTCTGCTCGGAATCAACAGTTGTATCCTTCAATAACTCTGGAGATAAAACATTAAGTATGAAAAGTCTTCACTGAACACTTATGATTTATAGCCTGATTTGAAATGTTTTCAACATAATACATACACACACACACACACACACACACACACACACACACATACATACACACACACAAACACACACACACACCAGCCCTGCAAGTACCACCAAATGCCCACTTCGGTTTAATTTTATAAAATGATGGCTTCTATGTTTTAATTAATAACTTCCCCCAAACAGCTGAAAGTTATTTCACAGGACATACTGAAGTGGGAATCAAGAATCATATGAGTAAATCTTTCTCAGTCTAAAGTCATGGCAGAAAAGTGTACAGAGAGAAAGAGAGAGAGAGAGAGAGCTTTTGTTTTTAGCTCATGAAGAAATTCTTCCCTAAGCCCTGAGAAAGGTTCACCATAAAACCATGTTCCTGCTGAAATACAGCACTCATAAAGTGCCATAATCTTCACGCTGGACAGTCAGTCTCACATGAACACTTCCCAGTGATGATGAGCGGGTCAATTCCATTTTTGGACATCTCTAAATGTTAGAAACTTTCTTCCTATATTGAGCATAAATCTGCTTCTGTGTAATTTCTACCCACTGATCCGACTTCTGCTGCCTGGAGTTACAAAGGGCAAATCTAATTCCTCTTCTGCAAGGTAGTCTATAAAACATTCAGAGATGTCAGCAGTCTCTGTATTCTCCTTTCCCTTCCCCCACACATGAAAATCGCCCGCTCCTTTGGTTGTCTCTGGGATGATTCCCAGACTCCTTCTCATTCCAGGATCCTCCCACGCCCTCCAGTTGCCCAGTGAGTTCTTAAAATGGAGGACCCACACATGAGACTTTCAGCACCTAGGAACTAATGTTCAGCCTGGGAGAAATAGACCACATTTCCTCTCAATGCTAAATACTCTCTGACAAAGATTCCCTTTGGAGAGACAACATTGTTTAAAAAGGAAAGGGACAGCATTATTCATTGAGTGAGAAGAACTAGTTTTAGGAATCTGGTCTGGTGAAGTCATAAATCATCCGGAGCCTCAGTTTCCCTACACATAAGATAGGATGACAAAGAGAATCTGCCCTGCTTGCCTCCCAAGGCCCCTCAAGTCTCAGAGGAGGAGATACAGGAAGAACATCTTGTGGTTTCATCAGGGCATCTGCATTTCAGTGAGAATCCTCTCTTGTGGGCCACTTCTTGCAAAGAGACCCATGTGTGTTTCTTTGTGTGTAGAATGCTCATGAGTTTGCCTCTTCTTCATTACTCTCAGACAATGATTTGTCAAGAAAGGAAAGACTGTTGCTTTTAAAAGATTTTTGAACATCAAGGTAACATCACTGCTAAAGTACAAAGAAAAGACACGGCAATGTTCAGATAAAAGGGTGCTGGGCTATGAATCATCAGCACTCAAGAGTAGCCTGACAGCTTTGGACAAAAGCCAGACAAGAACTGCAGCAGAAGGCAGTGCCCAGATGCACTTTATACTATTATATTATTATTACAAATTTTAAAGACATTCAAGGAGGAAGGTTTTTTTTTTCTCTCCCTAAGTGTCACTCACGCTAGCTTGACTAGCATTTGAAAGTGTTCACATTGAAAATGAAAACTGTCACTACCTGGGCTCACCCTGTTACTGCTTTATTCTGTAATTCAATTACTCTACAATTAAAAGCCACATCATCACTTTATTATTATTATTATTATTATTATTATTATTATTATTATTATTAGTATTTCAGGCTCAGTTCACCTTTTCCATCTTTATCCCTGCTAATGTTACTAAAATTTTAATGAAGCAAACTATGGAACTGAAAACCCATTCTACACTGGGTTGACTAGCATTCCCTTCAGGGAATACTGTGCTTTTATGTGAGATAAGTAAATTACTGAGGTGTCTGTTTTAAACATGCAATTCTTCGAGAGACTAGTATTCTTCCTCTTCTATCAATATCCAAAGACGATAATCGATCATAGTCAATTTCCACTTCTACTTCAGTTCCTTGCTTGTCTGTCTTTTCAGACAGGGTGTTACGTAGCTGAGGCTATAGTGGAATCTGCTCTGTTGCCAAGAATGGCCTTGAGCTCCTAAACCTTTTGTATCTGCCGCCTAAGTGATAGGATTGTAGGTCTGTCTGTTTGGGTTCAGATTTTTAATTTGTACAAGTTTTTTTACTATTGCATGTCAAAGAATAGTATATATACATATGTATATATGTATATATACACAATAATACAAATAATAATACGTATATATATGTGTGTGTGTGTGTGTGTGTGTGTGTGTGTGTGTGTGTGTGTGTATGCATGTATGTAAAAAATATGTAACTGAAATTCATGGAAGGTATTATATAATGTGCTCAAGTATAAAAGAAAATTCCAGATAGCATAAGATAGTCTTATTTTATACGAAGTCCCCCACTCCCACCCCTTGGGTACAAAGTGGTCATGACTTACTCACTGTGAAAAACTCAAGAGTGTGACTTAACACTGAGCACTTCCTGTGTGACACTCATTATTTCAGTTAACATTCACCACAGCACCACAGACTGCCTATGTTGTTATATCCATTCAAAGACAAAGAAATTGAGTTTAAGGAATCAAGTGACATGCCCAGTGTTCCTAGCTAGTAAAAGGTAGAGGGGAAAGTGACCTCGGAGCTAATGCTCTTCATATCACATTCCCTGAGAGATTGAACTGCTAACACCATGTTCATAGGACCGCCTCATAGTCCCTAGAGAGACAATTCTCATTCTCAATGGGGTTCCAGTTCTCTTTTCCATTCACTGATATAACAAGTATTTGCTGTCCTTGATTTTTGTGTGTGTTCTACATCTATGAAATGCATCTAATATGAAATACTCAAAACAACTGTCCTGAGTTATACTTACACTGCAATCAGGAACAGCATCCAGAGAGGACATTATCCTCTCAGCCCAATGTTTCACTGTGTATAGGTGGTGGGGCTAAAATCAGAACCCAAGTCTTACATGGTTCTGAAGCATATTCTCTCTTTGTAAGCATGAGGGCCGCATAGTAGGATGGTTCCATAGTTGTAGCGGCTTCTCTTCTCACAATGGCAGCCTCTTAGAAGTGTGGGTACCAGTTTACTTTAGGGGGATATCAACATAAGTCAAGCCCTGCTTCTCCTCCCAGCCTACTCACCTGATTCCAAAATCCTAAACCTGCAGCCAAGGGGAAGCTCTTAACTCATGCACGTTATTCTAGTCTTTCACAGAATAAAGTGTTCTCAGGCTCAGCAGCCATTCACATAAAGAGATCTTTTTCCATCAGGAAACAGCTTTCCTGAGCTTGGGCTCACATCAAAGCAGAAATCCTCATCTAGAAAGATTCTAGAAAGACTTTAAATGACAATATTTACAGATGCCTTGGGGCACACAGCCACCACGTTAACAGGTTAGTCAATAGTTACTTTTTCTGCAAATTTCTCCTCCTTTCTACTTTCTCTAATTTTGCTCACTGTGTCTAGCAGTGGCCTCTGAGATCCCTGTATCTTGTTAAGAGCTCTAGTATCTGGCACCCAACCAATAAAGCAAGCAGCCATTCTTCCCCTACTAAGTTATCACTGGTTCACAGTGCAGAAGCATGAACGCTCACTGGATTTAGTAAGGGGATTTCATCTGCAGAAAACACCATTATGACTGTCCTCACAATGTAAATATCTCAGGAGCCAGAAACATCTCACATGTCTAGAAAGATGACCTCTGCTCCTCACTGGGATACATGGCTGATCAGATCATTGTTCCACACAACAGGCAATAATATTCTCCTGCAGCAAAATTTATTTCACACATCTATCAAAATTGGACAGTAGATTGGTTAAGGATCAATGTCATCTGTAACACAAAGGTTCTGTTTCACTTGACTAAGAATAAAATTCAGGGCTGGAGAGATGCTTCAGCAGTTAAGAGCACTGATTGCTCTTTTAGAGGTCCTGAGTTTAATTCCCAGCAACCACATGGCAGCTCACAACCATATATAACGGGATCCAATGTCCTCTTCTGGTGTGTCTGAAGAGAACAATAATGTATTCATATAAATAAAATAAATAAATCTTTTTAAAAAGAATAACATTCAGCACAAAAACTACGCCCCTTTAATTTTTTTTCAATACCCAGAGTAAATTATAAATTATATACTTGATGGAGGGTGGAGAAAATGGAAGCCACTTGACTGATTAAAGGAAAGGCACAGTTCAAGGACTTGTGGCAAAGTGACCACAGAAGCAAGGAACTATGAGAGACCTGGGAAATACACCTCCAAATGCAGTTGAGCGGATATGTCTCACAGAATTTGGCTTCGGACTTTTCAACACATGGCTAAACTTAATCTTGATCATCAATTTAAAACCAGTGTTAATATCTCTCCTTAGCTAACCTGTGTAGTTAGAAGTCAATCATGACTTGAATCTCAAAACTCATATAAAATATGGACAAGACTATGATGGCTGTCTCTTCACTGAGTTCTCAATGATGCACCCTCAAATGCATACTGAGATATGAACTAAGGCATCACTGGACAGCATGAGTCAGCCTGAGATATAACATCTCTGTCCTGTTAACCACTTTCTTTTCCACTCTGGGTCACTGAGGAATGGAGCATCTAGTCCTTGAGTTCTTGGGTTCTTTATCAGCGGAGTTCTTAACTTAATCCTGTCCTTTGGTGACTCTTTGTTAAAGCAAATAGATATGGCCCAGCTGTCTTTGTCAGTGGATGCTGTTTCATGTCACTGACCTTACCTCCTCCTCTAACATATGCCTCTGCATTGTGGATCTTGACAGATAGAGAGCAAACAGAAGCAGAAGAATGGAGGCAGTGTCCTGGGCTCCAGGATACGGTGCTACAGAGGCACAATCTCCCTCCAGCCATGGTCTCCCACATGCCTGCTCTCGATCCATCCTCCTTTGCTAGAGCCATTTTAGTAGCTGGAAAAGGAAGGGGATGGTGCCTATTTAAAACACTCTAAATTGGCTTATAGCATATGTTGCTGGCACAGCAGAGAGCCTGCTTCCAGGGAAATACGTAGTGAGGTATTTTATCAGGCAGCTCCTGAGTGAAGTGGCTTCCCTCCATAAATGCAGAAACAGCACCACTGAAACGAGACAGTGCCATCAGAAGTTAGGGAGCTTCAGGGCACCTTTATTCCCCTTCGGGTAATGTCTTAAAGGATTCCACAATGAAAATGTTATCTCTCTCCAATCGGATGGCTGATGACTACATTTTAAATGTATTTTAACATGTCAAGAGGTGATTCCTATTTGAACAAGACTGAGCCATCACTTCTTTAATTACAGGGCAACCTAATGGATTACATTCTGAAGCTGAAATGCAAAAGAATGATATGATTTATGATCAAAGATTAAGCAAATTTATCGGCTCAGGGTTCCACTCGAATTTTAAACCAAATCTAGAGCGAGTATGGCTCTACAGCGGCTGTCTTTCAATTCCTCTAGTTGTGATTTAAAGTCTAATTACAGAATAAGATGTGTCTGTTAGCCAGAAGAATTTCTCATTTGCCCCAAAAGGACCCAACTGGGCCCCCATAAGAGACTTGGGCTTCATTCAGTTTTTAACTGTGCTTCTGTGCAGTGGGTAGGACAGCAGCCCTGTTGCGTAACATGCCTCCCCCTGGCTCCTTCTGCGCTTTCTCACAGCGCAGAATGCAAGCCTTATGGCCTCTACCCTAAATCTGAAGATGTTCTTTTTTCGTTTTTCTGCAGAGGTTAACGCATGAAATATAAACAGCAAATGAAGCTTGGCACAGATAAACGGCGTAGGCAACAGCACCGGGGGCTGAACAAATATTTGTTTTGCTAATTTTAAACTTTTTCCCTCTCTCCTGGGCTACAATGGGGAGGATCTTTGGGGTAAGTTGGTAATCCCCTTTCACACTCAGAGTCTGAGGTGCAGATAGATTCAGCACAACCAGATCACTTGGAGCTGATGACGACCGACCGACACACAGCATGGGCTGCTGGCCTCTTCCAGGCTGTGAGGGAAGTGAAGACTCACAAGGCAGAGCAGGAAACGTGCTTCCATGTGCATGCTGGGGGTGTGCAAGTCCTCCCTTCTCTCTGGCAGATGAAATTCAGTCCACTATAAGCTGCATATACGTGGTGTAGTGCATGTGCTAATAGCGTCTGCTACATTGGGTACCTTTTCATCCAATGACCTGTAAGGTACTGATGAAATATTTACTTTTCAGATTTAAGTGTTCTGTTGATACATTCATGAAAATGCCAAACAGAATCTACGGATGTGAATGCTTTGTTAGTGCAAAGCTCTGCGGCATAACCACTCCCATTAACTATTGGTAATATTAAGACGACATAATATTCCTAGCTGGATACAAGAATCCATCAGTAATACACTAACTTTGACTTTGGGTTTTTTTTTCTCTGTACTATGTGTGTGTGCTTTAAAGTCCCATATCTGATATTAGCTACCCTTATCAAATGGTAGATACATATCTTAAACAGCTCCGCTTTGTTGATAGTCTAGTATCATGAGTCTGAAATTTTTTAAAAAATGTATTTCCTGTAAGCAGCACCTGCTTCAAACACAAGACACACAGAAGGTTGTTCTCTCTCCCAGTGTTTGAACTCATTTGGAGTTTGTTTTATTAGCTTGACAGAGGAGCTACAAAGGAAACAAAGCATTAAATTGGCAGGACCTAAACAAGACTTTTCTCTAGAAAGGATCCGGGTATTTTGGGTGACACTCTAATTGCTTTTAAGCCCCCAGTGAAACTGGAGGCAGGGAGCGAGAGCATGTCAATGTCAGCAGGCCAAGTCAGCCTGTTAACCAAGCAGAGACCCAACAGGGCGGACACATCACAGATCATGTCAAATAGAAACAAAAATAAAGACTTAACATCTGGCAATCAGTGTGGTCTTAACGTGGGTCACTTTTACAATGCAGAATAACCTCTTTTTTACTACATCTGCCGTCCAGGAGCTTCCCAGCAAGCTGGGAAGGAGGCTCTAGGCCATATGGAGTTTTAGGGCCTCTTAAGTATATGGAGCAGAGTCGCTGACACATATACACAGATTGACTAAGAGTAGGTCGGAAAAAAAAAATCACCAAATAGGTGATACAGCCAATGTCTTAGGAACAGACCGAATGAGCTGATTATGATCACGGTACATGGGAGTCTATCAAACCAATAAATCAGCCACAGAGGTGCTCACTTCTAAGCATGTCACTCTATCTGCTGTAGGATGGTAGCATCTGGCACAATTTCAGGCCATTCTTAGTTTTAGAAGTAATAATAATGAAAGAGTAATTATAAAACTCTTCTTTCGTCATCAACTCAAGGAGAGCTTTGTGGAAAACAATGACTTGATATCTCTTAACTACCTAAGATATATTAAGTGAAATATCTGCATCAGCTGCATGAGCCGGTGGTAACTTTTTGAAAGTTATCTTTTAAGCCCCAGAATGCCCTGACTTTTCAATAACTGAAATCTCCAGGACCTATGTGGAATTAGTCTGTATGAATTCATTGCTAATCAAGCAAGACACAATAGGCAAGAAGAAAGAGAAACTATATATGTTTTATGGCTATTTTTTTACTTTGACCCATGTCAGTCAAAGGGGAACGTGTATGCCAATGAATAATATCAGCTCATAGAGAACTTTGGTTTGTAAAGCAGAGAGTGGTGTCATTGCTATGCAAGATGGCATGCAAGAGGTAGTTCGTGGACCACTTAAGACCTTTGAGTGGATGAATAAAATCTGACTGGAAATAAGGTTAAGAAGGGAAAGGAGATGAAATCTGGAGTGTCAAGAAATTAGATGTTCACTATTGTCGTTAAAAGTATTGGATCCCATCCAAAGAAAATGGGTAGATTGAGGGGGGGGGAGGCTGGGACATGCCTGTAGGTCTGTCATCCACCCATCTCCTTGATGCTGCAGCATCTACTGTCAGTCACCCCAACCCCTGCACTTCGTTGAGTATCTGCACTTCGTTGTGTCCAACGAAGGGAAATTTTAGTTGAAAATAAAGTGATTTGTAAAGCGTGGAATGATCTTGTGGATCCTGTGTCCCTGCATGAAATTTCCAGAACACTTTAATGGTGTGAGATATATATATATTTTTTCATATATATATATGAATATATATGGTCAAGAACACGAAACCAAATAACGGTGGACTGCAAAAGAGAAAATGATAATCAGGACTGTTGTTCAAGCAATGCTAGAAAATTATGCCTAGCCAAGGAGGCAACTTGAGCACCTAAGGCAGAATGAAAGTTTCTCTCTTGTCATTAAGTCCTCTATTCAATTACCATTTATCGGGGTAATTAAACACTGGAAAGTGATGCCAAGCTAATTGTTAGATTATGATAATTACATGTCTTTGCTATGCTACAGCTGATCAAAATAAGATGTGGTCCCGCGCTCTTAGCTGAGGCTGCTCTGTAATCGGCATACTTTTGTACAGCACCAGGCCGTTTATTACTAATTCATTACAAATCAGGCGGAGAAGCTTATTATTTGTAATGTTGCCCCCCCTCAAGTCTCCTGGAACAAGACTCCCAAAAGGTTAAGCACAAACTGCTGCCTCTCATTGGCCCATTTCCATCCCAATTACACAGCTGAGCAGCACTGGGTGCCTCTATTTGAGAGGGTTCAGCAGTCTGCCTCACAAAACCCTGCAGCCGCCTATCACACTGGCAGGAACACCCAAGACTCCTTTCAGCCTCTGCCAACCACTGTTCTGTTCTGAGTTGTGTCCCCGGCAACCAGAAGCTGGCAATCCAGCGGATCTTTGGGTCTGGAGGCTCCCGTCTGCTCAGGTCAGGACCAAAGCAGGCAGGGTTTTGGTGCAGAGAGATGTGGAGCATACAAACTGCCTGGCATCCAGGCTCTCTGAGGCTTAACCCCGAGTGAGAAGAGGAAATCAAATTTCTCTGCCATCAACCAGTCACCACCAGGCAGTGACTCTGATCTTTGGGACAACAGGCCAGAATTAATTCATTGTCCTTAGTCTCTACCTGGCCACAATGCTGGAGGGTTACAAACATCTTCCCTAAAACTATCACCACCAGAGAAGGTTGTGTGTAAAGCAAGCACCGGCTTGGAGAGCACCAACCTGTTCCAAAGTGCCCATCATGGTCTCCTGTCCCTTTAAGACACGGGTGTTTCTTTTCTTCCGTATTTGCTGTATTATACACTTGATGTATCTCTATGCCTAAACAACTTACATTGAAAGCCTAACCTCTATATGAGTGTATTTGAGACAGAGTCTTTATGAGAATAATTAGGTTAAAAGGGAGTGTTAAGGCAGAGCCCTTACCCAATAAGATTAATGTCCTTTTAAGAGGAGGTATCAGATCACCCCCTCTGTTGGCCATGGGAAGGTACCGTGAGAAGGGAGCTGCTCATAAGCCTTTTATATATCCCTAACCAACCCCTGCTGGATCTTGATATTGGACCTCCAGCCTCCAGAAAATAAATGTTACTTAATTACTTAAGCTGCCAAGTCTACTGTAGTTTGTAACCACAGCCTGGGTAATACTCAGTCTTAAACATAAAATTAATAATATAGAAGAAAGTGGAGGGTTTCAAGTTATAATACTATCGGTGACTATAAGAAGAAGAAACAATGGGTAATAACTTGAGGAAATGCAATAAACAATAACCAAAAATACTCAGGGAAGAGGAGACTAAGAGGAAAGGGAAGACAGTAGCCTTAAGCCCCTGTTGGCTCGCCACATAGCATACGGAGATGCTCAAAATCCCATGAGCTGTTCCAAGCAGAGAAGATCCTCCATTTTCCTAAGCAAGGATAGTTTCACCTCTGAATTTAACTTATAGCACTACAAAAGCGACTGTGCTATCACCCAGAAACCTTTCTGTCCTGAGGTTTCAGCTGGGCTTTCTCTTTAGAGACAGAAGGAATGGAGGTGTAATAGAAAAGTCACTACTCCATTTTCTCCTCCTTGACCCTGTAAATTAAAATAGACTATGATAGCACCCTTCAAAAATCATAGTAAATGTGTCTTAGCAACACAACAAACCACAAGGTATTTCTTAATATCAGAACATAGGAAATTGCCATTTAATGCACGCGTTGGCAGATAGCCTGTGGTTTAAGACGGGAGAGGGGTGGGGGTGAGGAGGTGGGGGGGTGGGAAGGGGGGGAGGGGGGGGGGGGGGGGGTGGGGGGGGGGGGGGGTGGGGGGTGGGGAGGGGAGCAGAGCACTACAGGTCAACACATAAATGTGGGTTTGTAATGCTTTCTATCATTATGATTTCTTCCCTGATGTTATTAAAAGGATATTCATTCATACAGCTGGCTCCTATACTTACTTTTATAGCCTGGGCCACAGAGTGATATAAGCAAGGACAACCCAATGTTAAAAATAAGAGACAGATTGCTCTATCTCAAGCAAAAGGAGGTAAGAAACAAACAGCTCCTGATTTATTTCTGAGAAACAATTCCAAGCACTTTGGGGATCCTCATGTACAGTAACAGCTCTCCCTACCTGAATCTTGTTTATCTCCGTGACTGAGGCTAGCTGGTGTTTTTCTCCATCCTCTTCGTTTTAATAAACTCAACTTTCAAAGATACACTTTCAAAACTGTAGTTCAAAGCAAGAGAATGTGACCTTCCTCTTGAACTCCCAGAAGTTTTGGAACAGCTTGCTACAAGCTTTGAATGAGCCACTTGTACAGGCCCCGAGTTTCAAAGGACATGAGATACAAGGATGGTGAAATGACATGGTGATAACGGCCACTCCACGACAGCTGACAAGTCAGCGCCAGGAGCTTTGAGAGGAAAGGGTCACAACTGGCTTTCCTCAACATGCAGCTAGACGATCACAGATCCCAAAATTCCACCATGTGCACATTAACATTTTATTGCTATTCAAAGTGTTCTTTCTTTTCTGAGAGAGAAAACAAAACCAAACAAAAAACTGAGCTAGTGCCAGTCACAAACTCAGCACTGATGAGCTAGGTCAAAAAACAATAAATGGGTTTATGAAACCTGTGGCTGCTGCTGTATCAGCCTGGAATTTAACACACAGAATCTATGTCCAACATCTGATAAATGTGACTATCGATTGTCATTCAATTTATCTACAGAATAAGGCCAATTTCATTTGTCAAAGTTTTAATTCAACATCTGCTTCCTACTTTGTACATGCCAAATATTTAATTAAAATCATAACCCATTTTTACATGCTAAAAGGAACTTGTAGGTTTTTTTTTTCCATCCTAAAAATTAAATATAAAATACACCCTTCAACCCTACCTCAGAGAAGTAGGGTGTAAATCAACAGGGGACGCACTTTGGAGAACTCATATTTACAAGTGCAAGGAAAATACTCTATCCACAAACAAAATCCACAACAGGAAAGAGCTAAGATCCACCCAAAGACAGTAAGAAAGGCAGAAGTTATAGTCCCTAAATGTGCTGGTTCCTATGGTATAATACCCATAACTAGCAAGAGTATCACGTGGCATGCATCGATCAGGTAGCTACCAAAAGTCCACAGTCCACAGCATGGATGAAGGGCAGCATCCACGGTTGGTACCACCAAGCCCAACCTGGAGCATGTGAGCTGTGAGAAGCAGCAGTCAGGCTGGAGGAAAGAGCCTGTCCTGGCTGACGAGTCACGTGATCAACTTCATCATCTGGAGCACAAGGTAACCTCAGCTTACAGCTTTGAATTTTAAAAAGTTAAAAAAACTATCCTAACCCACTAGGGGGGAGTGAACTGAAAATTAAGACATATAGGAGCACATAGTGTTTTATTTTATTATAAATAAAGATTTCTGGTACTAAAGCTAAAAATATAGACTTCTCTGTGTGACTCAGTTCTAATAGAACATTAAACTTAGCTTTGTTTATTTTTCAAGTCAGGGTGGCGGCTTCAGCATATAATATGTCTAAAGATAATAAATATTGCCTAGCATGGTGGTGCATGCCTTTAATCTCAGTACTTGGGAAGCAGAGGCAGGTGGATCTCTGTGAGTTCGATGTCAGCCTGTCTACAAGGTGAACTGCAGGAGAGTTAGGGCTGTTATACAAAGAAGTCCTACATCAGACCAATCAAAACCTAAACCAACTAAACCGGACCAGACCAGACCAGACCAGACCAGACCAGACCAGACCAGACCAGACCAGAGCAAACCATGACTGATGATGTAAATGAAAACATGAAACAGGATATTTAAAACGTTATACTACATAGCAGGAGGCTGTGCTGGAAGAGACTGTGCTGGTTGGAAGGACTAGAAAATTTATATGACAGCCCCAAACCAGATATATCACTACCGGCTTTCTTACTGGTAAACTTCGCCACAGCATCTTCAAGCATGGCACTGTGTTTGTAACTGTGTGATTACCATGTACACCGAGCTCCTCTCAAATACTCCGTTGGACTTAACTGTCACAAGTAAGCTAATAGAGAAAAAGCAGTGAGAGTCTACCTAAACATGCCTTTAAAATAAAAGTTTTGTTTTATTTAAAAATTTTTCCATTTTTTGAAATTAAAATGTAATTATAACACACACACACACACACACACACACACACACACACACACTGCCTCCCTCCACCTAACCCTTTTCCCAGGTTATTCTCCTTTCTGTTCCTAAGCACTGCTCATACTCACTGCCCTTAGTCCCTAGGAACTACAAGTGCATGCATGCATCATGCATGGTGTAAGTCCCCCAACAGAGAGCCTGCTTATCTCCCTTTGATACTCCCTAGTCAGCACCAATTACCTTAGAACCTTGCTTCTCCATCAGGAAATATACAAGTGGATGGGTTCTGAGGGACCCTGTCATACAGATGTTTTCTTCAGTTCTGTAAAGTATGTAACATCTCTTTTGAAAATCCTTTGGGGAGATTTTCAGTCTTACATAGTATTGCTTCCCAGAAATTTAGGTAGCAGTCTGAATTTGATTCATAAAAAAAAAAACTTTTCTCTTTAGGGCATCCGTGTGTGTGTGTGTATGTGTGTGTGTGTGTGTGTGTGTGTGTGTGTGTGTGTGTGTGTCTCAGAGCATTCCCGCCCCCCTGCCCTCTGAGAAGATCAGCTAGGAGAGCAGAAGAGACTGAGCTCATGTTTTCCTACGAAAGTCAAGCTGATTGTGTTATCGACTGTCTACCGCATTAGCAATTTCCAGCTGAATTACAAACTGTTTCCCTGCATTATAGTATTGCTGTTGTTCAATACCATTTTCATTGCCCTAATGAAACCAAGCTATATAATAAGACCATATAGTGCTGCTCACAGTTAAGCATAATGGAAGGGAGCTAAGGAAAGATCTATTTTTAAAATATGCAAAGGAAGAGATAAGAAGTGCTGATACTTGGCAGACATGATTCTCTTTATTCCCTTTTCATTTATTGGGACCAAAACAACATGGAGAAATTAATTATTTTCCTTACAATAGTAGTACAAGTAGTGTTTTCCCTACGATGGAATTTCCAGTTTCCCCCAGTAAAACAGAAACAAAATAAAACAAAAAAAGCAGCAGCCAACACACCCCTGAATTTCATACACATCTTTAAAAATAGCTACTCAAGCCAGAGTATTCTAGTGCCATGAAAAAGGACATCCAAAGTCTCCCTGATTAACAGGGTTCTCTCGTCTACATGTGAGGTTTCTGGAGAAGTGCCAGCACGCTGGTTAAAACCATTAGCACGTTGCTTATCGCCCTACAAATGAATCAACCAACAACACAGATGACAGGCTTGCTACCCGGGGCTAGACACTGCCCATGTAAGATGGCAAATCCATGTTCGACTTCTCTACCTTTTATACAAAGGCAATGAAGATTAGCTGGCAGCCTTTTCTACACCCAACACCTTTTGGGTAGGAAGATGTACAAACAAGTTAATGGAAGGGATTAGACAAAGTGACAGTAGATGTTCTGAGTTCACTAGTTACATTGTAACTAGGAGCCTGGCACTTAGGGGATCTGTACTAAAGCCATTGTACCTCGAAAGGCACACAGTACAACTGGAATGCTGAGGAATGGAGCGCCTTGTTATACACTACCCACGCCTTGAGTTGAGCTGGTGATAGCTAATGAAACCACTGTGTAGTTCAGCAGTAGCAGGTGATCGGCAACTTCCTTGGTTCTAGAAACATCATTTCTCCCGTTTGACACCAGAAAAATCCTCGCCGCTGTTTCCTCAGTAGGCACAGTAGGAAGGTACAGCTCACTCCTAGTGTTCAAATGTGAAGATCTGAGCCTCATTTCACCAGGACACATTCTGGTCATGGAGCCAGCCCTCCCGAGAGCTCTGTTGAGTATTCATATTTCTGTAAGGAATGCTGACAATAGAATCTCCCATGTGGACACATCATGCTGAGTTCTACACACTGTATTTGATACATCGATCTAATGCCAGCAGCTCAGAGCACTCTCCTCAATGCTCAATTTACTTGCATCTTCCCATTTCTGCACCCTTGAACAAAGCTGAAAATAAATCAGGGTGCTATCCGTTAGACCCTTTTCAATAGCACATATGACTTGAAAGATGAATGAGAATACATATTTATCTTTCCCTATTAGAGTGCTAATTTATGCAAGTCAGTCTGCCTTTTGTATCTATTGATTTGATTCTTGTTGTCTCATCCTCTGTGGTCCATTAGGGTCTTCGCTGACTTAACAATAATGCAAAGTCAGACAAAAATCTGTACAGAGTTTTACATGCTGTTGCATCTACAGCCCATTTGAAACTTTGCATAAGCAATGCAAGGAGAGCTTGCAGGAGGCTTGAAGATGTACTTCCTCTCATCACATCAGGAAGAAAACCTCAGAGATGAGGAGAATACTTATGGCTGAAACCTCTCTTCTCAATTTTAAATAGTTGTGTCTGAACACTGGAAAAGAATCCTGCGCTTCAGGCACTCTGACATTAAAATAGAAGCACAATTAGAGATTACAGATTATAAAACCAGAAAGCACAGCTGCTACATGCAGGACAGAAACATCCTTTTCCAAATCTACTTGGCAACACAGTTAAACTTAGAAGTAAAATTTCCTTTATGGTGACTAGAGAAGAAGAAAAAAGGA
>JANHMN010000017.1:2877530-2925354 GCA_030674055.1 Rhabdomys pumilio | reverse complement strand
AGAAGAAGAAGAAGAAGAAGAAGAAGAAGAAGAAGAAGAAGAAGAAGAAGAAGAAGAAGAAGAAGAAAGCTTGACCCCAGAGGAATGAATTCTCAGATAAGGTTTTCTATTTATTTGCTTTTCATCTCAAATAATTTTTGATTTATTGTTTTACTAGGAGATAAATATATACCCTTACATAGTTTCAATATTAATTAGCCTAAATTCATCCAGTTTATGGGTTCAAGAAGACAAATCTAATTTTAGTCTTGGAAATAAATGATTAAAATATAAAATGGCTTAAGCTGTTGATCAAAGAATAAAAGTATATAGAAGTTTTCATCATATGATGTGATTTTTTTTAAAGCCCAAAGTGTATTTCAGTCTACTTTGCAGTGTGTGAATGTTAACTTCATAGTTACACTCTGCCAGGTTAGCCAGACCTAGAGAGGAAGAAGGGGATGTACAAGCCCTGCATCTGCTCTCTTTCTGCTCTGGGGAGCCCTGAAAGCAGGAATTCCACAGCAGAGAAGCCACAGATGCTCGGGAGCCCATGAAACGAAGGCTTTCCGGCTTATTGAGCATTCTAGAAGTGCTCAGGCAGCAATGTCTGACATGGGCAGAGGGACGCCTGGCAGGCATAGAGGTCAGCCACCCAGACTATTCTAAGGAGGGTGGCTATAGCTCAAGATGTCCAAGACACTAACAGGCAGCCTTGGAACCACCTGGGAGGTGTCAATAAAAAAAAGTCAAAATCAGTGTAGAAAGAGAATTTTGTCTTTAATCCTTCTCGTGGCACCTGGCTTTTTTTCTGGGCATATGGTACGTTAAGTTTTCTAGTGTCTGGAGGTTATCAAAGAAGTCAGAGTTGATTAAAGATATTTCAACTTTTAGACATCTCTGATAACTTGAAAGAAACAACTATCTGTTAGTTCTGGCAGGCTATGTAGCAGAGAAGGTCAAGAGACGGGATTCACAGCCACCTGCCAGCTTCAACTCTGGGTTCTGCTACCACTACATAACCTTGACATGTTCTATTACCTCTCCTCTGATGGCTTCCTCTTCTCTAACACTGGGATAAAAATGATATTTCACACCTACAACACTCACTAGGGCTAACCGTTTGATTGGGTTGACGGAAACGTAAAGTACTTGATGTAAGGACTGGCATACAGTAGGTGCCTAAAAATTAATGAGGAGACGAGGTGTAACTATGTTACCGAGATTATTTTAAAAGGTACTTGTGACAGCCACAAACAAAGACATTTTAATTCATAAAATAAAAAGCCTGGACATTATAGTAAATATCTTTAGTCGACTACTCTGGAGGCTATACCAGGAGGCTCTTGAGTTCAAGGACAGCCTGGGATGCATGGCAAAACCTTCTCAGGAAGAAGGGACAGAAGGAATGAAGGAAAGATGGAAGGAAGGGTGAGCCAAAGGGTGGGAGGCAAAAGAAGCAAGCAGCGTGTGAGCAAGCATCCTGAGACTCTAAATGACTTCTACAATGGAAGTATCAACAGTAACTGCCATGTAGCTTGGAGTACAATTATGAAACATTTTTCATTATGAAATCTGTAAAGGTACTTTGTCTCTTTAGACAAAGTCTTTCTAAGTGGCCCAGGCAGACCTCGAACTTGCTATGCAGCCCAGGCTGGCCTGTAATCCTGCATCCGCCTTTCCAGTGCTGGGATTAACAGTGTCTACCAGCATACTTAGCTGATAAAGATACTTCTAAGAGAAGTTTTCTGTTTGTGTCTAAATGGAAGGGGAAATGCTGATTCACTTGAAGAGTTGTTTGTATATTTATAAAGATAACAGCATCCTCTTTCGGGAGAGTATCAGACATAAACGCATGGAGGCAGAGTGAAGTGAGGCTTGAGCGGTGCGATTTCCAGGACACAGAGGCCATCTCTAAACAAACACACCTTCCCAATGAAACATCTGTCCTTCCCCATGTATAGAGTCTTTCTGCCTGGGAGAAAAAGTAGACATGCTAGTTGGTGCATTAATACACTGTCATTTCTCTAACACACTGATACCTATCACATACAGTACTAAAACTGAATCGACAACTGAACACGGGGGTGAATTCTGATGAGAAAAGTGCTTCGGGAAAGAGGCCCCGAATAGAAAGACAAAAATGGAGTATGAGACACTGTGACGTCTAAATTTAAGGTGGGTTCCAGAAGGAATCTTCCTATTGCACTGTGATGTACAGTTCTCTGAAGGGGGGAAATAAAAGCTTGTTTGATTTTAAACACTGGCATTGAATGTTGCTAGAATAATATATTTGATTGTGAAAACATATATATGCTTTATCTCTGTTAATTGATCCATTCATTACAGACAAGTATATCTATAGCCTTCAATGTTTCAGGCATCCTAATGTAGGTGGAAAGATAAAAATGCATTAAGCAATAGGAGTGGACAAGCAGTGGATATAGGAGAGACTGCTGGACAAGTCTATAACCACAATGATTAAGTAACAAATGTCCTAAAAGACTTTGCTATCAAATGCTATGTCTCTCTTTTTAGACAGCAGGAAGAGACTTTGAAGGAGTTCTGGAAGCCCTCAGACAGCCGCATTGTGGAACAGATTACTTAGGAAGGAGAGGAGTGGGCTCTGCAGGCACAGTGTCACGCAAACCCAGAAAGGCCCGAAGCAATGTTTTTGTTGAGAGCAAGGGAAACTACTGAGGAGAGCCAAAACATCACCTGAAACAGAAAAGAAAGTCTGCTAGGCACTCAAGAAACAGGGAAGGGTTTTAAGAACACACACACACACACACACACACACACACACACACACACACATATATATATATAATATTTTCCTGGAAAAGGGGGGCTAGACAGAAAGAAAACAAACCTGAAGTGGGAGATCATGAGGGTTCTAGTACAATAGAATACACAGGGCATACAGGCACGCACACACACACACACACACACACACACACACACACACCTCACAGGCTTGAGTTGAGGGGATTTGCTCTTTGCCATTTGCCAATAAACTATTCGGTTATGCATCTATTTGGAGGCTGTTTGCAGAGGCCCTGTTCTACACAGGATAGATAACATAGTGGAAAGCAACAAATTACGTTAAATGCAAATTCTCTAGGCTTCTTGTGATTGCCTAGATATGAAAGAAGGCTTAAACAGGGCATTTGGAGGATTAAAGACAAAGAGATGAACAAGAGAAAGGTTACAGAGAGGCAGGAACATCAGAGGAAGGTTAAAGATAGTCCTTAGTGTTTGTTCATTATTTGAGCTCATGCTGAAAGACGAGTGAATGTAAATGAAGGGCCTGGGCTCACCACAGCTCGCCCTTCATAATCTGTAAATGTGGGCAAGCCAATTCATCTCTTATCACTTTTTAAATAAAGAAATGGAAAGTGGGTACTGGAGTTTCTGTTTAAAGGAAGAAGGCGTGGGCTGGGGGTGTAGCTCTGTTGAAAGGTGCTTGCCCAGCATATTCTGGGCCCTGCCCTCTCTCCCCCAGCCCTGCAAACATAGCAACGGAAAATTTAAAACCTTCCTGGGGAATGGAGATGGCTCAGAAGTTGTGCTTCCAGAGGACCCAAGTTTGATTCCCAGCACCCACATGGCTCACAACTAACTGTACCCCAGTTCCAGAGGGTCCAACACTCTATTCTGACCTCTGAGAGCACCAGGCACCCACGTGATGCAGAGATGTACATGTGTCATTGTCATCATCGTCATCATCATCATCATCATCATCATCATCATCTGAAAACTGGGGCACGCATAAAGAATGGTATGTAAATAGTAACTGAATTATTTCAACAATTAAATGATAATATAATGAGATAATTCTCAATTGCATTCATGAACTTGACTCATTACATCTGAGCTAACCAACCTCAAAAGTAGCACTATGGTTGTCTGACGTCTGTGACGGAAACTCAAGACAAAACAAAATAAAGAAAAACAAGCAAACACAAAAAAAAAACCAAAAAAGACAACAAAAAAACAAAATGTGGCAACAAGCCAGGCATAGTGATTCATGCTTTTAATCCCAGCACTCAGGAGGCAGGAGGATCCGTGTGAATTCTGGGCCACCCTATTCTACAAAGTGAGTCTCAGGGCAGCCAGGGACATGTAGAGACCTTGTCTCAAAAACCAAAAGAAGAAACAAGCCAAACAAAATCATAGCAACAAACCACACAAAGGACAAAGATCTCCACTCTTTCTACGCAGAAAGTGATGGGACCAGGGACCACTTAGGTGAAGGTGACTGGTGAGAAGCTATGAGAGAGTGCGTAGTTACAGTTTGTCACCTGCTTGCTCTCTGCCACACTGTGCTGGGCGAAGCCACGCAAGAGGAGATGGCAGGTATAGCAATAAGAAATGCAGGTGACATCCCCATCCAGGGATGTCAGTCAGGGACCTTCTCAGGCTTCAGGCTCTCATTCTGATCTGAACTCCTGGAGGAGCTGCCCAGGTTTCGCCGCCCCTGACAAAGGAGTCTGAATACTGACGTGCACTTAATGAAGATTATTTTACACCTGTTCAGCGCTCCTAAAAAACGATGGGAGAGAAACCATCTGCATTACCCTCTCTGGACAAATAAAATTTCTCTTCTAAAATCTTTCAGAAGATAATTAAATGCCTTAACTGAGTGGGTAATTTAAGATTCTGTCCATCTCCGAAACTGTTGGTAATGTGTTAAACAGATGGAGGTCGTTACTTTTATCCCCCAACCCTTGCTTCTGGATACGCTGACATAACCACTCTGTTGTCCTGTGCGGCAGACAGCCCCACAGGTCCCGGAGGTGAGGCAAATCTTGTCCTTTTGAGCTAGCTGTTATTTTTGCCAATGAATAGGAATAACGGTGGCAAAAAGCCTCGTACTTAATCTACCTCACCTTCCACATTGCAAAGGAAGAGACTTATGCACAATGCTGTTTGCCCAGCAATACTTTTTTTTTTTTTTTTTTTTTATCACTGAAACAAAAATGGGTTTTAAGCGCTGTGTGGGATGTCTGTATGCTTGCTTAGAATTCCAGGTGAAGTTCCTCATGTCTCTAGATAACAGTAAAAAATTTTACTGCCTAGAAAAGTACTGAATCAGCTTAACAGGAAAGTCACAGACCTGGAATCATGAAATGCTTTCTGGAACCCACTCCTGCCTGCCTTCTTCCTTATTTGGCTGAGTGGATATGTTCTCATCATAAGTTATAATTCATACAAAACGTTTGTTGGAGCCTAATTCTTCAACAGTGTTGCTCAGTCAGTCACATGGTCTTTTCGACGTTTTTCTGCTAAACTTTTGTCTGTGATTAATCAAAAACATGAGATACTGTGTAGCTGAGAGGCAAAGGGTGAAAGCCGGGGCATGGGACAGACGTGGTTCCTCTGAGTGTCCCAATGGAGGGTTTATTATTTTACATCAACTGGACTCAGTTTTGTTAGAAACATCGGGTGCTCAGAGATCTAAAATTATAAATGTATAATACCAACACTTGGGTCAGAAATCACTCAACCAATGAACCAATGGGGTTTATGTTTATATGTTGTGATTCAGAGGTAATTCTTTATAACCGAAACCGTTTATCACGTGTCCTACTCATTAACAGGAGAGGAGGAAGGATTTTAGAGGGCTTCTGTTCTCTCTATATAACAGAACAGAGCTACTGGGCCCTGGCATTTAATCCCTTAGGACATCAGGAAACACCACACTATTTCCTAGCATAAAAACTGTGCATCTAAGCAAGACAAAAAAAGGTTAACTATAGTTTTTAGACTATTAAAAGTTTTGACACCACTTTGTTATTCATTGATACTCATCAATAAACCCCCATTGATCACTAGAGTATCTTAATGTAGCCTCTTGTGCTGTAAAGCCTATGTGCTCCAGCTTCAAAGACTCATTTACTGCACAGGTGTAATTTGCCCACTTATCCCTGCTGAGATAATACTCCCGTTTAATTGCCCATAGAGCAACTGGATAAATCAACTATGGTGGTTTGTATTAACAGTCTGTGTACCTTCATAGAGAGAAAAAAAGATCAAGATTGTTCAACTTATAAACTACAAGGATCAGAACACCATATTTTCTCAACAAAGCACAAATTAGCCGATATGTCTAGATTTTGGAAAATGGAAAAAAATAATATTTGGATACTCTAGGGAATCTCAATTGTCTTATTGTCTTGTTGTTTGATGTGGAGGGCAAATATTCTCAATCTGTATTTATGAGTACTGAACCCTTATCTATAAAGAATAAAAGGTAATGAATGGGTCAGCGAATCATGAAGAAAACATCTCTAACAGACATTCTGAAAGACCCCCGAGGGGACCCTATCTCAAGTCTGGACCGGCGCTCACCCACACACGAAAGACCTCCTTGATGCATTTGCATAAGGTAGTTTAATAACAAGGGCCCTTGGGTTGAAACCCGTCCCACGCAGGAGACAAGGGATTTCGACCCCGAACCCCAGAGGCGGGAGCTATTTATGGGTAGGGGTAGGGAAAGGCGGGAAAGTTTGGCACGGTTACACATGATTGGTTATTTCAAATATCAGCAACTTGCAGAGGCGGCAGGATGGCTAGTTAGGACTTGTCTGGGCATTCCTTTTTATTTTTCTTTGTGGCCAGGAATCTGTCTTCCTGCTTTGGGCCTACCCCACCCACAGGTGGATTTTCTTCCCTGAGACTTGAGGAATGTATGGGGCAGTGAAGGCCCGAAATCCTATATTCAGTTCCGCCTTCCTGGAACTAATGAGCCTGTATATATTTTATAAAATGATCTTTATAATTTTTCACTCTACAATTCCTGTTAGTCCTCAGTCAGAGGCAAGAAATACATTGCACACACCCAGGAAAATCCATGACCACAGACACATGCAAATACACTTTACAAAAAAAAAAAAAAAAAAAAAAAAGAATATTAAAGTAAAAAAAATCTTAATATTTCAAATAAGTAGAGAGAAATCCTTGCCTGTTTTTTCACTTTTAAAAATTTATATGAATGTTTATATTATCATAAGTCATAATCTGTACAGTATTTTAAACAAATCTTAATTTGATATAATTTTCTTTTAAAAACACTATATTCTTTCATCTTCACTTATGACACACACACACACTATGTATATGTACATGTACATGTATATGTATGTGTATATATATGGTTGTAAGGTGAGGTTGACTTGAACTTCTGGATTCTTGCCTCTACCTCTCAAGTGCCTGAATTCCAAGTGTACATCATACCTGGTTTATGAAGTGTTTGGAATCTAAGCAAGGCTTATATATGCTGGGTAGGCAATCTACCGACTGAGCTATATTGACAGACTGAGGTATTTATTTTTAATTGATAATATATAATTAGATTGGATATTGTGATCTATAATACGTACTTACTAATACCGCTGGGGCCCAGCCATATTTTCAACTGAGTTCTAGATGTGGCAGAATGTTCAGAATGAAACATCAGATCTGAGAGATTAAGTGATTAAGAGCACCCACTACTCTTGCAGAGAATGTGGATACAGTCCCTGGCACCCACATGGTGGCTCACAACCATGTAACTCTAGTTCCAGAGTACTGGATACCCTCTGACCTCTAGGCACCAGCCCCACATGTGATGCATAGACATATGTACAGGCAAAACACTCATAGAAATAAAGCAGATCACTAAAAGAACGGAAAGGATACAGAAGTCATTGCTGTCTTCATTCAAAAACATGCTGATATTTGGTAAACCAGACAATGTCATGACTAATATAATAAATACTACATTCACTTAAACCTGTGATATAACATTACCTTATTCTAAGTATAGCTTAAGACATCTGAGCCTGCTGTACGTGAGATTTTCTTTTGTACCATATGTATGTCGTTTTATATGGAAATAGATTTCCAGAAAGTGAGTACCAGAGAGCATACGTACAGAAACAAATAAAAAGCTATTTATAGGTAATTGACTTCATGAGTTTCAAAGTTATTGAGTAGGTGATTTTAAAATGGCACTCTCAATGTCGTTTGCCAAGTTTCTACTTTTGAAATTTTCAATACCTTGTGGTCTCAATTTAAATCCTGCCAGAATGCACAAACTTAAGCAGTTCCAGAGGTGAGAAAGGCAGACTGGCTGGCTTCAGGTGGACGGAGCAGGGCAGGTATGATTGACATAGTTGTTGATATGATTCAGGAGTGCTCAAGGCCATCTGAGACTAAGGGCCACAAGTGAGATCAGCAGAGGCCTAACCTGGCTAATTGTCTCCCCTGATTGTGATGGGTTTGATTAAAATAATCAGCTCTCAGCAGCCCTCAGGCAAAGATGCCAATGGAGATGGGGGAAGAGCAGAGAGATGCAAGGTCACCATTAGCCCAGTCTTAAAACATTCATGTTACCAATAGGAACAAAAGCGAATTATTCTTAACATCAGCATGGACATGTTCCTTCTGTTACTTTTCAGTTGCATTTATACAAAGTAAAGAAAGCAAATACTGATATCCAGGTTCTCTAAAAGTAAAAAATGTATCTGTGCCCTGTTACTGAAAAACAAAAAATTGTGATTCACTTCTGAGAAGTTATTTTAAAGTGCGTTATACTAAAAAACACAATACATTATTTAATGAATGGTCAATAAGGCTGCTCTACCTTCTTTTGATCAAAATGTTAGAGAAAGTATGTTAAACCCATATCTCTATTTTTGGAATAAAGACTCAACATCCAGTTATCCAAAGTTAAAACCAGCAAAGTTCAATGTCCAAGGCCTGGTTTGGGGTGTTCTGCTGTCCTTACCTCCAGGTTGAAATGACTTTCATAACTCAGAAGCCTGAACTAAGAAACTCTTGTTTTACTACTCCCATGTGAAAATGTTTAAACTCTAAGATTTATGTTCCAGAATTCTTTATCTCTTCAGGTGAAAATTTGGGAGAGAAAAAATTCAACAAAAAAGAAAATAGCATTTTACTCCCCCAAATAATATTAACAGCATCCCTCTTTGTTTTTATATATTTGCTGTGTTTACTTCGTTACAGACATTTGGGCTTTTGGACTAGAATAAGAAAGAATTTGTTGGAGTGAGAATAATTTTATCAGTGTTTCATAAATTTGATGTCTGCTTCTTAAACTGTCTTCCTAATGTGGCTGTAAGAATTAGATCCAGCACTGCAAGAGACTAGAGTCCTGGGTCTGAAGAGCTCAGACTCAGGCCCAGGAACAGAGATGCTTTCTATCCACAGTGAAGTGTTTAAAGCATTCGATAACATTAAACACAGATTTCCATCTACCTGCCAGACTGCACAAAATCTCCAGCCTCAGATGGTGCCTCCAAATGTAGCTGTCTGTCAGTTCATGTCAAAACCTAATGTCTTTTCCATGGCCTTACACATCTGGTCCCTGTCAGTGTCAAGGATACTTGTTGGATGTGGTGTCAAGGCCAGCAGATGATTTATATGCACAGACCCAAAGATCTCAAGGCTCATTCAAGGGATGTGTTTCATCTGGTAGACTTGACATCAACAAATGATTGACTGAAATTAAACAAAACTTTACATCCTGAAATCTGAGCGTTCTCTTCTCCGCTGCTCACTTAGACAAGAATATGGTTAGTTAGTTCAGGAATTCACAGAAGACCCATGTCAACAGTCTATTAATAAGACGGGGTTTGGGGGAAAGGCACATGAAACACCTTCATGTTTTGACCTCTGACCTCTTTAAGCTGGCACATTTTTTAAATTCTTTGTGGGATCAAGAATGACTAACCAGCCACACTGGGAATAGAAGTATGGGTATTTGGTATTCAAATGTGCCCGGCGTTTTCTTTGAAAATTGTTAGCTGAGGAAGACTGTATGTATGTAATCCATGAGTCTTGAAAAGGGTGTTTTTATTTTTTATTTTTTAAAGAAATTTTCTAAGTATTTATTTGATTGGAATAGAAAATTCTTCACTCTGTCTTTAATGTCCCTTCTGCCACTCTAGGAAAACAGAGTCATGGAATAAAGCATACCAGTGTTTCTTTCTTGGAAGTTGATAATAGATACTTCTCTTTACTCAGTTTGAGTTCTCTCTTTCTTTCTTTCTTTCTTTCTTTCTTTCTTTCTTTCTTTCTTTTTTCCCACAAAGCATGTGGTGATCAGGAAAACCAACTTAGTCAGCATGAATATATATGTTCAGGTAACTTTAATGCTTAGATTTCCTGCCTGGGTGTAGCTACATCAGCTTTTGAATGCTTCCTGCAAAGAAAGAGTCATACTCTATTAGGAAATGCTTCCTGTTTATCTGCTACCTGATTAACATATGTTTAGCTTTGACTGACATAATGCAATGTCAAAGATATTAACTCCGCTGACTTGGAGGCCTTAATTGAAAACGATTTAACAGGAGGGCTAAGGAAGGGCAGTGTAGGTACCATGCTCATCAAACTGAAGTTAATTTCACCTAAATGAATAAGGGTGTCGTGCATATTCCTTTTCCCAGTGCCATTTCCGAATCCCTGTCTGTGAACATGCAGAAACTTGCTTAAGCACTGAAGAAAGAAAATGATGTTAAGTCATGATTGTTTAGTAATGTCCGGGCAGTGCACATCACTTCTCAAAGAAGCCAGCTGCTTGTGCACGATCATCAATCCAAGCAGGCTTGTTCTAACATGCGACAGACATGCTCAGTTATAGTGGTTTATGTCTAGATAAAGGTGTAAAGGTGGCTCGTGTAGCCACCAGCACACAAGAGCAAAATCCTTGCAGATCTTGCTAAGCCTCTGGAGAACTGAAAAGCATCGTATTTTAAGAAATGATGTTTTGAAATCATGGGCTGTTGCAACTGTGTTACTAGTTGGAGGTGTATGTCTGGGGTAGTGGAACAAACCACACTCGTGCCAGCAGGTCCACTTCATCTCTTTGCTGCTTGGTGGGGTGGGTCTGGGAATCGGGGAAAGCTCATCTCCTGTCCAAAGTGAGTTTTCTGGTGGGACTTGTCCCTTACTGTCCAAGATGGACATGCAAGAAATTTGGAGAAAGAAACTTAATTCCATTTCCTACAAGGATGAACACTGCTGATATATTCAGAAGACATCACAAGGATCCACATGATCCTGATGTTCACTCGGGCTCAGAGCAGGGGCTCAGCTCTCGTACGCGTGTACCCCGTGTTCTCTGTGGATCTCTAGGCAAAAAGTCCCTTCTGTAGGTCAAACTTCATGGTTTTTTTTTTGTTTTTTTTTTTTTGTTTTTTTTTTTTTCTGTTTATAGCCAGGCTCCACAGACAGCAAAAGACACAGTGGTCTCAGTGCCCGACTCAACAGCTGAACCAAAGTTTCTGGAATTTTAACAGGTTTTAGATGTGAGAACTTGTCATGCCAAAAGTTGCTGAAAGAAACAGAATGTATATGGCTTTCTTCTTCATCACTGACTCATCACTGCCAGTTGACAAAGCACCCCACAGAAGGGGAAGGAAGGAGCCTAAGTCTCCTGGGGAAAAACAAACAAGCAAGCAAACAAACAAACAAACAAACAAACAAACAAACCAGCCAGTGGGACTGGGGAGATTGCTTGACGGTTAAGAACACTGGATGTTCTTGCAGAGGACCCAGGTTCAATTTCCAACATCCACATGATGGCTCACAGCTGTCTGTATCTTCAGTACTAGGGGACCTGATGCCCTCTTCTGACCTCTGTGAGCCCCAGGAATACATGTGATGTAAGATATATATTAAACCGTAATGACTTATCACAATGTGCTCCCTTTGCATTCTTTAGTATGGAAATGGAGCTGTTATTCCCATTTTGCAGATGGAAGAAGTAATTGAGAAGAAAAATTCTGAAATTTGTTCTAATCAACATTTGTTTTTAACTTTCTTTTAGTCCAGTGTTTTGCACCCTGTGGGTTGGGACCCGTCCCATATCAGATAAACTGCATATAGATATTTGTATTATGCTGTCTAAGGAACTGTGTTAAAGGGTCACAGCATTAGGAAGGGTGAGAACCTCTGCTCTAGTCACATCATGCTCTGTGTCAATGTCATTGTTTTGGATATATTGTATTTATTACTATAATTAGTGCCAGGAGGCTAAGACCTAAACTTAATGATCAATGAGGGTAAGTTATTTTTAATATGTTTGTCTCCCTCGTCTCTTACAATTTTTATAGTTAGTATTTCAGTGGCCTCATTGCTATTTTTAGTGAATAACTTGACTAATTATTCAAAAGCCTTTACTTACTTTTAACTGTGGTTTAGGCATCATTTGGGATAGTCAGGAAGTCATGACAAATAAGGTATAATTCTTGTGTCCACATGCTCAGCCCCATCAAAGGGACAGAAAGAACCATGAACTTCTAATTACATTTTGAGGTATAAAAGAAGCAACCTGATTATATTGCCTTGGAGATAAAAAATAAAATAAAATAAAAAATAAATTACAAAGAAAAAAGGTTTGCCAGAATCAAAGTTTGCACAGGAGTTATCTTTCTTTAATTTTAGGCAAAAGTTAGTGGAGGCATTAGAGGTGGGTGGACAGCAAGAACGAAGCAAAGTCAGAGATGAGAAGCCAGGTGCCTACAGAGTGGATTCCGAAGCTTTCTTCAATGTCCTGGAAGGCTCAGCTCTGAGGGAGCTGTATGATGGTGACTGTCTTATGTAGAAATGACTGCTAGGAAAACTTAATATGGATCGGTATCATGAACTATTTGCTAAGATTTAAGGAGAAACTAAGCCTAGGATCTTCTCTACTTCACAAATCAATTTAAAACAATTTTTTTAAGTGATCGAGTCACTCTATGGAAGAACAAGCATTTTAGGAAGCATTTTTCTACTGCCTTGTCTTTTATGCAATAGAAATTTTAATCACCCATCATAGTATCAAGGGAAAGCCAGAATAATTTAGTCTTTCTTTGTAAGCTTCCAAGTTTTGCTGATATTTTAATGAATGCATTCAAGATCTTTCTCTTTTCCATCTGATTCTCTACAAAGGATCTCTACAAAGTACAATTCTTGATTATTTTTAATGTTGACAGTGAATTATGCTTTTTTCATAAATGCATGCCTGACAATTCTTTGTTGTTTGACCTGAGAAGCATTTCTCCTTTCATATTACATGGAAATTAGGAAGGTTTTATTTTAAGATAACAGAACTTTTTTTATTTTATTTTATTTTTTGTTCTGAATACAGAGAAAGAAAGAAAGAAAAAAAGAAAGAGAAAGAAAGAAAGAGAGAGAGATTGTGTAGGCATTGATGACAAACCAGGACTACAAACGGAGGTTGAAGTGCAGGGTTTTTAAGATCATTTATCCTACACCGATGTCCCACAGCTGAAACATTGTCAAAAGATCCTCAGATTCAAAAATGACAGAGCTTAGAGAAGACTGTATTCCTGACATATATCCCAGGACGTAGTTGAGAGTGTTACTTCCATGGTCACCATGAATAAGAAGGCTGAAAAACGGAGAGCTGGTATTTTCTTCCTCTAGAAAATCACCGGTGCAGAGAGTGAGTGGAGGGAGGGTGATCAGTCTGGAGTTGCCCAGCAGTGGCACAAGGAGGGAAGCCTCAGCCCAACTACAGAGGGTCTGTTAACAGCGATTCCCCAGTGAGGCCACACCGCCTGGAATACCCCTGAGAAACTGTCAACTGAAACAGAGCCTCAAGCAGAGCTTGCCTACTTAGTGGCCATGATGTTTGAGGTCTCTAAAAGCTCACCATGTTCAGCCACTTATAACTGTCACTATTTCCTTTTACTTCTTCTACAAGCTTAGTTAGCTTCTACAGTTTTCTCGAATGAAAAAAGTCTACTATATCACAGGAGGACTGTTATCAATAAGTAATTACATTCAGGAATGACATGCCCTAAAATATCTGGAAGAACAGATTAATTAACAAACTGCAGAAGGGCAAAAGCTTATCAACAGATTTGAAAAGTATCTGCTTTGTGGTTTTTGTGGACACTATCCTCATACTGATAAGATTGGGATTATTCTTTATTTTAATTTTATTTATTTAATGTATGAGTGCTCTTCTGCATATATATCTGCCTGCTTGAAGAGGGCATCAGATCCCCCTATAGATGGTTGTGAGCCACCATGTGGTTGCTGGGAATTGAACTCATGACCTCTGGAAGAACAGCCAGTGCTCTTAGCTGCTGAGCCATCTCAACAGCCCAAGATTATTCTTAAAAAATAAAAAAGAAAACATTAAAAATGAATTTAAGAATTGGATCTTGCACCATGAAGCAAAGGATTATGGGCCCCATCTATTTCTGCTTCACGTCTTCTATTATTGCCTGCTGACTATTTCTGCTCATAAGGGACCATGAACTATCCATGAGTGCAAAATGGATACAGCACAAATTGATTCAGTAACATCACACAGACATGTATGAATAATGAGGTTTGGTTGCAGTCTGTCACACAGCAAGCATATCAGTGTAACTGATTTATTGAAAACTTGAGCGAGTGGGGCCTCATTCTTAGAGAAAAACATCAGCTCTTTTACTTTTTTTTTTTTTTTCCTTTTTGGTAAAGCAACAAATTTGAACAAACTGATACCCTTCGTAATCTAAAATGTGCTAGATGAAACTGGCACACAGCTGACCTACTTCCAATATCTGAAATAAAAAGGGTACAGAGAGAATAAATGATACCAACATGATCATAAAACTTAAAGGCTCATCAGAGATGCTAATCCATTTCGAATCCCCCCAAGGAGAGTAGTGGCTCCTATGGGTGCCTATGACAGTTTGAAGAATATACTTGTTGAAACGAGGGGAAACGAGCCTGTTAACCTCCTCCCCCTTCTGAAAATGTACTAGGATATGTAGTATGAAAAACAAAAGGGCCCTTCACATTCATTCCATATCTGTCATGCAAATATGGCAAGTGCAGCTGTTCAAACCAAGGGAACAGTAACAACCTCAGGCACAACAGTCCAGCATTTCTGAACTCGCCCCTAATCCTCTGTGTTCTCTGAGCAGGAGAAATCCCACAGTCTGGCATCTGCACATTTAAATAAGGAGGTAGAAATAACAGTAGATGGTGACCACTAGATCTTTTATAATTTCAGGTTCCCAGAGACCTTAAGCTTAAAAACAAGAGATTTTTATTTAAAACAATAGTTATAATATGAGAGAGAGAGATTAAAAGATTAATTACAACATGCAGTTGTAAGCAATCTTCATATAAAGCACAGACTAAGTAGACACCTATAGAGATGAAACTTGCCCAAGAACACAAAGAATGCTACTCTGTTCAGTTCTTTCGGGATTTCAAGGTACCACTTAGGAAGTCACTGAGTTCAAGCTCCAAATAGCATCCTTGGGAATGCAGTCAATACACCCCTGAAGAGAGGTCTCACATGTCAGATATTAAATACAGAGAAAAGGACTCTTCAGGTTGTAATCTAGGCAAGAGAACAGGGGATAACCATTTGTCAGCTAAATAAACTAGAAATAGCTTACTGGTATAGCATCACTTCTGTGGGTCAAAAAGAGTTCCCTTTATATAGAATCACAAAAGATCCTGTTATCATCCTTTTAAACAAAGTACTTTTAATGTGAGTAGAGAAAATTAAGCCAATGTAGCAATAACTTGATTAGCCTACACAGTCAAGAATCAATTATTTAATATAAGCATTAAATAATATTTTTAAAAGCATCTGTAATTTATTCACTGGCCCTAGGGATATCTTTGGAATCAAAGACAGCTTAGCAGAGTTCTGAAGTTCTCACCAAATACTTGTGCATATTTTCAGAACCTTGAAAGCCAACCGGCACTTTCTGCTTCAGGCTACACATTAACGGAATTCCAATGTGTCCTGCACAGGGCAACCTCTTGACCAATTCTTTCCTGCAAGTCTTCAGAATATTTCTTTTGTTGGAAAATGTGGTTAGACCCTGAAGCCACTAAAATTCCAGGATACACACACACACACACACACACACACACACACACACACGAGAGAGAGAGAGAGAGAGAGAGACAGAGAGAGAGACAGGTAGGTAGGCAGACAAACACATACACACACACACACACACACACACACACACACACACATACACAGACAAACACAGCAAAAACTATTGTCTGAAAATAGTATGCCAAAACTGCCTGGGTTTTACAGCCTTCAATTCTAAAGCAGCATATCCGAAACCATCCTTTAAAATAATCTAATTTTTTAAGTTTATTTATTTTTATTTTATATGTATTGGTGTTTTGCCTACATGTATATCCAGGTGAGGTTGTCAGATCTTGGAGTTACAGACAGTTGTAACTTAGGTGGCTGGGAATTGAACCTGGGTCTTCTGGAAGAGTAGTCAGTCAGTGCTCCGAAGTGCTGAGCCATCTCTCAGCTCTTAAAGTATTCGTAGAGTATTTATTTAATGTGTGTGTATAAGCGCTTGTCTGCATGCATGTTCATGTACCAAATGCATGACTGGTACCCATAGAGAGAGCCAGAAGAGAGTGTTGGATAACCTGGAACTGGAGTTACATATTGTTGTTCAACATCATGCGGGTGCTGAGAATCAAGCCTAGATTCTCTGGAAGAGCAGTCAGTGCTCTTAACCGCTGAGCCATCTTGCTGTTCCCCAATACTTTTGGAATACTTTAATTCGGTCATTTCTCTAGCAAAATAAATGTTATATATTACTAAACTAAAAAACAAAACAAAACAAAAAAACCCAAAACAAAAACAAAAAACTTGTAACATGAGAATAATTCATGTACGTACATTTCAAACCATACTCACTCTTTCTTGGTACACACACATTGTATAGTGACATTATAAATAAAGTTATTTTTATTCATTACATTTAAAACTTCTATTTTTTTCAAAGATAATTTAATTCTTGTATTAACAGAAAATAATAGAATTTTAAAATTAAACTAATTATTTTCAGGGGTATTTTCCAATATACTCTGTGCCAAATTGTGACAGTTCTGATGGTCTGTATGAGCACACATAATTGGGAAAATGCCCAATGTGTGCACTTAGTCCAGACATTGGACACAAATGCTCTTGAGAACAAATATGTTTTAAAAATCTGTTAGAGGAATTCTGATAACAAAAGCACTAAGTGGCACTATGAAAATAAAACACGCTTGAACTAAGTCTAGGGCACCGATACCTAAGCACCATCTAATAACGAATGTGAAATTCATAGAGTGAGTTTTCATACACGCGTTCATATATCCTCTCTTTCCATCCAGAGCTACGAACGTTGGTTGCTTGTAAAGATGATTTAAAGTTGCCAACATTGACATAAAGATATTAAGTTCCATCCTGTAAGCTGTATCTGGGAATCTTAACTGTATGTCCTACGTGGTATCAAGTACCTCACACGAAATCCAGGTTTACTTAATACCATGGGGTGTAGGCTAAAAGTGCTAAGAAAAAAATTTCAAAGCCCAGAAGGGATTTTAGGAAATTTCAAGGGTTAATACCCCTAAACAAGAAGCAATGAATACAGAGAAAGATCATGGGAACATTATGGGGGATTTTTAAAAATGAAAAGAAAGTTAAGCAAGGCCTACTTATGCTTTAATCCCCTCGGAACCCTTGGCTGGTTTGACTTCAGCCCGAGCAGCTTGAGAGCTCTGAAGAAAGTTTGGAGATCCACTTTTGATCAGCTCTCACAACTGGGAGTCTCACATCAGAAGATGGGGCGACAGGAACCATGGTGCCCCTAGCCCAGAACAAACAAGAAAGAGCAAAAGTGTACTTTGGGCAAGCAAGCCTCGGTTCAGCGTCCAAACTATTGTTTATTTTGACTCAGGATAAATCTGACTCTTCCCTTGCAGAGAAGGAAAGCACCACGGAGGGTGGAGCACAGCCCCCAGCTGCACCTCTCATTGGAGGTGGCGAATAGCTCATTTCCTGCCAGGGCTTCCCACAACCTGCTGTCAAAACAATTTAGGTAACCTCACAGAGCAAAATGTTACAAAGTGAATTTCAGGCAAGAGGAGGGTTGCCCAGAGGCTCAAACTAACAACCAGTCCCGGAGCAGCTAACCCTTACTCACCACAGAGAACCATCTCTGAAGGAAAACCAAACTCCACACAAATCCATCATGGCGGGAGGGGGATGAGTTGCTGCTTCTGCTCTCCCTGCTGACTCCCAGTGCTCACAGGGGCTGCGTTCACAGCCATCCTAACTACGGTTTTAATCTGAAGCTCCTTTCCTTTCTCTTTCTTTGTCCTTGAGACCAACACAGAACTCACTGAGGAAAGAGAGCCTAGGGGTTTACACCTGTGACCCAAACTTTCCATTCTGCGTGAGGATTTTTTTTTTCCCTGAAGCAAAACAATTCAGAGGAAGTTTCCAAAACACTGCTTTTCCTTAGGCCAATGGTCACCAACAGAGATGGCAGAGCTTTGTAGTTTCAAAATGTGACCCAAATTATAACTTTCATTATCCAGATTTCACCTTCACTTTCTTTAAGTCCCTCCTGAGGCCGTCGTTTCTGGTGTACTCAAGAGAGAACAAACACCAACATTGAACCCTCTTAAAAAAATGGTTGAAGGTCACCTGAGAGGACTAGCCAATGTCATTTCCTCTTGTCCCCTACACTGTGTTCTGTCACAGCTTACACATAGTACACTAGAAACATTCATATGAACAACTGAGTCTTGGGCAGTTACCTAGAGGGTAGAACATCAGAGCCCCAATTTGGCTTCACTCACAGACTGTGAGCCAGAATGGTGATCAAGACATTTTGAAAATTCCCAAGAATGTAATCCAACATAATTGAATATCAAATAAATTGGGAACTAAATAATTACCAAAGTTGTGATTCTAAGCAAACCTATCACAGCCTGAGAACTGTCCAGAGGAGTGACAGTTCCATGGAAACAGCAGAAGAAAACCGTCTTCACTCCCAATGCATTACTATGGTGTATTAGAAAGACAGGTTGTAAGTAGGTACCAGCCTGTAATCCTTGGAATATGAGTTCAAGGCCAGCCTTGGCTACACAAAAAGACTGTTTCAAAACAAAACAAATGGCCTGAGACATGGGCAAAGCCTCTAAGGGTACAGTAACTACTGTTGAAGTCTAAGGACTAGAACCCACAAAGAAGCCAGTGGACATGGCATTCTGGAGAGGCAGAGACGTCCAGGGGAAACTAGCTAGCTGGATTAGCACAATGAATGAGCTCTGGCTACAGTGAGAGACCCTTCCTCAATAAATGTAACTGGAGAACCCTGGAGGAAGACACCCACTGTTAACCTTTAACCTTTGCAAGCAAGTGCATGCATGCATGGGTACTCACATATGCAAACAAACACATATGCATGAGCGTACACACCACACATACACATGAGAAGAGGTGGGAACACAAAGCAAATCAAGAAAAGGTAACAAAAATTTATTAAGACAGAACTGAACATCTTAAATGAAAAGATAAATACAACAAGGAGCAATGGGGAGGGAGCCTGGGAAGAGTTAGCTGGAAAAGGGAAAGGGAAAAAAATGTAACTATGTCTTAGAATTTTAAAACTAGAAGAATAAAAAGAGCTGGGCAGTGGTGACATATGCCTTTAATCCCAGCACTCCAGAGTAGAGGCAGGAGGATTTGAGTTCAAGGTCAGCCTGGAATACAGACAGAGTTCCAGAACCGTCAGGGAAAAGCAGTCTCTATAAATAAAAACAAACCAACCAACAAGCAAACCGCATAAAAAAGAAAGGGAGAAGGAATTAAAACTTTATGATTTCTGGCCTGACAATGAATGCCTCATGCATTCTAAGTCTTACTGTGGATCTAGAAACAATGGGCAGTCGTAAATTGTGCTAAGCTGTAATCTGTGTCAAAGGTGTGGGTATTAAACGCTGAGTCAGTTCCATGCTTTGTAGAGATAATACTTTATCCTCCTGGCCTACATATTCTCAGCAGCCAGCTAGGTGGGGGGGGGGGGCGCTCAACAAGACTGGGCTGGGAAAGATAAAACTACTTTCTCTTTCAAATTCCATTTTATGTGTCCACACCTCAACAAGCTTCCTGTCTGCTTGTTTCAATGATTCATTCCTACGGGAACAAGGCAGGTGTCACTGGGCCAACTTTGAGGAGATGGAATGTACCTCTCCCAGCTGGGTTACATAAGGAGTACTCTTGTGCAATCATCTTACAGAAACTTAGGCTTGCTTTCCTGTTTCCTGCCAGAGTCTCTCTCTGCTGATGCTTGGTTTCTTTTTTGTCCTCACACAAATCACTTGCTCTCTAGAAGAGATAAGTTAACTTTAAAAGAGCCAAGGGTGTGCTAGCATGGTGAGTTTGGTAAGCAACAGAGAGTCTTCACCATTTAGGGTGAGGTCCGAAGTGTCGAGATTTTATGTCAACGTTGTAGAGAATGTGTGAAGAAAAGGATAGAAGAGGGGCTATCCTAGGCTAAGACACCATTTCTTTAAGCTAATCAAGGGGGATGTAATGTTTGCTGTAAGTATTTCTTGTCTTGGAACCTTAGTCCCCGTCAGAAGAAAAAGCAATCTTTGGAAGACCACTAAAAGGTTACAGAGTAATTTACATTTAAATAGGTAATTACTGAACAAAATCGAAATATAAATCTAAGGGAATGATTATAATGGTTGAATTTGAGAGAGTACCACAAGAGGAAAGGCTTTCTCAGCATCTACCAAATCTTGTCCCTCAAAGCAGGATGTGGGAAGGGGATGCCCTATCCCTTTAGAACTATAGGCTCTACATAGATACAATGTTCGTGAACACCATGACATTAGTCTTCTTGGGTCCTCTTTCCAACAGCCTCAGCATGGAACTAATAGGTTTCTCACACCTCTCTAACAATGGCTAGTCTCTCTTTTTGACCCATAGATAGGAGGCACCAAAATCAGAGCCCTGCAGAGTTATTTTGGCAAGTTTTTATTCATGGCAAAATAACATTCTGGGAAGACTTAAAAACCTTTATGAATAGGGCTTTATGAATAGGGCTGGAAAGATGGCGCAATGGTTAAGGGCGATGACTGCACGTCCAGAGCACCCAGGCTCTGTTTGCAGTAGACATATCACGTGGCAACTTACAAGCATCTGTAACTCTAGTTCCAGGGGATCCCAGGCCCTCCTCTGGCCTCTACAGACATTAGGAATGCATGTGATGCACACACATGCATGCAGGCAAAACACACATCTACAAAAAACAAATAGGTCTTTTATAAAAAGTTTCCATGATGACTCAGTGAGTAAATGTGTTTACCACCAAGCCTGACAACCTGAGTTTGATTCCTAGGACTCACATGGTGGAAAGAAGAAAAAAAAAATCAGACTTCTCTAAGATTCCAACTGACCTCCACATGCATAGCACACACACACAGCACACACAGCACATACACACACAGTACACACACACATATATATACATGCATATGTATATATATTAAATTTTATGTTTCTATAAAAGAAATATTAGGTAAAATTATTATTATCTATCTGAAATAAAGACAATTAGATAAAGTTCATCACAAGCGCTATGTGCAAGTAAGGAAAACCCTGACAATCACAGGCAGACATCTTAGACAGCTTTTCTCACTCATATGCTTCAGTGAACCATAAGCCAAATGTAGGATCCAGTCAGACTCAGTAGAAAGAGGCAAGGCTGAGTGCTGTGACAGCAAAGTCCAGATGCAAGGCCAGGCAAGCTCACAGCGGTATCTTCCCCAGGCAGAAGCAAGAGAAGCCAAGGGCCCACTATCCAAGCTCCTGTCCCCATGGCAAGGAGGCTCAATAAGACCCATTAAAGGTAATGCAGACAATTAAAGAAACCATCCTAGGATTTTTTTCTTCGGTGAGTTTATAATCCCTTTACAGCTAGAGGAACATGACATTTGAGCCCCAGCTTCCAAATGAAGTACATATTCTTCTCTGCTCATGATCTATGCATGCTTCATTTAGCACTCGATACCACTCCCCTGTCTCCGCAGAACTGATAGCATGCAAAGCCATGGGACTTCCTTTTCCAAAAGCAGCATTATGTAAAATAGGGCTTAAAGTGTGTCGAGAAATTCGGAATCACAATTTTTAAAAAGGGAGAGAAATCATGATGGTCCTTTGTTTTGTCACAAAGAGTTTATCACCCACTAAAAAAGAGATTATACTCAAAGCATTAAATAGGCAAAACTCACATCGTCAAAAAGCACATATTTTCTGGAAAACTGTCACCCTTAGGCAGGAAAAGCGAAATTGCTTTTAATGATAGAACTTTTTTAAATGTACATGGAGAAGAGTGTTTATCAGAAACAAAGAGAATTAGTCACAGAGAAACACAAAATGAATGGAATAGTTTCTCACTGGTCAGTACATAACAAGAAGTCAGGGCTAGCTATGGAATCATTTAAAGGCTCATTCACTGTGGCAATGGTGCCAGGTGACCTCCTTAACTACAGGCTACTGCTGTTCTGGAAGTGTTGTTGAAATCTCCCAGGCAGGGCTAGGAATGCAGCCCACACCTCACAAGGGTTCAAACCTTAGCACTTGGGAGGAAACGCCAAGTCCAAAGGTTCTTTTGTTTCAACTATACATTAAAACATACACTAGCAAACTCAATAATCAATCTCCCCATAGTCTCCAGAAGGATCTACAGCTTATATTCGATGTAGAAATAACCAGTTGAACAGTTTCTTTAAAAAAAAAAAATGGAAAAGAAAGAAATTAGGTCAAACAGGTTATTTGGCATACTGCTGCCTAAGTAAATGACCTTTTTCAAAAGGAACAATCCTGAAATGTTGTCAAACCAGTCTCTGTGTTGATAAGAGTATAGAATTTAATTACACACGGGTGGCTGAGAATCAGGCTGCTAGCTGCTATCACACTGGCTGAAATCTAAACAACGTTCTTCTGCTACCACCAGGAGGGCTTACCCAGACTGTGAATGTGCTTAGCTTAAAATGTATGGGATCCAGCACAAAATGAAAAGGGGGGGGGGCACTAAACATTATTAAGAATTTCAACATGGGGCCCAGTAAGATGGCTCATTGGGTAAAGGCTTGCTACACAAACCTGACGGCCTGAGTTCAATCCCAGGAATTTAGGTAAAGGGGACCCACCTAAGGCACCTTTACCAGGTGGTCCTCTGAACTCTGTGTTGACATAACTATGACACTGACATCACACACAAAAACTTTTTAAAACAGGAATTTCAATAGAATCAGATTTAAACAAGCATTAGACTCTTCTAACCATGGGGTAGCCCGTGAGAAGGTATAGGCTGAGCATCCTAGCAGCAGACTTGGGCTCCTGATTCCCTTTATTCTTCCTTCCCTCAAGAGAGTTCCTACTAAATGTGTATCTTAGAGATGTCCATGTTAAATACAAATGAAAACAGAGCCTCAAATGCCCCCAAGCAGCAGCCCCGTAACATGGAGGTAATTGTGGCATTTCTTCTTCCTCTCAGTCATTATTTATATTAATTATCACCATCACCATTATAATCTTAAGCAAAGACTTCCCAAAATGTTTTACTTTCCTGCTGCAGACTCAGACCAAGGGCTTGCCTGGCTGTTAACCACGGGCAATTCAGTGTATTATAAAGGAAGAAATTAATCGTCATCCGAAAGTCAAAGCCTGCCTGAGCCCACCACAGCCTGGCTGGCCTTACCACAGTGATGTCTTTCTTTTCCTGCTAATGCTTCTTTCAGCACTTAAACAGGATGCTAGCTAAGAGAAAAAGTTACCGCCTTTTTCCTACCACAAGGACCAGAGCCCTTTCCACACCACAGGAATCCCTGTTAACTCCAGAGAAGGACTGTGCATTGTGGCTTAACCTCAATATGAAATAGTTGCACAAATGTGATATTTTTCTTTGATGTCATCTCCCTGCCTATCAGAACCTGTGCTACTGCCATCCATATGAGTTGGCCTCCTCTCCCCAAAGCTGGCCTCCTCCAACCCCTCAGCCCCCCCCCAAGAACTTAAATGTCTCCCTGACCTATAAGGCCAATTCTGACTCAGACCTGACTCTGTGTACTCAAGATTTTGATATCTCTCTCTCTCTCTCTCTCTCTCTCTCTCTCTCTCTCTCTCACACACACACACACACACACATAGAGAGAGAGACACACAGAGACACAAACAGACACAGACACACACACACACAAACTCACCACACCCCAGAAAGAACAGTCATTGCACAGGCCTACCTCTGACTTCTCTACCCATTTCCCTTCCTGTATTTGGAAACCTTAAATTATTCTCTTTGAGTTTAACAACTCTTTCTGGCAATGAAATATGAAGAGGTGATGATTTCTTCCAAATTAGGAGGACATTAACAATTAACTGTTAATGGGAACACCGTTAACAGTAATGCAATTATAACTGGATTCCACAAAGGGCAATAGGAAATAATTACTCTGATCCTCAAGTGAGAATTCCAGCAGAATGAGATTCTCAATCTACAATTCATTAGGAGGGGCTTGCAAATTCAGAGGCACACCTACTGCTGGAAGAGCATCTCCTGTTGTGACAACAGCCCTGTCAGTGACAAAGCAGGTATACACGGTCAGTACGTTCTGATTCCTAAATGATGATTGCAGCCAGAGTCCTGGGACCATTCACTTGCTGCTCTGGGGAGGCCAGACGACATTCCAAATAGGGCTTATCTGAATAGCCGGAGATGCCATTTTCAGCCTCCAAGGCAGACCAAAAGCAATGGATGCCTGACCATGACACAGCTTCTGAGGATGATGAAGTGAACCCAGGGAGATGACTAATCTCCAATTACCATATGCATGTCAGCATTGAGACTTGACCAGAAAGACTGGGTAATTGCAAATGAGCCATTAATGCCTATCTCAGTTTTATTTGATTAAAATTGGAAGGACTAAACAGAGAGGTTGATAGAATCTGTCAATGGCAAGTGTTTTCTCCTAATGGTGTATAAATGGAAATCTGGCCTCTGAGTTGCACATCAATCCTCGGCTTCAGCAGTCCTTCAATAATCCATACTCTCTTGTCTCTCTGTGTGTTCAGAATTAACGGCGCTAATAATGGTGTGAACTTGTTAATAGTTTCCCTTCTCTCTAGTCTCTGATGGAACAGCAAAAGAAAACCAGAAGAAAGATACCCATCATGTCTGCCTACCTGTCTGCCTGTCTGTCTGTCTGTGTCTGTGTCTCTCTGTCTCTCTGTCTCTCTCTGTCTCTCTCTCTGTCTCTCTCTCTGTCTCTCTCTCTCTCTCTCTCTCTCTCTCTCTCTCTCTCTCTCTCTCTCTCTCCAACAAAGCCTGGGTGTTTAGAGATTCTGTTTTTTTTTTCTTCAAAGTCATCTCCCTGCCTAACAGAACCTGTGCCACAGTCTCCTCTCTCCAGATGTGGCCTTGCCCTGTCCTTTCCTCTCTTTATTTCCTTCCAGTTCCTCAGGCCTTCCCTGGACCCTCCCTGACCTGTAAGGCCAATTCTCAATCATGCCTGACTCGGCGTCTACTCATGATTTTGGTAGATGTTCTGCCCTGGTCTTCTCACTTGCAGGTCTCTGCTCCTTTACCCTTTGCTCTCAATCCCCTAAATCTGTCCCCTCTAATGGTTAGGCATCTCTGAAAAACTTTTACCACATTCACATCTGCCAACAACTCTTTACTGAATCACTTGGTGCTGAGGATATGAGAGTACAATTACCTAAATGTGTGCAGTTATGGAAATAGTCTTTTAAAAATATGGTGGGGTCCTAATAGTATTATATAGCCATTGGAATTGACAAGGACCATATTCCTATCTTCTTCTCATATTTCCTTTTGGAACACGCTAGGCAGTTGGGGACAGAAATATCATTCCTCTGACTGCAAAGCACAGCCTGGACAACTAATACCGAACACAATCGACCACTAGATTAATGCACTTCTAAGTTATGGACAGGGTAGGCGAGGCCATACTGGTCAGTGATCTCACAGAGACTGTGCTGAGTCATGACAGCACATCTCCTGTGGGGAAATACTTTAAAGGCATACTTAGTGGTCAGCTCTCATGCACATGGTAATAAACACTTCCTACCTGGACTTGGACAAATGTGAGACTGTACCAAAGAAAGAAAAGATCAAAAGTTGCTAACAAGTGGATTTCTGTTGAAGGAAAGAGATAAAAAAAGGAAACATTTTTCTCCTGTTTTCACTTTATCGTTTTTGTGAACAGCCATGTCTACTAGACAGTATAGAAATTGGTTTTAAAAATTAGAGAATTCAGTATTCACTCTTTGACATTAAAAATGTAGAGAATGATAAAGTTTTAGGTATCAGAATTTAGAAGTTCTTATATCAAATTCTTTCTTTCGACATTTAATAAATGGTATCTGTGTCCACATATTAAATGAATCAAAACAGCCTTAAATCTGGGCTGACACACAGAAGTTTTGAAAATTGTACAAAATGTCACAGATAGTCCCAGGAAATACAGACCTATGCACAAAACAAAGCACATAAGATATAAAGTGTTATATAGAGAACTATATAGATGGTTTTTAATCTCCCCCAAAATTGAGAGTAAATGTAGATTTGTTTTTAGCTTGTGATAGGGTCTTATCTAGCCCACACTGCCTTCCCCTAAACCCCAACTCATGAGTGCTGGGATTACAAATACGGAACACCAGGCCCGGTTTTAATGGGGTTAAAAAACGAAATAAAATCTCAGACTTCATAATGTCTGGAGACCAGTTTCATTGATGGCAAGCAGACGCCATGATGATCTGACAACCAAGCAAACTGGAACTGCTTTGCAATGTGGTCATTCTTATTTATTTATTTTTATTTAAAGTGTCTGTGTTTCCAAATAGCTAAATCTATACAAATACTGACGCTGATACTGGTTTATTAAAGCAAACGGTTAACATGATGAAAGCCACCAGTTCCCAGTGAAGTTCTCTTGAAACGTCTCAGGACTTAACAGAAGAACTTGAAGTAACTTGTACATTCCCCACTGCCTGTTAGCAACCGTCACTCCACAGTTTTCATATTAAAAGCATGGGCACTGGGAGACTTCAGTCTTTAATAAACTGTACCCAGAGGACATTAGTAAGCAGCATACATCAGGTGGCAGGACAGTGCTTCTTGAGACGGGGAGACTTGTCAGACAGTGCAACGGGATCCCATGGACCTGTCTCAATCAACTTAATTAGGGACATCTGCAGCACCCGGCTCTCGCTCTGGCAGCTTATTTGTACCCAAAAGGTACAACTCACACGGGAGGTAAAGGAGCTTGAATGACAAGAAGATAGCAATCAGCAACACGAGCCGCCTCAGTCATCTGAGAATACTCAAGGCTGAAATAAAGCTGTAGGGCCCAGGGACACAAAAACGTCCAAATGTGGAGCTGATGAAAAGGCTGGGGGATATTTGAACAAACCTTTGATATGCTTAGCCCCTGCAGGAATCTCAGCCCTGTAATGGAGCCCCATCCCCTCCCCCAAGCACCTGCTTGAACTCCTCAGTCATCTGTACCATTCCCCCCCAGGCTTGTTCTCATTGACTCCAAGGACCCCATCAGTGTTCTCCTCCAAACAACGGCGCTCTCTTCCAAGATGTTGTTACTGATGGAGATCTAGTCTTCATAACCTTTGTACTGCTGACATTGTTTGAAACCTTGTCTCTGGAACCTACACTCCATGCATGGGGCAAATCTTGGCTCTTGAAAGCCACACCCAGTCTCACTTTGTATTCCAGGCTATCACAGTCTGCCTCTACTGATGTTAGCTGAGTTATTATTTTTTTCTCCCATTTATCTTGAAAGTCACCGAAGATAAAAGCAGACAGCTTCTTGCTGATTTAGCTTTGTATGCAATACATGCCAAGGAAAGTATCTTCACTGACTAGAACCAGGCTGTTTTCTCTTTCTCTAGATTTTTATTAGAGACCCTGTCTTGTCTTAATGTTAACTATAACTCACTAGAAAGACTGATAGCATTAAGCCGTTAAGCCAAAGGAACTGTGACTGGAAGAGACTCAATTCTCAAAACATAATGAATCTGAAAATACTCTAAGTTTGTTAGAGAGTTTTATGTCAACGGGGCACAAGCTAGAGTCATTGGAGAAGAGGGTACCTCATTGAGAAAATGCCTCCCTAAGGTTAAGCTTTAGACAGGCCTCTAAAGCATTTTTTAAATTAGAGATTAATAGGGAGAACCTAGTCCATTGTGGGTAGTGACAGTCCTGTGTAGCATCACACATGGTCTTGGTGAATCTGTCTTGGGTGATAGGGTACCCTCTTGGTTGATGTGTAGTAGTGGCTTTGTGAGCACAGGAGCGGCACAGATTCTGGTGCCTCCATGGGCAGGGATGATGTACAACAGCAGAGACTTAGAGTGGCCTGTCACCTTTTCTGGAAAGGTGTGGCACTAGCCAGCCAATTTTGTTCTCCCTGCGACCTCTTCACACATGTACAACAGTAAGCTTGGCAAGATATTCTTAGGAATTTCCTATAAATTCCTATAATAGATTTCCTATAAAGTGGAACTTTCTCACTTGTCTTGAGAAATTAGAAGCTGGGGGGATCACAGGCCTCATGTATCCGTATGCGGAAATTACCCTCTGTTTGGAAGAACAATTCCTCTTTGTACCATCTCCTCTAACCCAGTTTGCATGCCAGAGTTGATTTTCTTACTTAGTGATTATTACATATATTGCCTTAGCCATGGGATTGTACAAGCCTCGACAAAGAACTGCAGTCTTTGTCACTGCTTGGGTTTTTTCCATTAAATCAGTAACATTTCACAGATTGTCTTTCACTTCAAGAAACAGTCATCAACACAGAGTAACACAGAATAGTTTTCAAGAATTTCAGACAAGAATAAATTTCAATTTTGTATGTTAAAATTTCCCAGAGGACCAGAAATCTTTGTCGGGTCTCCCTCCAAGCATGGCTGACACAACCCAGGGAGGTATTGCCATGCAACCATCATCTCAGCGTTGGCAATGAGTAACAGTTCCACTGCACTCACCCATCTATCGCATCCTGGTTGCCTTTAGCTTGTGGGGAAAAGGGGACTCTCCGCCATCAAGTGGGAAGATGTCAGGCCAGTTGATATCAAGTCCTGACAAACACAAGGAGGGCTGCCTCAACTGAAATCTACAGTGGAATGCTAATTGTGGACTCTAGTTCACTGTGCTCCAGAATGATGCTGACTGGCCTGCCGGAGGTAAGGCACAAGGAGTAGCATGGCTATTCAATGCTATTTCAAGTGAAAAGACAAATGACAACTTATCTATGTAGGCACGCATCATTCAAGTGCTAACGCATTTACATAAAATCACTATCTAAGAGAACAGTTTCTTCCTCATTAGACAGTGTGGGTGCAACCTGATGTTACTTCTTCCTTCTACAGAGGTAGGACTGTGCCTTGTCCTATAAATTTCTGGGTTAAGATATTTACCTGACTGGGAAATGATCACTGATAAGTGGCATCCTCAAGTTACAACCTGGGGCAATTATAACACCCCGTCTGATGAACAAACATGTCACAAGAGACAGTGAATACACTTTCCCATTGTAAATTACACAGTATGGGATGTTAATAATTAATTCGTCTTTGTGGATTAGCACTCACAGGCCTTACGAAATGTGCTGGTGGAACCTCACTCCACCCTTATGAGGTGGCTAATTGTTTCATATGCTTCACACTTCTTAGCTATCAGTATCTCTGACCTTTAAGAGATACGTGTGAAACGGCAGATGGTTTATAGTACCCGGTACTGTCCGATGACAATTTAGAATAGGAAACCACATTAGAATTTTCACTGGGAAAGGAGGACTAGGTGAACTTTCCAAGAAATTCAAGAGGAACAGTATGTTTCTGCTCTCCACTGATGATGTGGAGAGGATCCTGAGAGAGAAAAATGTCATGAGACCCTAATGTTGGAATGGTGTGGTATTTTCAAAGTGCTTTAAAAAGCTATTGTTAATCTCCTGCACTGATAAGATGAGAATGGAACCAAAAAAAAAAAAAAGTATAATTTTAAGGGCTGATCAAGAACTGCATCGGCAATTCCATAACCTGGCCTATGACACGAGCATCATCACAGATCTGGCTAGCGTATCCACAATCTGATTAGATATTTCTCAGGAGAGACGACCCATTTATATCACTCCAAAAAGAGATGACCCCCCTCAGAATCGCTCTTCTGGAGACTATGTTGTCAAAATGCACAGGGTGACTGGGATGCTTATAATTAATAACTTCCAGGTCCTTAAAAACATTGTCGAATGTCAAAAGTCTCTTACAGAAAGTGAATCTCAAACTGTGTTCATGTTCTTCACAGCCTGCTACCTTTTGAGATGGTTCCATTGGAAAATCAATAAAACATGAGACAGAAGATGCCAGGGTGGCTCAAGCGCTTTGAAAGTAGCACACTGGAGCTCATAAGACTTAGAATGGAAGTATGTAAACCTTTAGAAGTCTGTATTTTCATAGCTCCCTCATGAAGCACAGAGCTAACACTGTTTTACTGATAAACAAAGCTATCAAGTGGCTTCTTTGGGGTTTCAAGGCAGACCATTCTCTTCCTGCTGTTCTTCCTTCTGGCTTAATTAACTGTAAAGTAAATGAAAATGACCAGTTCAACAAGGACATAGGAGTAGAAACTGAGGGAAAACCCATCATTGCCTTTCAATCAAGGACAATTCCTAGAAAATTCAGGTTCCGGAGTGTGTACTACAAATTCTGTGTAGAAATGCTTTCTATTTAGTCTCCGTATCTGCCTGCATGATATTTATTTTCAAGCACACATCCATATACAAGCACTACGTTATAGTATATAACAGAGGTATATTATTTTCATGCTTATTATCCTGACTCCACGAAATGATTTAGTTTACAAATAAGAACCAGACACAATGTAATTATTAGAATTTACAGTTGGAAAACAAACAACATGCCAATGAGGTAGGAAAGAGAGAATTCAATTAGTAAAGTACTTGCCTTGCAAGAATGAGGACCCGAGTTTGATCCAAAAATCCCATTTAAAGCTGTAAAGCCAAATGTCATGCCTGTATAATCTAAGCCCTGGGAGGTGGACAGAAGAGGGTCCCTGGGACCCGACAGCAGCCAGGCTAGCCTAATTGGTGAGCCCCAGGTAAATGAGTGTTCCTTCTCAAAGGAAGCGAATGCACTTTCTAGGATGACACCAAAGGGTGTCCTTTGGCCTCTCTGAACACATAGATTGACAGACAGACTCCCCCCCCCCCCCCCACACACACACAATTTGAAGGCCTTTTCTTCTAAAACAGATTAAGAATTTAAAATTCATTGGAAAGTTTCTTATCTTCTAGATTACAGTTGCCCGAGTGACTAAGAGAAACAGGGTGAAGGGCTCTATCAGGCTCGCCCATGAACTGCTTCAGAACACACCCCATGTCGAATGCAACTTTAAGAGAATCTCTGGTAATTACACAGATTATAATTCAGCTATCTTTGGCTTATCAACTACCTTTGGGGATACACTTTACGAATATTTTCTTCCCCTAAGTTGTCCTACTTTCTTTGGGATGGGACCTAATGGAAGAAGTTGAGCTACTGGCACAAGGTGTGTCCAGCATAGCCATGCCACTCTCTTGACTAAATGACTTTCTGCCTGCACTGTTACCTTTGCACTGGATGGTTTGCATATGACTCATCTGGGCCGTCATACGTAAATGGTAATTTTTAAATTGGATAAGAGTACAGAGCTTTGGGCTGAAGAGATGGCTCCATGGTTAAGAGCACTGGCTGTTCTTCTAGACACTTGGGTTCAATTCCCAGCACCCACATGGCAGCTCACGAATGTGTCTGTCACTCCAGTCGCAGAGGACCTGACAGCCTCGCACAGACACACGTGCAGGTGAGACGCCAATGCACATAAAATTAAAATGAATCTTAAAAGAATAAATACAATACATTTTTAAAAGTATAGCACTTTAAGCATACTGTAGTTTATTTGCTAAATTATGCAAATTGGCATACTTCTAAATCAAATACATACCTACTCTAAGAAGAGTACCCCCTGGTTCTAAGGCTCGTTTTAACAAGCCATCAATCAGAGGCTGATACTTAGAGGTAGCATAACTGATTAGGAGCAGTGGGATTTCTGGCCATTTTTAGTGATAACCACTAAAACACAGGAGCAGCTTTTGAAAGCCCTTGGTAGAAAAAAGGCCTGACAAAAGCCTCTGACAGTTCCATAATGCTGTGATAGAAACACCAGTCATCGCGTCACACCTAATAATCCACACGTGCCTCATTACACAGCTGTTTGTGTTACACCCTGTTGCCACAGAAGCTCCCAGCTTCTGCTCCTGATCCAGCAATTACTATGCACACCAAGCACAGTGGCCATCATCTACAGAGCCGAGGAGGCATGCAAGAGATGTGCAGGCTGCAAGGCCTCTGTGGAAACCCCTCGGCATTATTCAGGAGTGCTTATTTGCTTGCTCAAACTCATCACTAACAAAGAAGCCTGTCTCCCAAAGGTTTGCGCTGTGTAATTAGCAGCAACAAACACTGCCCCAAATCAGGGCAACCTGTGGGATTAGTTACAAAGGTTTTGTAAATTTCAGAAGATATCTACACAGATGTCAGGAAAACACACACAACACACAAACACCCAAACACCCTGCCCAGCATAATGGATTCAGCCACAGCCATTAAGTAGTTTTGGATTTGTGAGACTCAGACAACCAATACATTTTATGGGGAAGTCATAAAAGTCAGACAGGAAAAAAATATATAGCATGAAAGTTGCAAACTTCTAGACAGCATGTAAAAAATGTGGCAAAGTGGAAGGGGCAGAGGAAGAAACTCAGCGGCTGTTGCTCATCGCTCTTGATAAATAAGACAGGGTCACCTGAGTTTACTTCTGGAACCAACAGAAGTCCCTTAGTGTTTAATTATTGTGTAGAAGGATTGAGTTTCTGTGTGCCTCCTGTTTACGGCTGTCAGCAGATCAGTCAGACTTCATTAGTCCGCTTTCAAAAATGAAACTTTTATTTTATGTATGGAAGTTTTTAGACTTCTCTAAGACTGCTTCTAAAGAAAGAGAGAGAGAGAGAGAGAGAGAGAGAGAGAGAGAGAGAGAGAGAATCAAGTAATGCTAACCTTTGTTTGCATCAGGAAAGTAGACTCTGACCTGGAGAGGCACAAACACATGTCAGTGTTGCAAATTGCTTAAAAGGTTCAAATTCAAGAAAGGAATTTTAATTTAATTAAAAGAATAATTTACAAGTGATTGGGTCCAGGATGACATTACAGATTGATACTAAAGCCAGTGATCTCATCTTGACAAATCAGTCTAGTTTGCTTGGATTTATTTGTTCATTGTTGATAAACAACACTGTTTAATTCTCGTGGTGGTTATTGGGTTTTTAAAAGCAGGTGGGCAATTTTCAATACAGATGTCAAAATATTGTCTTGGTTGCCAATAAAAATAATTAATAAAACACCTCTAGCCCACAAGTCCATATGCAAGCAAGTGAATGGATTATAATTGCCCTTCCTTCTACATCTGGTGCTAATTAAAATCTTATCCGAATAATAATTGAACAGTACCCAGGCTATTCTTAACTCTTAGTGTCGGGTTTCAATTGTTTGACACAAAAGCACTGACCTCAATAAATGAAAACACATTAAAAAAATCTAAATCATAGCTATTTTTATCCCGGCCAACAAGTGATTTACTGTTGCTATGGGTTTTGGGGTTATACAAGGCAGCAAAGTTATCTAGTGAGTTCTGACTGCCACTGAAACAGGGAAATCCCTGGGACTTTCATTCAGAGGCATTCCTCCATCAACTACAAATACAAACCCAAATATTCCTTCCCCACAAAACCCTAATTGAAATGAGTGAAAACGACATTTCCTAGCTGATTTGTGTGGACGGATGTGCCAGACATGTTGAGCTTGCAGGCTCTCTCTGTCTCTGCAGGCTCCTGAGTAGAATGATCATTGCCTCACCTAATCCATAAAGAGGCTGACTCACAGTCCCCCACCGCACAGCCTACAGACATTTTTATCACACATTATTAAAGTAAGGGGAAAATACTATCTAAATATTTTGTAAACAAGGAAAAGGATACAGGACCTCCAGCATAAAATACTTGTACTTTCTAAAATACCTTTTACAGAACAAACAAACAAACAAACAAAAAAAAAAAACAGAAACAAAAAACAAAACAAAAAACCCACAAAATCTCAAAGCATTAGCAATAGTGTTGTCTTGTTTTGTGAATGTAAGAACTATACATGAGAAAAATGCTTGCTTCTATCAGTTTTTAAAGCCATTAGAAAACATAAAATAACATATATTTATATACATAACACATACACACAGACACACACACACAATGTTCTTCTGTTCTTAACATATAAAGCTCTCATTAAAAATGAAAAGCGGAAAAAAAATGAAAAGCAAACATAATACTACTTTGATATAACCATTTGAAGAAACACACAGTGATGCTTGAAAGGTTTTTTCCCATAAACCAGTGTTCCTAGAACTATTCATAATTTTTTATCTACTCAATGTTTACTGTTTCTATTTAAAATCAAATTCAGTGGCATTTTGTAAAATACTATATCTTGTCTCATCAATGGATTTATGATAAAGACAAGAAATAGTATCAGCTATAACATATAATAAGAAAATAATAAAAAAAATCCATTTTGTTAAAAAATGTAACACACAAAGCTCTTGTAAAAATCCTCTCAGGCACTATTGAAATGGAGAGTAACAGCACATGGTTGGGTTGGTCCTACAGGGAGTCTAGTGGGGAGGGGTATATGGTCCACATATCAGTTACATCAATGCCCTTTGATAAGTGAATTAAGGGCAATTGCAACATTAAAAGACAGCATCACAGACACCTCAGAAGAGGCCACAGGCAAGCAGAACCATTGAGAAGACAAGACAGGCTGAGAAGGTGAGCTCAGACAGATGATGGGCAGACCAAAAGGCGCTGGATGCCACACCCCAGAAACCTCCTTGACTTTGTCACAGCAAGGAGTGAGCTGTTTTCTTTAGCAGACTCCCACTTTCATAACGCTCTGCTTAAGAGCACCAGGCTAAGAAGCCATGGATTAAACCTTCTGAAACTGTGAGCCAACATTAATAATGCCTCCCTCAAAGTGCATTCAGTCACAGCTATGCAAGAGTAACTAACACAGATGATCTCATTACTGCATCATTTTAAGCCTGAGAAAAATTAATGCCTTTCTCATAGTAGATAAATAAGTTATAAAAAGAATGTGCCTTTACATTATATTAGTATCATCATCATTATCTATTACTATTATTATTGCTTAAATCATGTAAACATACTTACAAAATGAAAGTTTATTCTTAGCTAGTCCTCTGCCCAGAAAATAATGACATTTAGGAGAAAGGGGGACACCCTCTAATGGGGACACCTTCACTCTGAATCTTTGAAACCTACTTTCAGGAAAGCCCCAGAGCTTTTGGAAACAAATAAAGCCTGCAATTCTTGATGCGTGTGGCCTTGGTAGCGGCCAGAGACTCTGAGCAGCAATCAGGATTTCCTTTGGGCCTTGTCATGACATCATTTGGGCAATGTAGCCTGTGGTGGCAGAAATGCAACTGATATTTACACAAGGTATTAAAGCAGGGCCATCTTGTGCCAGACTAGAGATGACAAAATGTCAGCCACAATCTTAGGGCAGGCTGTGGTGCCCCTTTGTAACCTCTTCCCTTTTTGTCTAACATATGATATAGCCATATAGTTATGTACATATATGTGCACAGACACAGACACACACACACACACACACACAGACACACACACACACACACACACACACACACACACACACACACACGGCACTAACAGAAAACAAATTGAGGCAGAGTGTATTTCACGCACTACTGCCAGTGTTTCATATCTCATGAACCTTGGGAAAACAATTCGTAGAACTAATTAGTTTACAGTGTTTAAGCAGCTTGTTCTTTGTTTTTAATCTTCTTTATGTAATACTGTGAACAAAGCCATATTATCTTCTGATTTTTTTATGCAGTTTAACAAATATAATCTCCCTTTTCTTCCCAGAGATTACTTCATTTAGACATCAAACTACGTTGTTGTTGCCCCCCAACCCCCAGAGAGAAAGGATAGAAGTAAATTGACATCTATTCGCCGAAGTCTCAATGGTCTACCAGATCCACCCAGCCCCTAATCCTCTTTCGTTGTCATGGAATCCACCTGGCTTAATTATATTTACAGTTTTTTTTTTCAGTTCTGCCACACAGCAGGTTCCCTCCCCCAACCCCCCCGAACTGTCCACATCTCCCTGAATCCTAGCTGTAAAGCACACCTTAGCTGCTATCTTCTTTTCAGATTCTGTATAATAGGGCACTCTTGCCTGTTAGGGTCATCGAGATTATAGCCCTGATAAATCTTCACTCATGTCTAAGTGCACAATTTAAGAGAACCCATGGCAAAGTCCAAGTGAACAGAAATGGATACATGTGCGTATAGATTAGAGGGAAAGGCCAGGAAGAAAACAAAACAGGACGTTTTACATTTTCTCATCTATGACTCTTAAGACATAATTAATGATCCTGTATTCTACTTTCATATTCTGGATGGGCACTTAACTGCTACACCATCGTAATGCTAAGATACATGGTTTGGACACAGCAAAAACGTTAAAGGTTTACTGCACTTAATTACGCACATGTGTATGGGTATGTGCACATGAGTACTGGTACCCATGGATGCCAGAGGAGTCAGATCCCTCTGGAGGTGGAGTTACAGGTCCTTGTGAGTCATTTGATGTGTGCTGGGCACTGACTCAGGAGCTCTGTAAGAGCAGTGTGTAGTGTTAACTGCTTAGCCATCTCTTTATCCCACATATTATCATTTAGACAACTAAAATCCAAGACTCTTTAAAGCTGGTGTTGGAACATGTTATCCACATACAAAACTACTCACAGACACAAGAATTTGAGGCCATTATTCCCAAGAGAAGCCTCTTTCCGGTGGCCAGAAACCCTGCCTTCAGACTTTCATTTATATGTTTGAATCCACACTATTAAAGACATTGTACAGTCTTGGTAAAATGCACTACTCAATGCAACTTTTCATTTTGCTTGCTTGAAAACTGTTGGCAGTCCCATGGTAGCAATCTACCTTAAAATTCACTATGTCCTTAACTGTCAAACAGATTCATAGTAACTCCTAATCAGTTAGAAAACAGGTAACATAGCTTCGACAACTGAGTATCCTTAGAGTCCTTATCACAGTATGGAGCCCTCTCTGCATTCCCAAGGATAATGGTTGCTGGTCTTCAGAGAATTTTGTAGTAGCCTACAGTGAGGGAGGACTCATGGCTCTCCAAACCTTTGTTCCTCACAAATGGGATCAGCAGAAGAAGAAAGCTATCAAGTTCCAGCCATAAGGCAAAGGAAGGTCTTTACCGCACATCATGAGTGGATCCAATTCAGAACTCATGTGGAAATTTTAAACAGATTCATGGCAACAACAGTTACTGAAATGAGGGACAAGGCTCTTGAGAGTTCTGAGTTTAAGACAAGCCAATAACAGCAATAACACCTGCTCCTAAGAGCTTCCTCTAAGAGAGAGCACTGAGGAAGAGATAACTGGGCATTCACATCTCAACTCGGCCAATTAATTAAGTGAGATTCTGGGAAGAATGGAATGAGGTGGACCCTTCCTTAAATACCCAGGGTATTTAAGGAAGACGCCAGCGAGCCGAGCTGCTGCAGCAGTCTCATGACTTCTCTTTGGCATCCACATTCTGAGAGGAGGGATCTTTGCAAGCGGGTGTGCTGAGAGCTCAAGAGAAGAGTGTACACCAATACATCTGAAAAATAAAAATGTCAAGGAGAATTGAGAAGTGGAAACAGTGGGTGAGAAAGACGAAAGGAAAGTGAGGAAACTTCAGGAGAAACAGGCTACGATAGAATTAAAAATAAACAACAAAAATAAATAAAGAAAAGGGAAAAGAAACAAACCCAAACCAAGAAAGTACAGAAAAATCTAAAAGGGAAGTTTAAATCTCTAATTCCGTTCTCTTCCCTGCTTTGATTCCAATCCCTTTTCTACACTGCAGTTCGGTCTGCACTGTATGACCCAATTTTAGATCCACTTCCACTTAGAGTAGTCCCAGGGTGGAAATAATGGGAGGTTGGGGGGGGAGTAAGAAAAGAAAAAGTTCCTTCTTAGCTATGAAGAATGCAAAATACGTTAAAATGCAAATTCAGTGTAAAAAAGAAAGCAAGACAGACTACACACACTTCTCAGCAGTGAATTCTCAGGCAGAGCTGGAAGCCAGCAAGGAACCCCCTGAGGTGCACCAGCATAATGTAAGTGTTTTAAGTTTGCTGGATGACAGACAAACAGCTAGCCTTGTTACTACTCAATGAATCTTTCCCCCTTTTTTTCCAGGGCAGAAAATGTTTGTGGTAGAATTGGTACAGGCGAAGGAGTGAATTGATCTGTTAGCTTTTTGTATCGGGACAAGAATAATCTTTGCCCTACCTGCTTCCCATGGATCATGTTTAAAAGGCACAGACACTCACTCGCTGTTTTTATACCATAGAGGACTAATGGGAACCAGGTCTCCCATCACTGACTCACTTATTTTAAAAGTCAGGCTTAGTAAGGAAGAAAATGTCAGAGATGGTAAATAAGATAAAGAGGAAGAGAAGGAAGAAAAGGGAGGAAGAGGAGGAAGAAGAAGGGGAGGAAGAAGAGGAAAAGAGAGGAAGAGGAAGAAGGGGAGGAGGGAGAGGAAGGAGGAGGAGGAGGAGAAAGAGAAGGAAGAGGAGGAGGAAGAGGAAGAGGAAGAGGAAGAGGAGGAGGAGGAGAAGGAGAAGAAAAAGAAGGAAGAAGAAGAGGAGGAGGGGGAGGGGGAGGAGGAGGGGGAGGAAGAGGGGGAGGAGGAGGAGGAAGAAGAAATGCTGCTGCTGCTGCTGCTGATGGTAGTGGTGGTGGTGATGATGATGATGGTGGTGGTGGTGATGATGATGATGGTGATGATGATGATGATGATGAATATGAATATTAATATTATGATGATGATGATGGTGGTGATGATGATGGGTTGTGAGTAACCAAATCCTGTTTCATCAGATGGGCTCTCAACCTGTTTAGCCCTTCCCCTGAACACAAAGCCATTCTTCAAGTTTTCCTTTTAAGCTGCAACTTTGTGTGCTTGTTTTTGATAGGGAGAACAAGTGATTAGTTTTATGCTGAACCCCACCACCTGGACCTGAAATGAGAAAGACCTATTTAGATGCCCTTAAACTTGTTTCATCTTCAAAATGTGACACAGCAATGTGACATTCAGAGTAAGCATGTATTTATTTCTATAGATCAGACAAGAAATAAGGATCTCAAAAGCAAAATGGCATATAATAAAATAAATTATTACATGATCCCTATTGGTCCATCTTAGCTCACACCAAATTGCAGTCGTCTGATAGAGATGCAATCACAAACAAGGGGTAAATCAGCCATGACTCCTGACTATTATGTATAAAAGACTACCAAGGCCAGATTCCCAAACACACACACATCAGTTCTGTCAGATTCAACCCAATGTTTTCAATCCTGCTTATGCAAGACACCCCTTTCCCTGCATATTAGGACCCGTGAGGGACCTTCCGAATCTGTCAGAAATAAGACACATACACTTGGAAGGACTAGATGATAGTTCTAAGAAAACTCGCGGCTGAGCAGTGATGTGTTGCCTGAGTGATAGAGTCTGCAACTACAAAAGGAAAAAAGAAAAAACTGGAGCAGGCTGTGAGGTGCAGTGGACTTCCAGGACTAAGCCATGGCCACCTTTCAGACTTACAAGGTATGCCTGCTTACTGAGTAGTTGTTGGTGGGATCATAGACAGAATGAAAGTACTTTGCTCCCTGGTCCAAAGTGAGGAGTATTGTTTTATAAAGAAGATTGTGTTAATATGAAAAAATATTGGAAAATATATTGAAATAGCTTTTAGCATCAATAGTTATATGAAGGCTATTGCCCACTACCCTATCTTCAAGTCCTGGGAATCCTGGAGCTGTCAGTTACTATAGTGTAAACTATCGTATCTTAGCTAATATATGTGTATCAAGGCAGAGAGAGCCTTAGAGAAATGTATCTGAAGATGGCCTTGTATTGAGGGTCTCAATATATTTAAAGTGCTGTTCCTTCCCCTTTTGCTGAGACTATCCCAACTTTCCACTACCAGAAGCTGACATGACATTACTGCATCATCTATGTTAGCATCTAAGACTAGCTCAGTCACATTTCAAACTACAGGCAAACTTCCCTGACACCAAGGCAAAGAGCACACACTCCTGAGCATACAGCAAGTCCCAGTGTGACTGCCTTTGGCCCTCTAGCCCTCATTGCTGCCACCAGTACCCTGACTGAGCCAGATTCTGCTCTTACCCATGAAGTGCTACCAGATGCTTCCATCTACAATGCTCTCCCCTGGCTCTTCTCCCTGGTGAATGCCTAATCAACTTCTGGCAGGATTCACTTCCTCTGCGAGGCCTTCATCCCCTCTCTCCTCCCATGACACTCTACACTTTCTATTACAATACCCTGTTCCTCAAAAATGGATTCTTGTCTGTCTTCTCCCACTGGGTGGTGAGTCGCTCCAGGCAGGGTCTGACTTCCTTTTGTTTCTCCAGAGTGGCAGGCAGTTAGAAGTTGCAGAAATAATGAATGAGGGGAGGGAGTGAAGGATGCATGGCTGGGTGTGTTTGTCATGGCATTAGTCAGAGGGCAGGACTAGAGTAGATTGTGTATACAGTAGATTGTGATAAAGTAAAAATTTCAGTGGGTACAGTTGTGTCAGATTACGAAGGCTGAGATTTCTTCATTTGATCCAAAAGTTGACAGTGAATCACTGCACTGTATTGAGAAGAGGAAATGATGTAAATTTTGTTCATCCTCATAGCGCCTTCTGCCCTGAACGACAGCTACTTTCATGCCAATCTTATTCCCTCTTTGACTGAAAAATCCCTTGAAAACAGGAGTCCTGTTTTAATAACATTTGTATCCCCTTTAGCAAGAAGCATGGAGTTTGTAGAACAGGTGCTGACAAATGTTTGATGGACTTAATGTTATAAAATCTAGTCCCTCCGTTATGGCTAGAGAGAAAGCTATGCAGACTATTGCATTACAGGCAGCCTCAGGTATGGAATGGACCTAAAAGGGGTGGTGCCTTTTAACTCAGAAACAGAAAGTTCAAGAGTCAGATAGCCCCAGCAGAAGAGTTCTCAGTCTTATTCTCCATTATTGTCTTGAGGCTAGTGTCCTCGGGGAACACAGATTCCTGGTTGAAGATCTATTTTCTCCCATGGAGTATGTGAATTTATGCTGGGCCACAGACCAGCAATGAGCCACTCAAGAAACACATGCAGCTCCAAGTGGGAGCTAATTACCTACAAATTTTATCCTTTTTTTGTTTTTTTTTTTGTTGTTGTTGTTTATTAATGATTCATTTACTACCTCTTTTATGTTTATAAATAATAATCTATTTTAATTCATTATCTGGTTTTACATTAACCTTTTTCACTTAATTGCCTCCAAGTCAAATATGGTCAAGGAGACGAGAGAATAAGATATTTGTCCCCTCTAATGCTTTTGGTCCCCAGACACCTCTCTGGTTACTCTAGATCAGACAGAACATTTTAGAGCCATAGATGTCAACAATAAATGCTATGGACACCTAACTTCTTTGTATCTTAAGTCAAAAACAAAGCTTTATTCAGTGAAAATACATGCATAAAAAACATTAAGAGTGAAAACTGATAATCCATTAAAAGAGAATGCCCAAATCCTGAACATGAGGGATTGTAAAATATGTAGTTGAAATAGAATTCAAAATCTATATAACATATTATTAATTTAACCACCACCATTATTACTGACACTTTCGATATGCCATCTAATCTATAGCAAACCCACCTATCAGATCAGATAAAATTTATATAAAACTTTTATATTTATTAAATATTTGTATATAAATATTATATATTTTATGAATTACACATTATATTATATATTATGTATTGTATGTAATATATTATGTAATATATTTATACATAAATATTTAATTTATATAAAAATTATATTAAGCACATATTTAAATCTCTTTTACCTGAAGGCATACTATTATAGCGTAAGCACAGAGTGTGTTATTGTGCTGGACTGACTCCTGAGCATTGTGTAGTTGACTTGACACTGAAAGGTCTGGAGTTCCCCAAAGGGGACCCCACTAGGGTCTCAGGATTGCGCGCACCCAAAGGACACACGAAAGACCAACTTGCTGCAAGAACACGAGGTAGTTTAATGGCGGAACGTTCCGGGCCGACACGTGTCTCAGTGTAGGAGACAGAGGTATCGGCCCCGTGGCTCCGGGATTTAGGGTAAATATGAGCTTGGGGTGGGGAAAAGGAGAAGTTTTCGCGCGGGTGCACATGATTGGGAGAAACTTTCGCGCGGGTGCACACGATTGGGAGAAACTTTCGCGCGGGTGCACACGATTGGTTGTTTTCCGATTCTTGAACATCAGTAGGTTGAACAGGTCCATGGGGGAGGGGGGAGGGTGTAGTTCCTGCAGGCGGATGTTTGTCTCTCGTATCCGGCCTATTCTTCAGATGACTCAGCAGCTCTTTGTCCTGTAACTCCGAATTCTTTGTTAACTGATTAACTGTAGGCTGCGGCTTCAGCTACTCAGGTTAGGGAGGAGGAATCTACAGAGCCTGTATATATTTTATAAAATGGTCTTTATAATTTTTCACTCTACAACACCACCTGCCCACCCTCATAGTCTAACGACACTGTTTAATCCTTTCCTCACAGCATCACCACATTTTTATCATTTCTTTGTACAATGAGGAGAAGGAAGAGGAGGAAGAGGAGGAAGAGGAAGAAGAGGAGGAGAAGGAGGAGGGGGAGAGGAGGAGAAAGAGGAGAAAGAAATAAAACAAAACAAAAAAAAAAACCCACATGTTCACTGCAAGGATTATGTAATACAGTTTTCTAGGCAGCTCTGGAAGTTCCAGCTCTCTGCTTATTCTCCCCTGACTTCATGCCTATAGTTCTCAATAATAACTGTAGAATACACTGGAAATTCCTCACTGGGCTATACAACACATGGTGAACATGTCGGGGAAGGCTTAGAAGAAATCTCTCTGAACATGGTCTTGTGCTGATGGCCTTTGTGATGTATTTAAATGAGTCCCCATCTCACTTTGCTGAGAATATTCTGACCATCCACCTCCAGTACCGCTGACCAGCTCTGATTCAGTAGAACAACCCTTAGCTAAGCCATCTTGCATATCCTAAGGATCTAAGGTATACAATTCAAAGTGCTCTGCTTTCCAGGGTCCATCAGCTATGGCTGACAGACAAGACTCTGTCGTCCATGGGGTACCTTTGGATGATGCCTCAGCTTTCAGGACAGGTCAGCAATGAATGCTAGAGTCCAGAAGCCCTTGACATCCATTTGTAGATAATAAATGTGCTTTATGTAACTTGTGTGCCTGATGTCTATTCTGCCATGGTCAGAAAAGTTGGCAACCAGTGCACAGCAAACATCTTCTGTCTCCAGGACACACTGTGTTTGAGTTAGACAATACTCAGTCTCCATGAATTTATATATATACATTCCACTTATCATCTCAAAAGCAGTCAAACATGTCTTGAACCTCCATCCCGCAGCACTTAGATCGGCTCCTGCCAGAACACAAGTACAATGTTCACCTCACCTTCTGGGAAGGAAAGGTCACAACTGCCTCTGTTCCAAAGTCCATTAGACCTGGGAGCTCCCTTTAGAAGCAGCACCAGAGGACTCACCAGTGACCTGTATCTGTCACGACATAGCTGAAGATGCTGACATAGTTTAAAACAGAACAAAAGATCAGTGTGCACAGTCCCCACAGAAGCATTCCACAGAGTCACATCCGGGTTGTTTGTTTTTTTGTTGGGTACCATTCAGGGGGAAAAGAAATTCAGTATTAAGTCTAGTTGCTCAAACCCCAATCCCAAGTTATCTTGATCATCCTGACATACACGGAACCCTGCAGAGATGCTACTCATTCCACATCTAAAAAGATGAGGTTTCATTAACTCTTTCATGTGACAATTTGGAAAAGCAGTTTCCCGCTCTATAGTCAGATACTTTATTCATTTGAGCCACGTATTGATACAAAATGATTTATGAATTAGAGCATGCATGTTCTCAGGATTCAACTATAGAATATTCAGGGACTTTTGGCTTTGTTGTCAAAGACCGGTGACAAGACACATGTTGCTGCTTTTCCATGGTTTACCTAAATGGTTTGTAGGGTACTTGTTAGAAAGTTAAGTCTGTTCCTTTCAGAAATGAAAAACCATGAAATGGTTTGTGCCTCAAGAAGCAGGACTCTTCTGAGTTCCAGCATTTTCTGATGGAAATAGCTTCAGTTTCCACTATGTTCCTTCTTTGTGACTAAGGGAAGGTTGACATCCTTCTGGCTTTCTACGTATTGTCACAAAGTCTGTAAGGGAAAGTCACGCTCTGTGGAGTGGAATGGGATAACTGGAAAATAGAAAGCTTCCCAATGTAGACCCTTTTATAGCCTGAGTTTTGAAAGAATGTCTAAAATTACATTTATTTATTTGTGTGTGTGTGTTTGTGTGTTTGCACACTTGTGTGCACCTACATGCAGCACATCTGTGGAAGTCAGAGAAAACTTTCAGAAATCAGTTCTCTCTGTTCACCATGTGGGTCCCAAAGACTAAGCTCAGGTCATCAGGTTTGGAAGCAAGTGCCTACTGAGCCATCCCACTGACTGCATGGGAGTTGTAGCCAAGTACCTCTCTCTCATATATGTCTATGTATATACATGCTCACTGTAAGAATTGTGTGTGTGTGTGTGTGTGTGTGTGTGTGTGTGTATGTGTGTGTGTGTTAAAGAATACAAGGAAGAAAGGAAGGCAGGCAGGCAGGCAGACAGGCAGACCCATATTCATTCACGGCTAATTTTGTCTGAACACTTTAAGGACTGTACCTAAACTCTTTTACTGCAGACTCACATACCACCCTTCTGTTGTGATTACTACTCATCCCCAAAGATCCCTACCCGTACACAATTACAAAAGTTAGGGACTTTGAAGAGAAGCATATTATGTCCCCTAAGGTATTTTTGAGCAATAGTCAACACTTCAAATAAATACATATTACCTCATTTATCTGTTGGACCAACTTCCTCTCTTCAATGGGACTCAGGAACCTTTGGAATGTGTTTTATTGCATCTTTCAAGGAGAGACAGCTGTTTATGACACTCTCAGAACAAAATAAGACTGAGGTAGGCAGGCCCTCAATTTCACTCTCAAAGAAAATTACCCTAAAGGTCTATTCTTGTGATAGACACGTATCAGAAGATACATTTTTTAAAAAAGAGGACAGAGAAAAAGAATGTTTAAAAAAAAAAAGTGCTGGATTTAAAGTCACCAACCTGGGAGAGAAGTAAATATCTCCTATTGTCACTTAATATCCCGCTGCAATAATTACTTTTATTTCTTCATTTTCTAGAGCCCACACAATAGTTTTGTCTTTATCTTTTACAACCAAATACTTTTCAGTAAACAAGAGATAAAAGAGCAACAGAACCTTTGTTCTCCCTCCCTTCAGCTAAGCAACCCTGAAGGCCCATTTTATCTCTAGAGCTGTTATCTGAAGTGAATTACTGATAAGAAAAATTAAAGCCCCAGACTAAATCTGTGAGGTAATTGCGGAGTGTTGCGCATGCCCTGTCTTGCTTTGTGGGCTGGACAGAGAGTCTTACCAAGCATTCTTACCAAGCAGCTTGTTTAGGCAAAGAAAGTTGCCTAACAGGCTAAGAGGTCTAAATTACTTCTCAGAGAAGAAAAACCAAGTGAATAACAACACTTGGAAAACCAAAAGCATATTTGAAATTGCAAACTCGATCACTGGAAATATTAACCTCCACTTTTAAGAAGCCTTCCCATGTAGACATCCTGGTTCCAGTGGCCAATTTCACAAACTTTCTGAGGCCCTCCAGCCCCTTTTGCTCTTTACCTTGGCCCAAGCTTGTGCTTCTGGCTTTCAGCTGTCACTGGTAACACACATTCCCCAAGAGTCATTCTAAGTGCTTTACGTGTTCTGAAGCATTTGATATTCAAACAGCCCCCTCTGTGCTACCTGATTGTCTTAGTTAGGGTTTTACTGCTGTGAACAGACACCATGAACAAGGCAAGTCTTATCAATGACAACATTTAATTGGGGCTGGCTTACAGGTTCCGAGGTTCAGTCTATTATTCTCAAGGTTGGAACATGGCAGCATCCAGGCAGGCATGGTGCAGGAGGAGCTGAGAGTTCTACATCTTCATCTGAAGGCTTCTAACAAAATACTGACTTCCAGGCAGCTAGGACTAGAGTATTAAAGCCCACTCCTGCAGTGACACACCCACCTCAGCAAGGCCACACCTCCAAATAGTGGGCCAAGCATATACAAACCATCACAATGATTTTGTATGTTTTTCCAGACAAAGTTGAATACAAGGTAACCAGTGTGTACAGCAGCCTGAACCGCTACTTAGTGTTGGCTAGACAGTCTGACAAGAATCTACTTCTATAACTGTTTCCCATGAGCACAAATCTTCTAATGTAACCAACCATCTCTTTGTTTACCGCAATAACAGGCTTTCCCTATGTCACAGATTTAGGCAGCAATCAGTCATGAATTCCTATCCTATTAATATAAATCATTTTTAGTAAAGTATTTTTCACACATGCCCCCAAATATGGGCAATTTTGTGTGGTATTCGAAACTGCTCGGTTTCTCCTTGCGCCCAAAGAATTAAAAACACATTTCCGGTCACCTCTAATATCAGGTATTCTACTGGAATCAAATGGCTTTAATAGGTCTAGTGTTGACTGGACTGTTGGGCCAAGTTAACCCAGAGCGAATACAAGAAGCATATGATAGGGAGCAGATGATGTGTGTCAAGAAAAGAGGAGAGCCTCAGCCATGGCTTCTCAAAGCACTGGTCAGTACCTGCTCTCAATCTCTTCCTCTACACTCTACTCCCTGCCCTGCCCTCAAACACCGAAGAGAAAACCCTCTGCCCAGCTGATTTTTGTCATGGATGAGACTAGAGGCTTTGGTTCACACCAAGTCTCCGAGAGCCCACGTCTTAGTTACTCTGTCTTAGGCCTCCTTGGATTTCAATCTGTCCTCCTGGAAGAAAACAAATGTCCTGGCAAACTGTCTGAATGCCAGGGAGACGCTACTTCTTTCTTCCTTACTGGTCAAAAAAAAAAAAAAAAAAAAAAAAAAAACCCAGATCTGTAACCAAAGAAATAAAGAAATAAACATGTCTTTTCTGGGAAAAGGATGTTGACTCTTGCTCGAGATAACAGTTGACCCTGTTGTCCTGGGCTTGCTAAGCATCTGTGTGGACCTAAGGAATAACTCCAACTTCCACAAGTATCTGACAACAGCTAGAGAGGGGCGTGCTGAAGGAACAACCCAGCCAGCAGACTCACCACAAAGTGCCAGCTGGGTAGAACTTCCAGTTCTCCTCAAGCAAGGCCACAATCCCTCTTGCTGAAATAAAGTAGTTATTGGTCAGTGCAAAGCAGACACTGTGAGAGGTTGGCTTCCAGGAGCAGGTCATTTTCCCACTCAACTGGGAAAACAGTCCTATGAGAGCTAGCTTCCTTGGCAGTGCTCACTGCCCTCCATCTGATCACCTCTTTCATTGACCCAAAGTACTATAGATCCATGGGGTCAGAACCAGCGTCCAAAGCTGCTTCAGTTTATTAGCACAATCTGAGCTGAGAACCTGAAATCCTGACCCTGGTTAGTAGGTGACAGAGACCTACTATATATAATATTATATATTATATATTATATATTATATATTATATATTATATATT
>JANHMN010000017.1:2668777-2877520 GCA_030674055.1 Rhabdomys pumilio | reverse complement strand
TATATATTATATATTATATATTATATATTATATATTATATATTATATTATATATTATTATATGTTATATGTTATATGTTATATGTTATATGTTATATGTTATATGTTATATATATTCTCTTATGATATCATAAGCAAAGCACTGGCCTGAACAGGGGACCTACCTGTAGTAGTAGCATCCTTTTATGGCAGAACAGTTGGCATTCACAAAGGCCCATCTCCTAACTCACTTGCAGGACAAGTTCACATTGAGCTGAGAGCAGAGAGTCGGGGCAAAGTCTCTGTTAGGGGTTGGGGGCGGGGATTCATGTTAGGATGCCTGTATAAAATTCCTCCTTTTGCTAACCATGTCTAGAACGTAACAAGACTCTCACATATTATTAGAGAAAATAACGGTCTTAAAAATGATACTTTGCCTAGACATAAAGGATTTAAAAGGTTCCTTGAACCGTAGAGGCTTTGAAATGCAGTGAAATCTGAATAAATGGAAACTTATGCAGGGAGCAAATGCACAAAAATTGTGTGCAATTGGTGTCTCATGGACCGCTCAAGGAAGCATCGGAAGATGGTGGGAACCTCTGCCATTCACACCAGCTGAATGGGCCTCAGCAGGACCCATTATTTAAGGTTGGAGACACAGTACAATATGAAAATGCCTTTAATGACACTAAATTATAGGGTTTTCCCCCTCCTTCATGGTGTCTCCCTCCTCAATTTGTCATAATGCTTTTTATTTGCTTATTAGTATTGTTCCATAGAAACTCTAAAGCATTTCATTATTACACGACTTTGAACATTCACAGTTATATGGTTCAAAAATAATTAAATGCAAAGACGAGGGCATTTGACTTGTATGTGAAATTATCAAAATGACACTTCCTAGTTTGTATGTGGGTATTTATTTCATTGTTACTTGGGCAGGGAAAAAAATGCTGAATAAAACTAACTCAATGGAAATTAATTCACCTTACAAATGATATGAGTCACATATCCTACCAATCAATACTCTACAGAAACAGATAGTGCCCATCACAAGCTAATTTCATGTGTGCTGAGAGCCTGACATCTTGGTATCTCACAATCCTCAGTCAGTCTACACTTATGGGCAGCTCAAAGATGATGTGTAAGTGGTGTCACAAGAGGTGACCATGCACTGGAGAGACCACCACTGCCTCTGTGATGCCTCACCTATGAAACTCCAGACAGTGACACCACGCACATACAAAACTCTCTCCATACTGCAGCCCTGCATAAGGAGCATGGCCATGAAGCCCGTTCTGTACTTCAGAGCTCTTACTGTTTCTTCAGAAGGGCCTACTCCCGAATAGCAAGAGCAAGGTCTTTCAATGATGCAGGTTTGGAAGCAGTGAAATGGGTTGCCGTAAATCTGCAGTAGGCAGACTACATGTAATTACCCTACAAATTACCTGTTCGTAGAGTTTCCAAGGTTATGCGGTCTATAATTATATGATGTCCTCACATAATACTAGGATGGCCTAGCTGGTGACCCAGGATACAATCCAGAAACACGGCAGCGAGAGGAACTGCTAAGTACCTCCTTTCCACAGGGAGCGTAGACAGACACCTGCTTTGCTGTCTGCTTTGTTTTTAATGTCAAAATGAAACGCAGAGCACAAAGATTCATCATTCTAATTTAAAGCGCACACACACACACACACACACACACACACACACACACACACTCCCTTCAGAAGCAAACAGTTACCTTTCCTACTGGCAGGAATAAACTTTTATCCCTTTTGGATTCTAACAACAGTAGGTCACATTCAACTAGTCTGAAGGAATCTGCTTCACCAGCCAACAGCTGGGACCCAGCAACTGTTGTTAATCTACGTTAATTGCTTATTGTTCTAAATCAGTTCTTGTTTGTGCTTTTGTTACTCAAAGTAATTTCCCCCACATACACACTACCAAGAAGGGTTCTGCAAGCTGTGGCTGAAGATCTCTTAGGCGTCAACCCTAGAGCTGTTACTGTTTTGTTACAAAAACAAAAACACTGGCTTGAAAAAAGAGAGACCAAGTTAGCGAGGAGGCCCAAGGATAGAACACAGGCTCAAGGATAGAACCCAGGTGCGCAGGGATGCAGGCATTAGCCGCTGTCTAAGTAAGAACAAGACTTCCTCTGATGTTTTAATTAGAGCCTCGGTTAGTATGATGCCATTTTCCCTAAACAATTCTTCCCCTCTTTGCTTTAGGGACGGATTTTCACTCCACTACTTTATTGCACTAGTGAATAAATGAGATCTCAGGGTTCCAGGGAGAGAGGAAAAAAATTACCAATATAAATGCATCAGGTGCAAATTACAAAGGTAAATAGACCCCTGGAGACCGGAAGCTGGCAACACCAACTTGAATATCTGAGAGAGGCCACTGAGGAAAAGCTCCCAGGTCATGGTCCTGGTTTAGTGTAGACCAGATAATTTACCCTGCAGCCTCCAGAAGGAATCCACAGCACCAGCCTGTTGTTAGTACCTCGCCACTAACAACATTCTAAGCCTTCATGATAGGGTAGCTTCCCCCCTCCCCTCTGTTTAATTATCTCAGATGTCACACTTGGGCATTGTCTCTCAAAGCCGATCCTTCATCCTGGGAGACCCACTCCTGTATAATCCCCATCTATAGGTTGGTCACTAGTAATTATTTGTTTCCTGTGACTGTTTATAATCCTCAATAAGGCAAAACTCACAAATGTATCAACAACGGCTGTGATCAGTAGGGCATGAAGGTTGGTTTGGCTTGTTTTTCTTTCTTTTTTTCTTTTTTTAATCTTCGATACAATTTAAGCTTTATCCCCTGAAGAATGTTTGCAGCTTTGTATCCTTTCCCACCGCTCTTTATGGTAACGTCCTTCTTGTCCTCTAATAATTTTGCTCATGGAGATCAAACCCCTTGTATAGTTCATAGAGTGGGGCCTCATAGCCATTTCCCCCACAGTGTCTCACTATTTCACACTAAATAATGACTTGAATTCAGTTATTTTGGATGAGAAGATGGGCCTTCTCACTGACACAATTCCGTCCTATCTGACATTTTGCTCCTGTGTGAGTTGTCCCATCTCTTTCCTTCTTACAATTCTGCTTTAAAGGACACCCGTCCGTCTCATCTGTTTTCTTATTTATGCTACAGAAGTGCATAACCCTCAGGAATTAGACTGTTCCACCTGTCTCAAGTAGGAGACACTGCGGGTTCACACTTGAGCATTGCGCGTGTGTTCAAGTGTGACAAAGGGGCATGCACTTTGCCTTAAATCACCTTTATTCTGTTTCTTCAAATAGCAAGGTGCTGGAAACCACCCCTATTAAAAAAAAAAAAAAAAAAAAAAGCCTTTCCTGTGATTGTCTCAGCAAGGACCACTGATCCTGGGGCCTATGGAAAGTGACCCAGTGGTGGGATTTACTTGAAGCACACCTCCAGTTCCCAGCTCTCTCGCTGCATCTTCTGGCCATAGCTTCATCTTAATGCCTTTGTTTTGTAGAACACAGCAGGCCAGGGAAGGAGTTACTGGATGCATAGCATAATCTCACACAGGAGGACAACTTCAGTACCAAGTCCATCCAGTGTCATATTGTAAAGGATGAAACACTTATTAAAACTCTTTGTATAGGCTTTATATAGGCTAACCTTAATTATAGTGTAACTCAGCTATATGACTTGGGAAATGCTTCTTGTGTTCTATTCTGTTTTCAGGATACTTCTTACCATCTGTACAATGTTAGACCCTGAATCAATAAAATGCAGCTTTTATGCATACATTAAGCTTCGTATTCTATTTGTGTTACAATTGCTACGTGGTCTGGTGGTGATCTACAGTTCTATATAAATGACGTTAAGTCCCAGATGACATGGAAGTTCCAATGCTACACTTAGGAAATCTGTCACTCATTCATTAGTGCCAGCCACTCAAATTCCGCATCAGCAAGGATGTTCCCAAAGACGACTATTCTCATTCAGGATTCACGATGTTAGTACCTCAGAAGGTCCTCTTGGCTGTGACTAGGGGGACTATAAGTGCGAGGGTATGCCACATGTCCTGGTTGAGGCCAGCTTGGGCTGCGTAATAAAACCCACCTGGGAGCCACAGGCTGGGGAAGTCATTCGTTTATACCAGATTTGGTGTGGTCTCCTTGTCCCCTGCCCTTACTTCTGAGTGCTGAGATTATAGGTATTCCCCACACTGCCTGGTGGTGGTGCTGATGTTGAGAGAGGATCTCATTAGGGCTGGAATGGTCTCAGTCTACTCCTTACCCTCCTGCCTTTAGAGTACTTGCCCCTCATACATGCAAATCCCTGCATTTGATCATGAGCACTGAACATAACAAAGCATAAGGAAAACATAGCCAAGTGTGGCAGTGCATGTTTATCCAGCACTCAGAAGGCAGAGGCAGGTAGATCTTTGAGTTTGTGTCTAGCCTAGTCTACATAGTGAGTCCCAGAAGAACTATGGCTAGAGAAACTCTTTCTCAGACAAACAGACAAACAGAAACAAAGCAGAAACACGTAGCTAAGTGCTATACAGTGCATTTTGTTGATTGCATTCCAAACTATTCTCACTTTACTGAATCTCCAGTGAATTTCAAAATTCAAATTAAGAAGGTGTGTTTTGTATGTATAAGGAGGAGATATAGAAAATCATCCTTCTGAGCTATACTGTGAGGCCTTGTTTTTGTAGGAAGGTGTCGATGAGTTGTGACTGTAATGCAGTAGTATAGTAATTGCTATGCAAATACAATGCCTTGGGCTCCATCCACAGTACTAAAAACAAGTAGGTCACAGAATCAAAATAATAATATATGGCACTATATATAAAAAAAGGCAAAGACTAGCTTTTAAGTAAACTTAAGCTTTTTTGCTTAAAATAAAAGTAATGTAGCCATAAGCTAATCCTAAAAAACTCCAGACTCTCCATGACAAAAAAAACGACTTCAATAGGAATGGCTGCTCATCTGATGGGGCTGTAAGATGGAGCCTGGGCATTTCCAATGTAAGTCAGCTAAACACACCAACCTGCCTGCTCCTCCACCCAGCATGGGACACACCCGACTGAGGAGGGCTTCTCTCAGTTCACCATCTATTTCTGGTAGTCAAGCATTCTGGCAACACAGCCCCTCCTCCTCACCCCTCTCCAATTCTTTAGAAAACGATATGAAGCTAATTTATGCTTGGTTTCTCCATTTCCCTTCCTGTCTCACTGCCACAGGAAGCCAATGTCTGTGCTGAGTTTGGACAGACTCAGCTATGAGCTAACAATATCATCATCATTCAAAAAAAAATAATAATAAAAGAAAGGCCTCAGCATGTCCCAGTCAGCACTGAAACTGTTCCTCGACACTGTGAATTTATGTAGCACATCTCCGCTATCTGATGCAAATGAACTAGCAATCATTCTAGTAGAGGAAGCAGTGCCTTCTAGAATTGTGAGCCTGACGCTGCGGAGGCTTACGCATTGCATTAGGAGGCACAGCTGTATCTTGTTGTTTTATCTCGGGGGCCTCTGACAGCACATGACTGTAGCTGCTGAAAAGCATGCACGGAGTTGATATATACACACAGACATAGATACTCGGGACGTGCAGCAGAGGTTATGGCTGTGCTCTGTGTGTATCAAACTATGACTTCTAGATTCCTTTCCATCAAACGCCAGGAGAACCACTTGATAAATGGCCCTTAGGAGAGCACTTCTCATTGCCCGAGGATGGAATGACTCGCCGGCATACGACACTCCATCAATACTGAGAGCTGGCAGATTGAAGGGCGGGAAGGACCATCCCCAATGTGGTGCATCTGCTTACTAATAGCAACAGCGATTCAACCTCTTCCCGTTCATCGCCTACAGAAGCCACTCCTTGGAGAGGCATGCCAGTCAACAGATGGTCTCTGGCTAAGGTGTAATCAGGAGCAGCTTGCTAAATTTACCCAAAACAAATAGAATTACAGGCTTTTGCCCGAGTCTGAAATTGAATTGAGAACTTGGGTGGTGGATAATAGAAGCTAAAAACAGAGGAGCTCAGAATGCATCATCACTGCATGTTGGGAAAGAGCAAACATGGGAAGAAGTGTGCTATGAACCTCATTAGACCGGGTCATCTATTTCCACTCAGGACTACTTCCTCTCTCTAGGTTTCCAGAATTCCTAAAATCATTACCAGGTAACATCATCTGCCTTCATCAGACGTTAACGTGAACAAGATGGCATTTGATAGAGTGGATATCTTTTGCCAGGTTACACAGCACGCTTGCTTGACTGTTGCCAAAAGCCACCCTACTCTTGCAGGTGTTCTTCTGAAGTTCACTAAGAACCTGTGACTCCAAGTCCTCTGAGCAACAGAGTTCTAATGTGCATCCCCAGAATTCCTTGCCGGTCTGGATCATAAAGCCTTGGAAATTGCCTGAAAATGAGTCAGCATAAAATTAGGAGTAAATGATTTAACCTATGTTGCGGTTTCACTACGTATAGAGTCAGACCTACACCATATATGCAAACCACTACATAAGAAAGGCATAAAAATAAACCAGACCAAAGATGCACAGCACTTTCATTCTAAAGAGGTACTGATTTCCTCGATGCAAGGCCAGTTTCCTCTCTCACTACTGTGCACAAGGGTCCCCATTTCCATACCATTTTGGGGTATACACCCAAGTCCACTAGGTAAACAAACATAGAACACACATACCCCTGTGCCCACATTTACTGGGCTATTGATAACAGCCCACATGGAATAAAACCATGTTTCTGTAAACAGACTAGCCAACAAAGGGTAAGTGGTATATGCACACAAGAGTTTTGCTTAGCCATATTAAAGAACAAAATTGTGCCGTTAGATGGGGAAATGGATGTAAATGGAGACTTGCCCTATAAAGCAAAACAAGCCAGATACAGAAAAGCAAATGTCACTGTTTCCTATTGGTGGTTTCTAGAATTCTTTACAGACACCCCCCCACACACCACACACACACATACACACACACACACACACACACACACACACACACACACAGAGTAAGGGAAAGGGGAAGGGGCAGGAGCAAAGCGGGGACAAAATGGGGGTGGATATGGTGAGTATCAACAGTTATTTTACTTTTTAAGTTACCATCATTGTTTATCACTACAGAATGAACCATTAGAAAACCTCTGAATGAAATTTCCTAATACTATTTTGGTTTGAAATCTTCAGAAACAAAGATACATTGTGTACATGTTTTACAGCATTCACATTCAATATATATTGTGGGGTAGAGGTCTGTAAAAGGATAGCTTGGTTCCTGGTCGAGCACAGGTCTCGAACCCTGGACCCTAATGGGACGTAGGTATTCAGTCATGCCCCCAGACTCCAGGCTCTTGACACAAGGCTCCCCACCCCCCAAGACCTCCATTGACCGGCGCCTTTCAGTCACATAGGACAACGCCCCTACCAGCCCCTCCACAGGTAGAAGGCAAGACTACAGGCCTCAGGGCCTCCAGAGATTTACATACTAATGAGATACCTGAAAGACAGAGGGCATAGCCAATTAAGTATTCCTAACTCAGGTCTGCCCTGAGTTTGGGGAGTGGGGGGTGGGGGGTGAGGGGAGAGGAGTGTTGCCAGATTCATCTACTTTTCGCCATGACAATAAACCCTTTAAAACCATGGACTTCCTCCTGTCCTTGGGGCCTTAGACTATCTAGTTGCCGTTTAATCTCCCGCTGAGGACTTCTCTACCTTCCACTTCGAAGGCTGCCAATTCAACCCAGCTAGCCAAGCCAGCCAAGCGAGTCCAAGTAACAAAGAGTCTCAACCCTTGGCGCTATGGGAGCTTTCCCCCACCCCCTAGTTCCTCTTGGCTGAGGGCCGGTCCAGCCCATATACCTCCCATCTCTGTTCTTCTGCGGCTTCCAGCGGTGTCTGGGTCCCAAAGATAGAGACCATCAGTCTCCCGGGTCAGTCGCATCGGCCCAGAGACCCCCACTCAAAAGCTCGGCCCCGAGGAACCTCAGACTGAGATCTTCTCCACGCCCCAGGCGCAGCTTCTGCCTGGCACTGTGTGGAGTGAACTCAGTCAAATTCCCATGCTTCTGCTCCCAGGAGCCATGGGATCCACAACTCCACCAAACAGGACCCACGGCTGCCCATGCACTAACTGCCCCACAATACGGAACTTCTAAAACAGAACAGCGATGGATGGGTATCTTTGACAACAGGCCATCTTCCCTCATTTGTCCTGAGGAGCTCCTGCCTGTCAGTTCAGAGAAGCTTCTGGGAGCTTTCTGTTCCTTATAGTGTTTCTGTTTTAAAGAACTCCCTGTCGTGCAGGAAAAAAATGTGAAAAGTCTTTCTGTGCTAAGCTGAAATAATTAAGGACAAGTCATTTCTTAAGTTATCTCTGTTTGTCTGGGGTAGGGGAGGGCAAAGCAGGCTTCCTCCTCAAGGTTTAGATCATAACCTGACAAAGGCCGGAATGTACTAAAACACGTTTTGCTTTTCGATTTTTAAGTTGTGGAATTTAAAATGCAACTAACATTTTGTTAATGTTAGTTAACAAACGAATACAACCAAATGTGCCCTTCCTCTCAGGGAAGAGCCACTTCACTGCTGTGTTATAAAAATAGAAACCAGAGGACCTTATTCAAGCTTGTGACCTCTCCTGTGGGAACTTTATCTGCTATGTTCTCTTATCTTCTTACATAGAAACAGAAATCAAGTTAGGGCCAGCGAGATGAGGCAGCAAGTCAGGGCCTTGTTGGGCAGCTGGGAGCCTGAGTTCATTCCCTAGAACCCACATAAAAATGGAAGGAGAGAACCAGCTCTGTAAAGTTGTCCACACGCACGACACAGCACATTCGTCCTCTTCCTAAACACAGTATGAACAAACACACACACAAGCACCCACAACAAACAGCAACAATGACAAAATGATGATGATGATGATGATGTAATAATAATAATAATAATAATAATAATAATAATAATAATAATTCTTTTAGAAAGAAAAAGAAAATGAATTAAGGAAGCACAAGGCACAGACAACACACATCTTCATAAGAATAAACATTTTTGCAGCAGGAAGATGACAAAAGTATCAACAACATTACCTTGGGAAAACCTTCTAACTGCATCATGACTCAGTTTACCCATCTGTAAAGTCATTGAAGCGGCCTTCTGGCCCCTCCAAGATATGTAGTAAGAGCCCATGAAAAGTGGCACCAGAAGCCCCATTTAAACGGCACGCTTCTGAGGTAGCAGGTGTGTGTGCAGATGAACTTGTGATTTCTGTCATTATTCTGGTAGACTCTGAATCTTACTCCTCTGGAACAACCCTTCCTATTTTAAAGCACTTCGAAAATAAAGCTGTAACAGAGAAACCTACCATGGAACTCCCAGTAAAATTATGGCACTATAATAATTGAATAATAAATTATGAATATAAACAATATGCTTCAATAAGCCAGAGTGGGTATAAAACAGTAGCCTTTGTGTTTCTGTATCTTTAATGCAGTCGGTTCTGAGAAACCACCATGGCATCAATTACAAAGGGGACTTGCTCTCTAAAGAGAAAGTGCCTACCAAGGTCTTGGCAATAATCTCAGTTCAAGACAAAAAATGTTATGAGTTATAAGATGAGGGACTTGCTATATGCTAAGTAAAATTCATACTTTATAATTTGTGAAGAAGCAGGCATTGTGTACATGTAAGGAAAAAAATACTGTTCATTGTATGAAAAGCAATTTTAAATAATACCCAAGGAGCTTAGTGAGAGGCATAGGAGAGTTTTGTGGCATCCCCACTTTACTCAGCTAATTCCATTCAGATTTCATTAGCCTTGTGAAACTACCAGGTAGACTCTGAACTGACCCTCCATGTACTAACTGCTGCAAGCACTGCCTACCTAGGCCACGCTGAACGAGAAACCCAGACAGCTGGAAACCACAGCAGACACAAGAGTTTCAGGTCATTGATCTCAGAATTGGAAATTTCTCCCTGTGACCCAAAATAAGTCCAGCACATATTCACACACATGTGCCTTCACAGGAACGTGTACACCCAACTTGCCCTTCATACCTCCATGACATTGACAAATATCGTTAAAAACTGTGATACAGACGAATGTAAGTGTACATACACAGAGAGATGACTGACATGAAGGCAAAGCACAGAACAGTGACTGTCATGGAATCCTTAGTTGTCCCTGCCCCCCTAAAGCCACCAACAGGCATCAGTCATGTGATACCCATGTCTACACCAGAAGCCAAGACATAGATCAACTCATTTTCCCAGGCAAACAGGGAAGGATGTGAACCCAGGCCAGCTGCATGTTCAGGCATCGTGTGGCATCCACCTCAAGCCAAACAAACACAGAGAGGTTTAAGAGATACTGCAGACTCCAGACCTCCAGAAGTCACTTTTGCAGTTCCTGATACCTGAAGCAATTGCCAGCATAGGTCCCAGGAACCACTCCAAGGAAAGCTATCTGCTTTCCCCTCTGGCCTACTGTAATACCTTGTACATATTCCAATTTTTCTACTCATTGGATCTGTGTTGGAGTTATTTGCCTACACATTGGCCCCTCTGACATGCAGTATCACCCTGGAACCTGGCACACAGGAAGCATCCCACATGGTTACTCAAAGTAAGACTGGCTGTCCTTAGAACCTCATAAGAAACAGAAATGAATTAAACTCTGTTGGCTTAAATGCTTGTCTTTGATGAGGATAAATAAGAATCAGGGTCAAAGCTGGGTTGTGGTGCACATGCCTTTAATCCCAGCAATTGGGAGGCTTTGTGAGTTCAAAACCAGCCTGGTCTACAGAGTGGGTTCCAAGATAGCCAAAGCTACACAGAGAAACTCTGTCTCGAAAAAACAAAAACCATTGAAACAAAGAGAATCAGGGTTTAGTAAGTACAGGGCTAGTATGGGCTAGTGAAGAGGAGCTGGTCTGTGACTCTGCTCTAAGGAGGAATGATGGTGCTTCTGACGGGAGAGGGATGCAATTCACTCAGAGCAGGGCTCTGAGAATGAACCCAGGCAAGGCTGGCTGCAATGAGAATACCTTTCACTGCAAACAAAGGAGTCTAAAGTCTATTCTGTGAGGCTGAGGAATGCTAAGCAGAGGATTGAGAGCATAGTCGACAGAATGACATGGGAGACGCAGTTTGCGTTGCAAGAAGAACAAAGGTGACGAATGAAAAATGGCATAGTTGTTTCTAGAGTGTGCTGAATCCACCCAGAATCCTCCTGTAGTGAGAAAAAAGACGGCTGAGACGTCCTGTGCTGAATCCACCCAGAATCCTCCTGTAGTGAGAAAAGAGACGGCTGAGACGTCCTGTGCTGAATCCACCCAGAATCCTCCTGTAGTGAGAAAAGAGATGGCTGAGACATCCTGTGCTGAATCCACCCAGAATCCTCCTGTAGTAAGAAAAAAGATGGCTGAGACGTCCACCACCACACAGATCCCGGACTTCCTCTAACAAGCAGATTAGAGCGAACGGTTGGTTCTTAGTGTAAGAAAAGTCATTTGATGTGGATTGCTGCCTCATTCTCCCAAGAGCTGAATAGGAAAACAACCTGTGAAGAAGAAGAATCTCAGTCCTTGAAGAGGAAATACAAAACAGAGAAGAAATTCAGAAAAGATACAAGTAGTTTGTGTAATTCAAAAAACAGCTATTATTTTCAAAGCAAGAATACTCACAGAGAAGGTGGTAAGATGAAAAATCTAGAATATACACATGTGGAAAGGTCGTAAGGAAACCCGCAGTTTGTATAATTAATACTCAATAAAATATAATGCGTTTCTTAAAAGATAGATTGTAAGGCAGTGATTGATAAGACATTAGACGTAATCGAATCATACAGCACTTTACAGATGGTAGAAGGGGACCAGCAAACTTAAGCAACATCAAATGTACAAACTGTAGACTGCACAGAAAGTTGTCCATAGAGGCAAGAGTGTGCGCCACCCCACTCTGGCTACGGCTTGGCCTTCTTCAGGACAAAAGTGTGGTTATTCTGGACAAAGAATGTCCATTCTGTTCTCCCCACCCCAAAGTGCAACTCTTTAGTAGTGTCTTTATTGCTTTTTCCCCTTCCCTCTTGCTCCAGACTCCAGCTTGCTCCGGTCCCCTGCTCGCTCTGGGTCCCGCTCCCTCATATGAGGGCATCAGATCTCATTACAGATGGTTGTAATGGTTGTTCAAATCCCAAATGATTGCTGGGATTTGAACTCATGACCTCTGGAAGAGCAGTCAGTGCTCTTAACCGCTGAGCCATCTCACCAGCCCCAGTAGTATCTTTATAAAGTGTCAAATATTAAGATGACACTGGCAATATCAATCAACAAACCATTTGGTGGCCTCTAGTAATTAAGAACCCATCCAGGCCACATGAGCATGCAGGTTTTGGATACAAATAACAAACGATAACATTTTTAGATGCTCACAGTCTATAACACTGTTAGAAATGTAAATTAGACATGGGAGTTAGAAGCTTGGATATAAAAGATGTAAAATACCTCAATATTCTCATATTGATTACATAGTAAAATGACAATATTTTTGGACATGATGAGTTATATAAAAACCAATTTCACTAATATACAAGCTTTGACTTTAAAATAGGCACTAGAAAAATTTTAAAATATAGTTTATCTCCTACTGCTGCTGGTTCTGCTGCTGGCCGGCGCGGCAGCAAAGATAGAGAGGGGACAGGCTGTGCACTACCACGGCTTGTCAAAGAAGCCCAGGAATGAAGACAAGATGGAATCTAGCCATTATAGAGATAGAGATCTGAAGAGAAAAGAGATGAGTCTTCAGGGCACTATGTTATCTCAAAGGGAAAACAGTGTGGGCAGTTCTACACAAGAAAGGAATCTCTCCCCACCATCCTTGGATACCTCGGGGCAAATCAGGTCTTCCCTCTTCTCCCATTGAACTGAACTGGTGGCAGTTTATCACTTTGCTCCTTTGTAGAACTGTGAGCTGACTGCAGTGCAGATGGATAGCTCTTTAGAATAGAAGTGAACTCATGCCAGTCCTTATGCTAGAATAGCATCCACCCTCCAGGATGAGCATCATGTGAGCATCCCAAGTTCTTACTGTGAGGTGACCATACACAAAATAAGGCTCTCATGAACAGCTATGGACTTGGCACATACATGCCTCTATGCATGTACTCACAACACTAGAGCTGACTTCTTTGGTGTAAAGTGTCCTTTTCTACAGCTCTTCTTTAATATTGCTCTAAATTCTAAGTACAGATCTCATCTGTGTTATGGCAACTTCAAATATACAAATTGTAGGCAAAAGTTCAGAATGGCCTTAAATATCAAGGTCATTGCTACCATTTTCTCATCCCCTTTGGTCACTGAGATAGAGTAATGTAATGCTTAAATAAAACTGAATAAGTCAAGCTAAAAATCAACAATATTCTCAGGTATAAAATATTATATAAAAATAGACAGTGAGCAACAAATACACATGAAATAAGTCTTGCTTTGACAATAATAAAAAAAACATTCTAGAAGTTAACGCTGCTTAAAAGTTGGCCCACATTTAACTGTGTTTTCATATATTATATATACATATATATATACATATGTATATTTATATATATATATATACATACATACATACATACATGTACACATATCATTATTCAGGATTTAGGCTTATTCATTTCTTCAAAAATTTCATTAATCATTATTCATTATTCAATTATTTCTTTCATTTATTAGGGTCTTTTTGTTACATGCAGTAATTGTTCTTATATTTATGCTCAGATATTTACATGGATATTTTATGTATTCTGGTTAAATGTGTAAGAATAAACTTTAGGTTTGTAAGTGATATTTGTTAAAACTGTTATTCTTGTAAATTCATTTATAGAATGACTTTTTTTTTAGTAGTTAATTAATAACCAAGTTCTAAGCCTTGGCATGCCAGCTTACAATAAAATTTTATCTGAACTTTTCTATATTTTTATATTTTTTATATTATTTTTTATATTTTTATGTTTATATTCTTATATTTTATATTCCTTTAAATATAAGGGCAGACGTATTCAGAAAGTCATTCAGACTCTGAAACAACAATTTGTTTCTTTAATCTCAAAGAAACCAAAGAACAAAGATGTCAAGCATGCATCTATTAAGAGCACACTCATAGACATAAAATTATTAATGGTTTAAAAATATAGGTGAGAAACAAAAAGGATATGGTTTTCACAGGGACGTATATTTTGCCCATGATGTGTTGACTACTGTAGTATGAGAATTCATAACAGTCTTGGTATGGCACACAGTAGACACTCAATGAATATTCTGAATGAGTTGAATAGCCCATAACAGACATGCAGAATATAAATAATGAATGACCAACTAATTCGTGGAAATAGTGGAGGGGCCACTAATGCTTTACAACTTGTTACGTGACCCCAGGTCTGTGCTGTCAGAATACCCCAAATGCACTACGAAGTAATGGGAGTAGATACTTAATAATTTCCTTGAACAAGTAGATGAAGAGAGAAAGCATCAGTGCTCTGGAAAAAGCCATGAACCGCTGAGGACCAGAACCAAACCATCTTTTCTCATAAAGCTCTGGGATACAAGTCTGAGCATTGTTTGAAAAGGCTGAGATCAGTATCGTCCCATCTATGGAGACCAAGATGACAGGATCATCCTCTTGGGACTTGATGGAAACCAGACATCTTTCCTTGATTTACAATGCTGTCAGGCACAAGGACTAACACAGAGCCATGATTATGCAACTATTTTCACAGAGGAGGACAGAATTCCTTTCAATTAAATGTTAACGTGAAGACAGAGAATCCTGAAGAGTCTGGCAGTCTAGCTCTGGATCTATCCTTCACCAATTTCAAAAGCACCTGCCTAAAATTAAAAAAAAAAAAAAAAAATCAAGCCAATTACTGTGTATCAATGATACACATTGCTTTTCTTTAAAAAAAAAAAGTTAAAATGTATACAAATGCACATATGCACAAGACAACAATTAATGAAGAAAGGGTCATGAATTTGAAGAAGAGCAGAGAAAGGAATATGTGAGGATTTGAAGGGAAAAAAGGGAGAAATGTAACTAAATTACAATCTTGAAAATGAATAAAAACAGAAAAAAAAGAAAGTTACCATGACTAACAGGGTGACATCATAAACAAGTCATGTGCAGGCCTCATCTGTCCAGAGGGCAAAGGAACCTTTATGGACAGAGCCAACTCACAAAGCATTCCAAAATTTTCACAAGCTTGCCTCATAGTAAAGCTTTACAAGGGTTCTATGTGAAAAGATCAGCTTCCCCTAAGATCTTGCTCACAAAACATCCGAAAGGTGCATTTTGAGAAGGCGAAGGAAATGCCAAGATGCTATCTGTGACTGTCGCAAGCTTGCTTTACTTCTTTTTTGTAAGAAGCAGATTTCAGTCAAAGCAGATTTCAAATGGTGGGCACATGTAAATGGCATTTGGCTGAAAAGACATAAAGCAGCATTCAACGGGAAAGTCCCACCCCACTGAGTCTGTATAAGGCTCACTCTATCCCTGTTGTCAATGAAGACAGCAGCTGTCAATCAATGCTCACTCAGCAGTTAAAGAACCCCAAGGCAGCTCCTCAGTAGGGTGTAAATTGCTCCCGTAGTTTAGGTAGAAGCAACTTACTTTCAATCAAAGGCAAAGGGTGGAATAACTAGTTTCTTCTTCACATACCCTTAAAAGTGTAACCATCCAGTCTTCTGCCCCTCTGGTTTATATATATACTTACAGGAATCTTCATTCCAGGGATTCATAGGAGGCTCACAACTAACCCCCCTCCCTCAGGCCAGGAGGCTGAAAGAGAACTCTTCATAGACTTCCAGAGAATACCAACAAAGGCATAAGAGTTTGAGCAATGACAAACAGTTTGCCAGAGTAATGCAAAGCAAAGTGCTGTTGTTACTGGACTGAGAACAAGACCTTCACCCTGAGGTGACAGCATCATCATGAAATAGTCACCAAGAATGCCATGCAGAATTAACATATCATCTTAGGACTTCAACTTCGCACTGGAGATCGCTTAATCTCCTTTATGTCCCGTAGAATTCTTCATACCACTTCAATGTGGGTTGCTTATTAAAAATAATGTATGGAGAAAAGTGGAGTTCTTTACGAACATGAAACTGCTATAGAGAAAATCAACAAAGCTCCTTGGTGAAGCAGTCTCCAGTTGAGCTAGATTTCAGTAGCTCCTCTAATGCTTTGGGATGTTTTACAGTTGCCAAAAGCCTCTTTGCCTTCTCAAGAAGGTTGTTACCAGGACGAAAGGGGAGGCCTTGGCCTTCACCCACATGGAGTGAAGTGTGGTTTATGTTCCCTACTTGGCACCATACATGCCTCTGTGGTAGTAACTGTGAGGAGAACATGGTCCAACCCCAGCTACTGAGGTACCACCTCCTGCTACAGTCAGAGGTACAGAACCTGAGAAAAGAAAGATGTTGTCTTATTCTGTGGTAGGTTAGAGAAAGTTTAAGTCAATCACATAAAATACCTGTCGAGACTTACTAGGAGAAACTCACTTAGGAGCTCAATTAATAATAAGATCATGATGAGTGTGTTGGTTCTATGTGTTTTGTTTCCAATATGCTGTCACAAATTCTCACCCTGGTCCTCCTCAGAGCATGCCAGAAACAGGTACTGTTCTCACTGCAAAGATGAAGAAATTCGTCAGAATAGCTCCCTTGTAGAACAAGCAGATGCCAGATGTCAGAAGCCGTATGCTGGGCAGATGTTAGATTTAAAATGAGAACTACCTGAACGGCCATGGATGACAACATGGTGTTCTAAAACTAGAACACTGGCACCCTCCTGAAATCAACTGTTCGTTTTTGTAGTCTACAAGAGGGGTGCAGTGGGGACCAACGTCTTGCAAACCTGCACAATTTTGCTCATGGATTCCTAAGGTTCTTCCCAGCAGAAAGCAGTTGTGTTCATTAAAAACAGGCTCACCACTAAGACACTGGTCTCCTTGTTGGCTTTAATTTTAATTCCAAGAACTCAGGGAGGGACAGGACAATACTCGGTAGATAGCTAGGGATGGATAGGCAGTGTGGAGGGGGAATAAGTGTTACTTGTAAGCTGATCTGCAGGATACAGAGTGGAAGATGTTGCAAGGTAAGCCTGGGTCAGCAGCACACAGGTGCTGGCATTGGAATTTGTTTCCTGAACATCTGTGCCTAACATAGAAACTGCCAGGACTGTGGGAGCAGAAATAGCAGGGCTCATATTGCCTTAACAGAAACAGTAAGATAAAGCACAGTATCTATCACATGAAATGGCATCCCTGTCCCCAGGTTTAGCCATGTATTTTGCCACCTCATAAAACCCCAATTAATCTTCCCTTCTCTCCTGGCACCAACTTACAAAGCATCTCCAATCTCCTGATCTCCCAGACCTAAAGAAAATAGTCAGGAGATGACCCCCCCCCCTCCCCAATCAGGTGTCTACTTCCTTTTCAGTAGGAATTTGAGACTAAATACAGACCCAAATCCTCTCTTGGGACTTCAAGAAAGCTCCATCTAAAGGAACATTCCAAGCACATAATTAGAAAGAGCATGAGCTATGCTTTCTGACCCTAGGAGAACACACAGAGAAAGAAAAGGTTCCTGTCTCACAGGAAGTGAATCTCTTTTCTCTGTGGTGGGCAGAGAACACATTATCCCACCTGGCATGTGAGTCATTTGGGAACTGCCTGCCTGTTTTTAATTCAGACTTTTTCCACAACCTGAAAAGTATGCAGGGGACCCCATGACTCTGACATACAAGTGCAGATTTATTTTTCCATGAGAAGAAAACCACCAGAGCAATGGTATCCTGAAGTTTTTATTGTCAAGCAAATAAATAAAAGCCCATTATGCTTCATGAGAAGAGATAAATGCTCAGGACTCCCCAAGAGCTTCAAAGTATAAGCCCAAGTGTCTGAAACTTGCTTTTCCAGGTTCTGCATTCCTATTAACTTGCTTCTCAGACTGCTCCATTCTGAAGACACACCCCAGCCTTGATGCATCAAAATTTACTATTGCTTGTGCCTAAAATGGCCTTCCCCTTAGTGTCAGGTCTCCCCTTCAACATCAACTCACCAGAGAACACTTCATGGCCACTGGATTCACAGAGCTGCCTCACAATACCCCATCTGTTTCCTCTTACCTTTGATAACAATTACACAAGCTCGTGACACATCCCAGAACTTGAACTTGAGGGCTCCTAATGTGTTCAATAAGTAGCTATTTTTTTAATGGAAATGTATCATCTATTGATGAGGAAGCTTTGAAATTATATGCAATGTAATACATAGTTCAACTCTTATGCATGAAACCTGGACATGGTTCAGCATAACACATTCAAGATCTAGATGCCACCAATCAAATCAGTGGACTTCAAACAAGAACTATGCATACTTGTAATCTCATTACCTCTTCCTACACATACGTTCCCACAGATAACTGCCTGCCTATCTGTCTATCTATCTATGATGGACTATATATTATCTATTTCTATCTATCTATCTATCTATCTATCTATCTATCTATCTATCTATCTATCTATCTATCTATCTAGATGAACTACATACCCTAGCCATCTATCTGTCCAGCTATCTCTGCCTATCTATCTATCTATCTATCTATCTATCTATCTATCTATCTATCTATCTACCTACCTATCTGAAATGAACTACATATAGGGAATTCCAGGCTACAATGACTGAAAATTATTCTTAAGTGGTTTTGAAATGAACAGGGGCAATTTTGTTATTTAGCTTATTGTATCTTCCACTAGTGAAATATTTTTATGATATTTGCCCTTACAATTAAATGGCCTGCAGTCCTTAGACTCCAGGGTTTTATTTCTTAAGCAGCTACAATATATAGAAATTAAGGTGGCTTAACTTTAAAGAGCCCAAAAGAAAGGCCTGTAGGAAAGGAAGTTACTCAGTTAGACAGTGCTCCAAATAACTGGTTAGTCGGCTGGTCTGTTCATCAAACAAGCATTTAACTATACTGTGAGAAATGACCAGGTCATGTTTTTCCCAGAGAATTGCTAGTTTCTGTTCCTACCAACCTGTGTACTTAGCACACCATATAGCTATAAAATGACAAGATGCATTATGTAGGAGGGCGTCCACATCTGAGCACTTCATATACATCTGATGTATACAGTGATGGTGATTATGAGGAGGAAGAGGAAGAAAAGGAAGTAAAGTCTTGAGAACATCAGTTGGGCTGCATAATGTAGTGTGACAGCCAGAAGCCACAGCCTTCACCTTCAGTGAGCAAAGCCCTCCTAGAGGCAGGCTTAAAATAACTTGAAAGATAGGTTAAATAACAAAAATCTTACATCTCAGCCCAGTGTCTAGAATTCTAAAAACATTTTGTTCATCAAAATAAAGAAGTCAGATTCAAGATAACAGCATGATTGTATTCCATAAATATGAAATGCCCAAAAAGTCAAGTATGCAGAAGAAGTAAGAGTGGGATAAACAATGGCTGACGGAGAGCACAAGGGCCATCCTACATAGGAAACATTGTACAATTAGATTTCAGAAGAGATATATAGCCTTGTACATACACAGAAATTCTTTGAACGCTATATTTTAACTCATGAGTTTATGGTATGTAAATCATGCCTTCATAAAGCTGTTAGAATGGTGAAGGAGGGAAACATCTAGAGTCTTCCAGATATTCCAGTTCCTCAGAAGCAGGGAGAGAGATGAGAAGAAAACGAGACTCCACAGAACTCACTGTGGAAACTGTTTTATCTTCTTTGACTGTTTGTGCCCATTCACCAGGAGCTGGTAAAGCACAACCTCTTTGTCAGGCATGGCACCTTGGAAAACACACAGAAACACGGCCAGCCTAGCCAGCCCAAGTGAACCGAATTTACAAGAGCCCTTCCTGGCTTGGTAACCTCAGGGAAATCACTTTAAGGCAATCTTTATGGTTCTCACCCCTCACCTCTAAAAAAAACAATACCAGCACTTATCTCACTGGGCTGTTGAGATCATTAAATTCATCACCTGAACAATGATAAGAGATGATTGTTGCTGTTATTGTAATCCCTTTAGGATCACCTGGTGTGCCCTAGAAATATTTCAGACTTGTCTGTAGGGCAAGATATGGAAAAAAAATAAGACTGGGCAGCAATGCCTGGCATAAGCTACGTTGTGTGTAAACCATACTCTATGATAAGTGATGTTATAAGTGGCACTGTTCCGTTACTTAATGAGCTTGGTAATGCGCAAAGAGTAAGTGGACTAAAGAAAATGATTGTCTTTTAAGTAGGAAGGTTGAAGGTCATCTAAAAACACCTTCCTGGGGATCCTTTGAACGTGTGCTTTTCTTTATCATCTAGTAAATGTGAACACTACAGAAATACTTTGTCTACTCAACTGTCAGGGTCAAAGTAGAATTGGGCTGACTGGTGTGTTTAAAAGAAAAGAAAAAAAGTACTGTATTTTCCCACGCAATGAAGTGTGCCCAGCAGGGATCCAAACTATATATGCAGCAACACAACCCGATTAAAAGCTTTTTAATGAAGGCACTGTAAACAGCATTTCCTTTCTGCTTTAGAATATTTCAAATACAAAATTAGCAAGCCCCAGAGACTGGAATTTCTGTTACAGGAGAGATGAAAGGTTAACTGTCTAAAAGGAAAGAGTATGTTTGACATATTCTATTTAGAAAATAAAAGGGTTTCCTAATAAAAGCAGAGCCCCCACTTGATGTGCCTAACGCTCCTTCAGTGTTTGCATACACAACCAAGTAATTAGAAAGCACACTCAAAAAAAAAAAAAAAAAAAAAAAAAAAGAATAAAAAGCCATTGCAGACATCAGCCCCTTGTTTACCAGGCTTGCTAGAGGCCCCCGGAGGTCAGTGTGATTGACAGGAGTTTGGTGTTGGTGGGAGGGTTCAGAATGCACACACATCTCTTGAGAGGGGAGCTCAGGGTCCTGACCATGCTTAATAGAAGAGCAGCCACTATGAAGAACAATGTAGCAGAGCAAGCCTGGGGGAGTGGTGGGCAGAAGGATGGATGTTCGCCGATTGCAAATGGCATTCCCAGTCAATTAGTACTCATTGGGAAGCTGATGTATACCATGCCAAGAGAAAAAGAAAAGAAAGAAAACCAAAAATTCCCAGGGCAAGATACTGCATTGGGGCAAAGACAAGGCAAGTCCTGTAGTCATTTTCCTTAGTGGCGCGTATGGAGCCCCAGTTCCCAAATGCATCTTTATGAACTGACGTTTTATAAACTTTGTGAACAAGACGTCTTAGTGAGACAACCCTGGTTTCTGTAAGGTACGTTGATGCCGCTCTCATTAGGCATGTCTGACAGGCAAAAAATAAATAAATAGATAAACAAATTTAAAAAAAAAAAAGCCCAGAACAACAGCAAATAAAACGACTGCTCTGAGTCACCAAGTCACCTTAATTTTAATGTCTTTGTTGAACTTGAATTCCTCGAAACTCACTGAACAGTAGTTTGGTAACACTCACGACGGAGACAGACCATGTTAACTATTCCCAAGGTTCCTGCCCTTCAAGATCCCCATGACTCACACTGAAAAGAGGAGCCAGACAGTTTCACTTGACACACTGATGTTTGGGATGTATGGTCACAGAGATAATACATTTATTTCAATCATATGTCATTAAATTGGTTTAATGAATAGGACTGAAGCTGCAGAAGATATGGTTCTTAAAGGCACCACGATGGTTGCTGCAAGGAGAGTTTTTATGCTACCACTGTGCTGGAGTTCTGTTTGTTAATGAGATCGGCTGCTGCCTCCGAAAAGCGTTCACCACGAATAAAATGCTCTTTTAAAATCCTGGAGAGCAGAATCGTGGTGCAGTTGCTGATTCTGCTTCTTGGAGCGTCAATTAAACCCACAGGCTGAAGCACAGATTACCTTAAAATGGGGTATTTACCCTTACACGACTCTTTTATCTGAAAACAGAAGATCATTTCTTAGGGCAGAAGAAAAAAATAATAATCTTGCCTTGACAAGGTCAGCCTAGGTTTTCCTAGCTTAATCCTTTTGGAAAACTTGTTGTCTCTTAATCCATTTCATCCTGTGGAAGGCCTCGTCCTGAATTTCTATATGATACTGAAACAATAAACAGACGTGCCGGGTGTCAAAGTTCTGAGGGGAAAATACACAGAGCTCCTTGAAACGCTGTTCTCTCTTCCAAAATAAAACATGCAGGAAACCAGTGTTGTTTCTTTAGGGCCCCATGAAGTGATCGTCCCCCCGCCACACACAGAAAAAGTGCACTCTGTGGAGAATATACAATGAGACGCCTCCCTAAACAGCAAACAAGCCAGGAAGCAGCTATTCCAAAGTCAACTCAAGTCTGAAATAAACATAACCTTGCTTAAGTGTGTTTTTCCATTTTGACTTTTAAAAAGGGAGAAAGTTACGTTTCAGAAAGGGCAGACTTGTGAATTCACCTTGATTCTGAGATCTATAGGACTGAGCTGGAATGGGAGAAGGGGCCTTCTCCAACGCCCCCCAACTGCCATCCTCCACCTCTGAAGTGTGATAAAGTAAGAGCCATGGTGACAAAGTACAGTGACTCACTTTCCCATTGTGTCCTGATTTCTCATTCATGGCTTTGTTCCTCTTCTTTAAAGGGGTGAAATGACCCCCCATTCTTTGCCACAAGGCCCACAGAACCATTTTGGGCTTAGAGGGACAGTGTGTCACCAGGCAACTGAATTAAACACAGGAAAGACAGATGTGAAGGCCGGAATTCTTCAAAGGCAAGGGGGGTTGACACGTCATAAATCACTGTGTCACTTGCTCTAACAAAAACTGGTCTCGCACACTGTACTGTACCCGAGGCTCAGAGTTGGCTAGACTGGAAGTGTTTGCACACTACATCTGGCCTATCAGTAGGAGCTTTATAAATGCCATGAATTGCAGGAGCATGTCGAGGGTGGGAATTCCTCTCCGTACAATAAAGCCTTTTGATGGGGAGGATTCCAGAAACCAGTCACTAAAAAATACCAAAATGCTAAAAATGACTCAGGTATGAAATGAAAAGCCTTTAACATACATACACGGTAGGTTTTATGATCTCAGTGATCTGCTTACGTTCACTGTATTTTTTTTTTTTTTTTTAGTCTCAAGATGAGAGGGAGCAGCTGTAGACTATTTATTGGCATTTGTGTCTCAATTATTTGAGCTTTTACATAGTAGATGATGGAAATGTCCTATGTCATCCAACATTCCACCTCCTCACAATCAGCCCATCTAGTACAAGAACTAGATTTGAACCAAAATTTAAGAAGCTTTCTGTCCGCTGGGTACCCGTTGCAGAACTGTTGGAATTGGAACTGAGAGGAAGTGTGCATCGATGTATTTTACTGGATTATCTTTGTTCTGATAGCTCAGGGTGGTCAGTAGTCACTCATGCCCTGGCTCAGCATCCCACACAAGCGTTAAACGCAGCGTGTTGAACAAAATACGACATGTACTTGGTTTCTAGAGTTTTTAATTCTCCTAAATTTAGTTCAGAAAAACTACCTGATTATTTAAAACGTAAGTGGAAAAGTTCTTGTACATGTCTTAATGTCTTGTCTAGCCAGAACATGCATGTCATCCTCCTGCAGCAGAAATGACATGACAGTGCAACTCAGTCAATTCCGTTCCTCTCTGTGGTGGTAATGTCCAACACTGTCCTTGTGTTAGTGTCACCTGAACCCTAAAAAGTACAAAAGTAACATTTCATATGAATTGCATTTGGGAATGTAAGGCCAAAATATGCATATTTAAAGGAAAAGAGTGACATATATTTCTGACTTCTAAAACACAAGGACTGTGAATATTACTTTGAAGGACTCATGGATCAAACAATGTTTTTCCAGGCCACCAAAACATGCATCTCAGCCTTTCCTTATTGGTCTGGCTTCAGTTCAGACAGGACTTAAGAGTTTGCAACCATCTTTAATGACCACTAAAACTCTCTTTTGTTCAACTGCAATTGTGGCTGCCCAGTGATTTTGGTTGTTTGTGGGATTGTTTGTGTGTGTGTGTGTGTGTGTGTTGCTCTGTTTTTCAACTTGACACAAACAAGAATCATCTGAGAGGAAAGAGGAAGGAACCTCAATTGAGAAAATGCTTCTATAAGATCAGGCTAGAGACAAGCCTGAAAGGCATTTTCTTAATTAATGATTAATGTGGAAGGGTCTAGCTCACTGTGGGCAGTGTCACCTTAGAGCAGGTGGTCCTAAGTGCTATAAAACAGCACACTGAGCAAGCTAAGCAGCACCCCTGCATGACCTCTGCATCAGTTCCTGCCCTGCCCGAGCTCCTTCCCTGACTCCCCTAGATGATGGAATCTAAGCTATCTGTTGGCATCTGTATATCAATTATTCTATGAAATAAAAATCCTTTCCTACCCAAGTTGCTTTTGGTCATGGTGTTTTGTCACAATAGCAGAAACTTGACACAGAAATTGGTACCAAACTGTGGAGTATTGCTATGACAAACTTGACCATGTGTTTGGGACAGCATTTGAACTTTGGGCTAGAAAAGTCCTTAAGTGCTTAGAGCCCAGTGGGCTGTTCTGTGGGAGTTTGACAGCAATGCAGTTCTCAGGGGGTATCTGAGAGCCCCTCAAAGATGCTCTCCAATTGTTCTTGTGATATTTGAATCTGAGTTCTAGTAAGGTGGAGCTGAAATAACTGGTTATGCTTAACAAGAGACCAGGCCCACTTTGGAGAAAGCTTTGCTGTGCTGGGACAATTAATGTTAGTTATCTAGAGCTGAGGAATTGGTAGTGATTAAGAATAGGCCACTATCATTGTGTGGTAAGATCTTCTGGGAAGTTTCCTCAGAGTCAGCATATAGAAACTGTGTTCCAAGGGCGGTACCTCATGGTGGTAGCTGAATTTGGTAATGTTGTAAGTTTCCCAGATGTTTCTGATTTTTATGGCAGCTTTGGATCTTGGAGAACATCTGAGGTTTGATACTATATGGCAAGGCTGAATCCCTGAAAAGAGCTCAGGAGGAGCTATGTGCAGCCCAGTTGCAGCGAACCTAACATTTTGGAAATACCAGTACCAAGGGATGCTGGGCAAAGGCAGTGGCAGCCTTGGAATGGGGCCAGCCTGGGGCCTATAAGCCAAGCTTAGAGTGCTATGGCAAGTGCTTTGGAGCCTTGAAGAGACTGTGAATCCTAGAAGTCTGACTCTGAAGTTTACACTGCTGGCCTTTGGTTTTGCTCTGATCTAACTGTAAATGTGCCTTTGTTCTTCTCTCTTAGAGGAAGAAAGTATTTCTTTATTTTGATTTTACAGGGGCCCACAGTTGAGATACTCTGAGGTTTCAGAGAATTTAGAGAGACTGCATGTTTTAGATCAGCTTCAGTTTTAAAGCACTTTGTTTTAAGGAAATTGAACTTTTAAGTTGAATTTTTAAAAGAGTGTGGGAATTTTAAAAGTTAGAATGTTTTATGCTGTAATATTGACAGTAATATGAGATCTTGGGGATAAGGAAGAAAGGAAGGGTTATAGTAGAGCCATGAGGTGTTTGTATGCCGAGTTGACAGAGTCAGTTGTGGTGGCTAATTATAAGTCAACTTGACAAAACTGGAATCATTTGGGAAGAGGAAACCGAAATTGCCCCCAGTAGGTTGGCTTGTGAGCAAGCCTGTAGTGAATTTTCTTGATGCTGATTGTTGTGGGAGGGCCCAAGTCACCATGAGCAATGCCACTCCTAAACTGGTGGTCTTGAGGGCTATAAGAAAGCAGGCTGAGTGAGCCAGAAGGAGCAACACATCAAGGAGTACTCGTTCATGGCTTTTCTCATTAATGGACTTATCATGAAACTATAAGATGAAACAAACCCTTTCTCCCCATGTTGCTTTGGCCATAATGCCTATCACAGCAATGGAAACCCTGAAGACAGTGCTCTATCAGACCTCTGCTTTTTATGAGTATTATGTTCTATCTACAATCGCCCGAGTCTCTATTTATTTGAAGGCTATCTGTATCCTCCATCCAAAATAAACTTCAAAGAAAAGAGGATTTGCTCTGGTAAAAAACACAAGATCAATATCATCACCTAACCAGAGCTCTCACCATTCCCACTGACCAAGTTGAGAATCCCCAATCTGAAAATCCAAAATTTGAAATGATCTGAAATCTGAACATAAATACATTCTGTATATTAGATATTTTGGATAACCAACGCTCAAATGTTAAGTCTATACAAATATTACCATACTTCCCCCCAAAAAATCTTCGAAATCAGAAATGCTTTTATTCTTTAATCCTTGGACACTGGCATTCAGAGTACACAGATTGTTTAATACGCTGAGGCAATACTATTAATATTAAACCCTATTGCTACTGTTGCAAATGAAACCGACAGTAGCTGATTTTCGTTATTGTTCATATCCTTGCTTTTGAAAGATGTAACATGAGACAGAGACTCCTGGAAGCCAGCAATCCTAATATTATGCAAAACCAAGGAACTGCCACAACCACAAAGACCTATAAAAATGGGTCTGTAAATGAGTTTTTAAAAGTAGCCTCAGCTTCAGTCTGTTTGTCTTCCATTTGTTTAAGCCTAGAACACTCTCAAAGTCTGTGTGAGGCACCTGTTGTCCCACTGCTTTGCAGCAGGCAGGCATACCTCTCACAACAGGGCAGAATGCTTTGTGCAAATACCCAAAAGGCTCCATCAAATTCAAAGGCTCTTGTTCACAAGGGGGCCAGCAGGTGGAGAACCAAAGGACCAGTTAGGAGCCTTCTGCCTGCTAGGAAGCAACACAGATGCATAAAGAGAGGATTACGGTCCCAGGCACAACTGTCCAGTCTGTCCAAGGGGCTGTACCATTAGGAGAGAATGCGATGATTATAGTTGGCTCCAAATTCTGCAAGCTTGCTGCAAGGCTCCAAAGGTTTAAGTGCGCTTATCTGTCGGCCCTTCACTTTCTTTATTGAAATACATCCATCTGTAACAACAATGAGGGGTTTCTTCTTTTCCTTATGCAAATGTGTGACGCATGGGTACTTTTCACTTGGCTGGTGGGGAGGAATGAGCAACCACAAGCAACAGAAGCAGACTGGGTTACTATTCACAGTACACACACACACACACACACACACACACACACACACACACACACACCATTTGCAATTAACACATATATATGCATATATATGCTCTTGTGTGTGTATATGTGTGTGTGTGTGTGTGTGTGTGTGTATACATATCCTCTTACTGTTCAGTTCTTTTCACCCCTGTAATAGCAAATAATTACATTTCACAGAAATTTAAAGAAAGAGCTTAGGTTCTGAATATCTCTAAGGTGACGCAAAGCAGCAGTGAAAAGGTTGTTGTTGTTATTGTGTTGTTGCTGTTGCTGTTCAATGCCAATGATCTGGATCCTGAAATCAATCTATTGAGTTTCCCTGCTTTGGAATTCATGTAGTTAATCAACCACAATAATACCATTTAACCCTCTCCACTCAGTACCATCTTTACTGTACAGGAACGTTACCAAACTGTGCTTTCTACATTGTAATCTCCGTGAGTGATGCTTTAACTGGAAGTTACTCACCTAAGTTCCCAGCAGAACAGATTTGTAAACCAAAAAAAAAAAAAAATTAACTGGAGGTAATACAAAGCTATTCTTGGCACCAGCTGTCTCAGTAGGAGCAATTACTCAACAGGTAAGAAAGGATGAGAATAATGAAATCCTGTTGCTTGCCTAGTTGCAGAAAAAGGCCCCAAGTCCAGGTTGACTGAGTCACAGACAGCTGACAGAGCTTCAAACTAGGCAAGTGCCTGAACACACCAGAAACTGAATGTCACCTGCATGTGGAAGTGCACTGTTGTCATTTGGGAAGCAGAGGCAGGAAGAGTGTGGGCAGATCGTAAGACCTTAGTTTCAAAAGCAAGGACTTGTATTACTCAAGCCTTTGAAAATGAGAACACTGCTCCTTGCATTGCAGGAGACTCCACCTGGAAACTTGCAGACCTCAAGAGGAGGAGGAGCCTGGTCCTAGTGTCGACTCTGTCATTTACTGCCAGTATCCTACTTGCCCAGCATCACCTCACTGGGCACTAGATTTGCTTGAGTGTGTTCTTTCTGAAACTAGAGCAGGGTCTTGCGTAGGAAGTTTGCACACACAGGAGAACGCAATGGCCTGGGCTTGCCTAGGAGTGACCACACCTGACTGGATTGCTGTAGTGGATGAGGAAAGTGAAAGCTACTGGTCTCCTTTCTGGATTCTCTTTTATATACCTCTTTATAGTCACACTTGAATGGTGACAGATTCTCTGATTAGTTTCCCAAGTGAAAAGCGTACAGGAAAGAATAGAACAGGATTCATATCTGAAAGTGAAAGTACATTATTTTATTCTTACAACTAAGTGAATAAGATAGCTAGTTAACTCGAGGAGACCAGGAGGAGGGGAAATTCCCAAACAATATGATGCTGGGGTAAAGATAGGAGTTTAAAGATAAATTCTGAAGTCATAGTAATAACTCACCATATCAAGAAAATGATGAGGGAAACAAAAAACATTAGAAAAGTCCAGAAGTTATGGCAAGATAGTTTGAAGAAAAAAAGAAAAGGCATTATTTGCATATGATAACCACAGGTATCCCACAGAGTTATATATTTTTTTTAAATTCAGAATGAGTAACTAACCCGAAAATTCACCTGAGAAAATTATGAGAAAATACCTTTGTGGTGGGAAAAATTTGTGCTTTTCTTCTCTGCCTAATTAAGACAGCTCTTAACTGTCGTCCAAGTCAACACAACACTGAGGACATTGCTTAAGCTCTTACAATGCTGTAGTGTCTCTGTAATGACAAAACTCAGAATTCAATAGGAATGGGAGAATGAACTATGTTTGCTGGTTACGTGGGTAAAGTATGGCTAGCATGTGCTCTCCGGCTAACACAGAGGATCTCCAAGAACTGTAGCTAAGTTACATACACTTTGGTTCTCGGTTGTCTTAAGATTCATTTTTTTTTTTCTGTAACTAAAGTAGTTTAAAATAGTTTTCCTAACCACAACTACATAAAAAAAATTAAATGTTAAATTTGTCAATGATGCTCATTATAGTAAAAGTATTACAAATGTAATTTAAATATTTTAATTATCTCATTTGTAGATATATGCAAAGGTGTGCTGGACTAGGTAGACAGAGAGACAGAGGTGTATTGGGATAGGTGTAGACAGACGGAATACTCTAGGCTTTTTCAAACGGCAAACAATTAGGTGTATGTTGCATATGTGTTTGGGTTTGCTCTTTATAAAACTAATTTTTTAAAACGGGCCATTGTAAAAAACAAAAGCATTTAAGAAATACTAAGGAAGCAAATTCCACATGTTTTCTTTTGTGACCGCTCAGGTATAGTGAGTACTCAAGTATGAGATACAGAGGAATTGCTTGAATCTAGGAATTTCAGAGTAGTCTGGGCAACAGAGCGAGACCCTGTTTTTTTTTAAGAAAAAAAAAAAAAAGATAAGATGGTCAGTTGAAGTCATTTCTGTTTTCTCAACAATAAAATTAGATCAGCCATTTATTCCAATATTGCTAGTCAAACAGCTGGAGCAATTACAAACTATTCTGATGTTACAATGTCCTCTGCTCAAAAGCCCCATGTAATGAAGGGCCCCAGATCCATTTGTAAATGTCTGCACTAGACTCTATTTGTGCACTAGGCCACACTCCTCTGGCTTTACTTCTAACTATCCTGCATCCCAAGGGGCCTGTCAGGCCAGGAGAGGCTGTACTGCCTAAAGCTGTCTAGACTGGACACTCTAGGACTCTAGCTTCCCAGAAAATTCTTGGAAGTAACCAGGCTATATACCCTGAAGCTGAATGGGATTTTGACCAGTGGGACTTAGAAAATTTAGAAAATTCAAGGAGCCAGAAGGTTAACTGCTTACTTTCCTTCTCTGTGAACGAAGCAGACCAAGTGTAACACACAACCTTTCTGGTACCAACCTGCAATGCCAAGTAGCCACGTTTTGGCCTGGGCATACCACCTTGGATTACTTTTCTACCTTTCCCACCTCAGCCCATTTTCCTCCCAACTCTCGATACCCTGTGAATAGATATGTAAAGACCTTCTGCCTAATTTAGTGTTAACAGAATAAGTTATTGTTTTAGAATCTGTTGTTGAGGAGGCTCATCTTCTGACAATGTCAAAGATCAACACAGATGCAGATGCCACTGTGTGCCACTAACAAAGACAGGCTGAAGAGGAGTCCCCGGCACTGTCAGTACGTGGCATTACCTTCCTTCTTTTAAGTTCAAGAGGATGCATAGTCATTGCAAATTTTCTGGTTTTTAAACATATATTTTTAATTAAGTGTATGTGGTGGTGGAAGGGTGAACACACGAGGAGGTCCATAAGGAGGCCAGAGAGAGTGGTGGATCCTCTGGAACCAGAGCTACAGAAATCTGTGAGCTGCCCCAGGCGGGTGCTGGGAAGAAAACTCAGGTCCTCTGCAAGAACAGTATGTACCCTTAACCATGTGCTGAGCCATCTCTCTAGCCTCAGTGACTGCAAATTTATATCTTAGACAGGGTTAGATTTTCATGATGGACAGCTCGGTCACATTTCGGCTTTGGCAAGCTGCTAGTGATAGCCGAGACAGGTGATTAGATTATAAAGTAACAACAATCAGCTTGCAACTTGCTGGTGACTTAGAAGCAATGAAGATTTGTGCTGCACTACCCATACGCCCATTGCAGAAGTCAGCAGGGCTCTGTCGTCGTGGTGGGTGACTAGGTTGATAAGCTGCTCCTGTCAGTAAAGTTGCTAATGGTCCTACCAGACAGAACAGTGTATTTAGCCAACACATGTGACTTCATAAAGCCCCTGTTAAAAGGAAGATGGGTCAGTTCCACTCACAGCTGTTAGCTGCAGAGAGCCATATAATCACCCCAAATTTCAATTTAACAATATGCCTATAAGGTAAGAGAACCAAAACCTTTGTTAAAAGCTCAAGTGGTTTTCTACAAGTAGCATGTGAGGTAAGTTGTTTCTACCACCGAGTATTTTGTTCTTGGGCCCTAATCTACTGATTAGGTTGACATAGATAGATAGATAGATAGATAGATAGATAGATAGATAGATAGACCCTGTATTATAAATATTTGAAAAAATAGAAACTTACCCCAAAGAGCCAAATCAGTGTGAAAACTTTTACATGGTTATCAAGGCAGACTGAAGAAAGTGACTGGATAGAAGATCTGGGCTCAAACCTTGGTCATTCTGCTTGCTAATGTCATGGCTTCAGATAAGTCATTTAATGTTGCCAAGTCTGGTTTCCAAACCAGGTCCAGGAGGAGTAGGGGTGGAAACGATGCTCACTCTGCAGGTTTTGTGTAAGGGTGAGATGCACAGGTATAGGGATACTGGGAATACATACACCAGCACTGGTTAAGGAGAGCTGGGACCTGTGTGTTCTCTGTGCTGTGAGGGGGCACCAGAATAAGTCATTTCTCTTTGCCATATTTGTACTCTTTCAGAGAATATGCATGCTACTTTATAAGGAGGCTTTCTTAGATTTAATTTGCCAGTGACTCTAAGTTCCAAAATGATAGATTTTAGAATTCAACAAAATGTTCCCTGTGAAGCTATTTTTTTTTAAATAAATTTTCACTCGGGATCAAAAGAGTCACCACATAAAAGGCAAAAGGGGGCTGACTCTCTGACTTAACTAAAGTTCCCATGACTCAGTCTGGAAGAGTTTGCTTAACTACCAGCTCATCATGATCCAGTGAGATATGACAACGTTCTCTTCACAGGTAACCCTCGACACTTGGCTAAAAATCTGGAGTCCAGATCAAAGGACTGGCTATTTTATTTCATAGAGCTAGACCATACGCTACTGTAGTGCTTAGAATACCACTGGCTAAATCCAAAGAGAAACACATAAATGCAACTATTCAGTGGGAGAAAGACAACTGCAGAAAACAGGATGCCTACTTTCAAGGCTGTCATGTAGAATAAATCCTTCTCCATGTTACTCTGTAGAGCAGGAGGAGCATGCAATGGTGGGAACCACCTTTAACTGCAGGTGAGACCACAACCCAGCTTAGCTGTTGACCTGCTGAGGATGTGGAAGAGATGCATGGAAACTAGGATCTACTGAGCTCTCTAATCCTAAGTCTCCATCAGCCTTTGGATGCACCGTACTTGTTCCAAATAGGCATCCTTTGTTTTTCCATTTTAATAAAGACATTATAAAAATAATAATGTAACGCACAGAATTCATTTATGCTGCTTACACTACAGAAATCTTGATTTACTAGATATCCCTTCAGGTTACAATTTCTGCTGCTGGCTGCAGTATAATAAAGATGCTGACAGCTGTGAATTACTTTCCTGACTTCTACAAGTTATCAACCGCAATAGTAAATAGGAGAGAAATGAAAGGTAAAGTAGGTGTCTAGGTCAACAGGGGTGATGACTGCTGTTCTGCATAATTTAAGACCTCTGGAAATGGTGGCAAGTAGATGTCCCTTGCTGAGGAAGAAGAGAACGTCTATATGGCTCAAAGTTTGAGGACAGAGAGGTTAATGGAAAATGGGAAGGACTCTGTTTTATGGGCCCTGCTGAAGATGGATGGCTGAGAATACAGGCAGGAGGAATTATTTCTTATCTAGAGGAAGATGAGGTTAAGAGATGAGGCAATGGCGTGTGAACGCCACATGGGACAATTATTAGTGGAGAGCTCTGACTAAAGGTGAATGGCCTGCTGGGAGATAGAAGACATCTGATAGGTAAAGGCAGTCTGGCCCTGGGGCCACAACCTCATTAATAGTTAAACAACAGCACTGAAAATTAATGACCCACACCTGACTGCCCAGTGAAACTGCACTCCTCGTCACAACTGTCTGGAAACCCACACAATCACATTCCAGCTGGGATTCTGGCTGTCAGTGGTTACAGCAATCTCTGTCCAGATCAGCCAGGTTAACTAGTCAGATAAGGAAGAAGATTCCATCTGATCTGCGTAACACAACACAGGACAGCAGCAGCAGTCAGGAGTTTCTCAGAAGCAGAGATTGGCCATGTTGAAAGTATTTAGAGGGAAGACCATGAACATGCCCTGTGAGGTGTGCAAGTGTAGCATGAATAACACTGAAGGTGGGGGACCCCCAAGTGACCTCCACCTCAGCTGCCATATGGCTCCCGGATAAAAGCCATTCATCAGCCCTCCTAGTGACCAAATTTACTGGCTCAAAACCACCAAGTGGAAGGGAGAACATTCTTCAAAGAGCAATTAAAACCAAGACATCATTCTAAATCTCAAGACTTTCCTCTTCAACCCATACAGGATTACCTAATGTGTCTATGTTATATCATCATAAAGACCTAAAAAAATCAAAGACACAGCCAGCCCCGCCCCAACTGATGCCTGCTCCCCAGTCTCTCTGGGCTGTCTTTCTGCTTCGTGCACAGAATTTTGAAAAGAAAGTACAATAAATTCCACACATGACAGCTTGCTGCAGCTAAAGACGGGGCTCCTGAGATACACCTTTTTATTTATTGGGGTTGGGGAGGGAGGTGGTAATGTTTCCTGTATCGGATGCCTATACTTTGCAGATCTTTGGGGACTCATCTCTGCTGAATTCTTTAACAGCTGAGATGACAGGGATGTCCATTACCCAAATGGACAGCACTCGGTATTGATCAGGGCTTCACTTAGCGATCTCATCTGTCATCCTATTGTCTCTCGTCTTTACTGCTCTAGATATGGGGGCGGGGGACGGGTATCTCTTTTTTCAGGTGTTGGACAGTTAATCTGCATTCCAGGCACAGATGAGCAATTAAAGCATGCAATGAGCAGACCGCTCTAGCATTCACCTACACAGAAGGCTAAACTGGGCTTCTCTCTATCTCTCCCATACAGGCCATAGGAAGTTAAGAGCTAATCCACTCCTGGAAAAGCCCAGAAGAATAAGTATAATATGCTTCAAACCCAGGCCATATCAAGTGCTTGCTTTGCCTCCATTTCTGCTTTCAGAAACTCATTTTAGAAGATTAAAAAGGATGTTATAGGAAGAAAGCTCAAACCCCAACAAAACAAAGGAAGGTCCACCTAACCTCACCAGTTAATCATTTGGAGGAAAGTCTTGCTCTGCATCTAATTAGATCCACGCAGTTAAATATCCATCAGGAACTCTCCTATAAAGGGTATGTTTTATGTAGTTCTCATATAGGGATTAAATTGGGCATGTGAAAAGCAATGTTGATTCATTTAATGGACTTCCCCAAAACATACATCAGCATCCATGTCACGGAGCTAGATGGCTTCTTCAGCCTTTCACCAAAATGCAATAACAGAAATAATTAAACATCTCTCAGACCCGAATTGCATAGTCATTAGGCAACGGTCAATGACTGGAACCACCACTAGAGCCTGAACCGCACTTTACCTTGGCTTTTCTAGCTGTTTCTATTCAGAAAGCTTTCCATATCTGGATTTCCCCTGAGGACTATTTTATGATGCTATAAAGACTGTCAGCCAGAGGCAGGAGCTCCCCAGCACCTGAGCTACACACAGAACTATCAAATAACATTTAATTGCTGGATGATACTGTGTGTCTGGGCTTGAATTCCAATCTCCAAATATTATCCATGCAACTGTCTGTAGAAATGAGGCTGTTATGAAAAATAACAGCAGATAAAACCAATTAAACCTGGGAGCAGCAAACACTTCAAGACCTTGACTTCCACAGTAGACAGAGTTTGAGGATGTATAAACTACAAAGAGGTCTGATACTATCTCCCTTATGTAAGGAACGTTACTGGAGGCCTCCTTCCTTTTGTGTATGTGGGTGAATGTTTCCATGTAAACACATGAGCTAAGAAAGAGCAACACATGCAAACTGCAAAAACTATTAATTACTCTTTTATCTAGTGCCGGAGAGCAAACAATGATAATGAATGTAAATCTAGTTGGTTTTGAAATGTAGTAGTTGTGGCTTTTGCAACGGACTCAAACACACCACCATGCATGCACCCAGCACATTTACTCCTTTTCCCACTCAGGAGGTGCTTTTCTGCACACCCCACCCCACAACCCCACCTCCAGCTGACAAGATTCTACGACTCTCTCCCCTAGCTGCTTGTACACATATTTATGTCTGCTTTGTGAGACGTTTGCAGAGCCAGAGCCAAAACACCAGGCAGAGGTGGCAAACCTTAACCCCAAGTTCCTTCTGGGAGACCACAGATAAGGAAAGCAGCCCTAGATTGGCATGACATGAACAGTGTGTGTGTGAGCTTATCAAGACCTGACGACTACGCAGGACACTAGAATACGTATCAGCCAAATGGCCACGCAAAGTAAAAGAGAACTGACAGAAAGGGAGATGATGTAGCTTCAAAGGGAGCCGGATTCTAGAAAGTATGTGTTGCTTTCATATAAAAAATAAGTAAATAAAATGGACGTTTGTCACTCAGAAAAATATTCCATTTTCTTTATAACAGTGACTTTCTAGACATTTTTGTGAAAAAGAAGGAAAAGATAATACCCGCTCCTGCATGTATTCCTTTCTGAGGAATGGGGCTGGATTGGTATTAGGAGCTGTTTCATTTAGCTATCTCTCACACCTGGGGTATAAATAGAGGATAATAGCCCCTATTGTCCAAAAGAGGTGGGTAATGGCAGAGTGGCATTCAGCAGGGGTGGGTAGTAGGTAGGTGGATAAAGGACTGAAGACTTAGAAAGGAAAAATAAATGTCACAGATACCAGGTGAACAATGACTAGTCGTAGACTCAGGAGAAAGGAAACTGGATGTCTAATGACCCCCCGGCTAACAAACAACACAGTGTGCAGTTTAAAAAGAAGGTAATTTACCAGTAATATCAGAGGATAAATAATACTTCAGAACTTCAAAGGATTCTTCCACAATGGAGGGACCCGGTCACCCCTCACGAAGACCAAGATACTCCAAAAGAAAATAAAAAGACCAGAAGCAAGAATAAAACAAAACAACCCAAAGACAAGAGAATAAAACTGACAGAATTAAATAAAGCCATGGAAATTTTTGAAAAGGAAGATATCCATTAATTGCATGAAAAAAGAACACTTTATGGGAAACAAAAACTAGGGGGTGATAAATTTAGGATAGGCGGCAGAGTCCTCTCATAGCAGCAGAAATGGTTTTATTAGCTGTTAAGGGGGAAAAAATGATGGATTTGGAAGAGGGTTATGGAAGAGATTTAATACTTCATTTACCTAGTGACAGTTGTCTCCTGTGGTCCTTAGAGCCCAAATTACTAGCAATTAACTTCGGTTATGAACATCACCGTGATCATTACTCTCTAATGTCGATGGGTGAGTCAATGTACGTGAGGTTAAGAGGAAACACGATCGTGGTTTTATAAATACACAGACTTCCTCTCCCAAAAAGTGTTCTCTTCTTGTCTATCTGGGAAGTGCCTATTTCATTCCCCTCCTCTTTAAGTAAGTAGTCTTTTCTTTTTCCTATCCCTTGTCAATTTTTCCAATAGTCAAACCTCAAAGGGAAAAGTGTTTGTTGGGAGTGAGTTTGCACCTACATGGGGCTACTCTATAACTTTAATACAACTCAAGGTTTATCACTCCACAGCTAGCTTGTCAGTACGTCCGTGCTATACCCTTTCAGCAGTCTCACTGTCAGAAGAGAATCTAAGTGTAGTAAGACATTAAACAGTAACATATGGAACTCTTCAAGTAATAATAATCTGCCCATCTCCCTGACAGCAATAAAGAAGAAAGCCTAATGTAGCTGTGCTCAGCCCCAGGCATCTGAGTTCCTTTTTAGGCAACCTATTTGATTCTACAAGCTAAAGAGGGTAGAAAAATATTGACATAAAGAATCATAACTCCTTTCAAATCCTTCCCTTCATTTCCCTACCACAAGCCACTCAAGTGTATCTTTCAGCTGTTTGCGGTCCTGTAAACTATTCTAAAAATTATTCAATATTTTTATTGTGTAAATTCCATGCTTATTATTTCTAATGGATCCTAAGTCTCCCTCCTTCAAAAAATAGACATATTATGTACAAATTCTTAAGACAGAAAGTATTTATTACTGAGTGGGGTAGCTCGTGCTTTTACCCTCAGCAACATGGAGGCTGGAGAATATAAATTACCATGAGTTTGAGGACCAGTTGGACTTCAGTGTAAAACCATGTCTCACAAGTAAAACAAACAACAACAGACAGAAAGGGCTGGGTGTGGTAGAGCACATCTTTAATCCCAACACTGGGAAAGCAGAGGCAGGTGGATCTATGTGAGCTACAGACCAGCCTGGTGAAAATAGCTAGACCTCTGCTGTGCATGTGTGCACACACACATACACACATGAAATAGAAGTTCAAGAGCTTTTCCAATCACCCTGCCAATATGCCAGACAAAGAAATATCTTTCATGTTTAGGAGCAATAGTTCAATCAGCACTCATGAAGCCCTGGGTTCTGTCCCCAATTCTGTTCAGAAAAATAGATGTGTGTAAGCACACACATATACAATAATACATGTGCATTTTTAACATCAACTATATGTAAGAGGCACAATCAGCCATTTGGAAAAATAGTAAATATCACCTCTAATGAAACATGTACTCAATAGGAATAGAAGGAAGGGAGGAATTTAAGGCCTCCGAGTGGCTGGGGATTGAACTCGGAGGCATCACACATTAGACAGCACTTTTTCATTGAGTTACAGCCCTGTCTCAGGAACATACTGTTTACTTTGAGATAGTGTCTCACGTAGCCCATATTAGCCTCAAACTTGCTATACTCAAGGCTTAATCTTGTCACTTCCTACTAAGAGCTATGACTACAGGCATGTGCCCAGCTAGGAACACAAACACACACCTAAAAGCTCATTGCCAGGTAATGACAATATTTCATTCCATTGGTACTTTGGTTTGTATTTATCCACAATTTAATTAATCTTATTAATAATTCTATGAAAAATGGTGAATATCCTCAGTTTCATTTTTTGTTTATTTTTGTCAAGTTGACACAACCTGAAATTATCTGGAAATAAGAACTTCAATTAAGACAGTGCCTCTATCAGATTGTCTGTATTCAAGTCTATAGGGCATTTGTTGATTAACAATTAACGTAGGAGAGCCTGGGCCACTGTGAGTGGTGCCAGCCTTAAGCCCATGGTCCCAAATGGTATAAAAAATAGGCGAAGCAAATCCATGAAGATAAAGGCTAAGCAGCAGTCCTCCATGGCTTCTGCTTCAGTTCCTGCCTCCTTTGGGTTCCTGCCTTGGCTGCACTCAGTGGATCATGACCCAGGACATGTAAGCCAATTAAGTCCTTTCCTCCCCAAGTTGCTTTTGGACACAGTGTTTCATCACAGTAATAGAAACCCCATTAAGACAATGAGCATTTCACTGATGATAAAACTAAGGTCAAGGAAAGGTAGTGATTTGCTCAACTCACAGGGATTATTAGGTAACAGCCAAATGAACCCAACTTCCAAATGCTTTCCCCTAAATCCAGAAACAAACATCACACTAATTATTTGCAGTATACCAAAGGATTAAAATATAGTCCTGAGACCTCAAAGGAGGTTGCCATAGAGTCATGGAAGGAAGCCAGATATGTACAAATAATTAGCCTATAATACATCCCAGTATTTGCAAATACTGTGTGATGGGCAGATAAAGGCTCACTGTCTTCAGGCTTGCAAATGAGGGCCAGACAGAGGCCAGAGAAGGAGGGAAAGGCTTATGATAGGGTAGACCTTTGGCTGTGTCTTGAAATGTGGGTAGAGCTAGGTAAGCAGGGAGGGAGGCAGCAGAAACTCTATAGGTGACAGGTCTTATTACTATTTGTAGGCTGCATTAAAAATACTCCTCAACAAATGTGTCTCTCATTTTCATCTAGTGGACAATTTGAAGCCAAGGAACGCTTACCAGTACCACTACGCCAACCTTACTCAACACCAGGAATTACCTAGATCCTTTCCCAGCCTTATCCATTCAAATTTGTTTTCTTAGAGAAAAATTAATCAAGTATTTCTGAGACTCTCCAATAAGCAAGGCAGTATGGTCTCAGCTCAGGCCTGTAACAGAACTATGTATAGTCTCTCAGATGACAATCTCAGTGAGCCCAGATACACAAATGTGAAGCTCAAATTAAACATTACGTAACTGAGAACCATAAGGATGATCTGAGCAATATGTGCACCGAATCTCCAAAGAAAAGCAGGATTTTGATGAGTGGAAGTCGGGAGGGTAGGCTTTGCCAGTTCACAGCAGAAGCAGAGTTGATCTGGACAGAAGGAGTTCCATGTATATAGTGAACTCAATGTGGACAGCAGTTCCTGTGGTGTCTACATTGAAACTATGTAAGACACCGGACATATAAATTCAACTAGGAGAATAGAGCAGGAGTAAAAGGTTCAAACGTGAGGGTAACTCTAGGCTATGTCCATAGCTCCATATTCTAGTCATAAAATCCAGACTCCCTTGTAATGACATCATAGGAACACCTGGGTCTTGGGTACAGGGGACAGGGAGGAATGTAATGCATTGGTCCCCTTGAGATACTCAGCTTCTCTCTTTTGTTGAAGTCACCTTGATTTTATATGGTTCCTGGATTTCAGGCTTGTGCAACTGAAAATGACACACATTGAGAACAAAAGCTACAAAGTCCACAGTTTGTAAAGCGTAACAAGCAGAATGTGCACTATTGTAAGTAATGGAGGAGTAGATTTTAAATCTCATTTAGGCCCATGAAAGTTCATACCTCGAGCCAGTGAGATAGTTCCCCAGATAAAAATCACCCACTGTGTAAATACGACAACCTGAGTTCAATTCCTAGATTCCACAGAAAGAGAGAAATGACACCTAAAATTGCCCACTGTTCTCCATACGTATAGCTGAATACATGTACACACACACACACACACACACACACACACACACACACACTAATTAAATAAAATGTTCACACCACTTTGGGTTTGAGACTACCTGGGAGACACTAATTTCTCTGTATGTAGTCTTAGAAAGACAGCCATACCTAATATGCCCACTCTGTTTAAGGCCACATACTAGTCAGGTTTGTGATGCTACAAAGAGAGATAGATAACATTTGTGAAGTGGATGACAGAAAAGGTTTCCCCCAACTCACTACACACAAAGGATTCCCTTCTCCTTTGAACATAAAGACACAGATCAGTAGAAAGTGCTAGCCAGCTGTAGCATGGCAACGGATAATGCTTTTAATCTGTGACCAATGACTACCAGCATGAAGACCATGTGGGAAGTGACATTTAAGGGGAGAGGGAGGATTGATTATAGAGTCCATAACACTGGACTCTAACCAGTCCTCTTGCCACTGACAGAGAACTTTCTGAGACAGACAGAGAGAATACTTGAGGGAGGCGAGGGAGAGACCCATATGTCAGAATGGGCTGTTGAAACCACTTTTTACCCAAGAGCTGTGCTTATCAGTCTGTATATAGGAATCAAGATGATAAGTCAACAGCTTTTCCATGCCATGTGTACTGGCTGGTTTTGTGTGTTAACTTGACACAAGCAGGAGTTATCACAGATAAAGGAGCCTCCGTTGATGAAATGCCTCCATGAGATTCAGTTGTAAGACATTTTCTCAATTAATGATCAAGGGTGGGGGGCTGATTGTGGGTGGTGCCCTCCCTGGGCTGGCAGTCCTGGGTTCTGTAAGAGCAGGCTGAGCAAGCCAGGGGAAGCAAGCCAGTAAGCAGCACCCTCCATGGCTTCTACATCAGCTCCTGCCTCCAAGTTCCTGCTCTGTATGAGTTCCTGTTCTGACTTCATTTGGTGATGAACAGCAATGTGGAAGTGTAAGCTGAATAAACCTTTTCCTCTCCAATTTGCTTTTTGGTGATGATGCTTTGTGTAGAAATAGAAACCCTGACTAAGACAACATGGATTCTTAGCTCTAGATGATTCTGAGAAAGTGAGGGCATGCTAACTCCTCAGAGAAATGACCTGACAGATGGACCCAAGGGAGACAAGGTTCTACCCTGGGGGAGAGGAGGGAAGCAGCCGGAGCTGGTGAGCAGACAGAGAAAACTCAAAGTGCATATAACTCTCAAGCTTCAGGAACTTACATAAGTATGCCCAGAAGCAACCACATGGTCAAAACAGAAGCGGCACAAAATAGCTATTCCAAAGTGTAGTCTAAAACAAGATTAAGAACGCACGACAAACTTGTTTATGTAGGTCTGCTAAGATGGAAAAGAGTATCATATAAAAAGAGTGCTATTTATTCCTTCACATGTTCAGAAACGGAGAGAATCTCATGGAAAAAGAGGTAATATCATTGAAATGATTGATTATTCATTAAAGGTTTACAGTAATTCCATGAAAACAGTCTTACAAATACAAACAATCTGAAGAAATACACAGCCTAACACACACATGAAAATATCTACTAACCAACGAGGTATATACAGGCAGCCATTGGTTGCTGTAAATTATTAAAGCTAGTAAAAAAAAATAACTCAGTATCCTAAAATGTTCAGAAATGAAAATCTGTAAGAACTTTACCAAATTTTAATATACATTAAAAACATTCAGCAGACTCTCATATAGCTGGGGTTCTCTTCAAGGTCACAATGTACTGGGAGGACCTTGCTCTTCTGCCTCTACTTCCCAGCGCAATGATCACAGCCATGCATGATCAATGCATCAGGTTTAAAATTTAAAAGTATTAACTTTATACAAACTCAAATGATAGATAAAAATAACTGTAAGAAGTGAGAAAATTACTGTAGATATCGTAGGACTACAGGTTGTAGAAAGAGTATGCAATAAATCAAAGCTCTTACATGTACATAGAAAAGGTAGGAAAAGTGGAAGCAAGAAAGTGCTAATAGCAATCATCTGTGAGTCCGTACTTTACTTTAACACATTAGAATGCTATAAATAGGGCTGGAGAGCTGGCTCCACTGTTAAAGGCTAGGCTCACAACCAAATATAGACTGCTACACATATTACAAGTGATGAATTTTAAGATCAGAAAATGTAATCGACATCTGTATGTCTAAAAGCAGCAATTAAATCACAATGCCTCAACAGTATTTATGAGTACTGCAAAAGAAACTACATTACACTTAGCAGCAATTCCTAGTATGATATTGACATGAAATGTGTATCTCATAGCCAGAGGGTAGTGGGCTTTTTTGCTGGCAGGCAAATTTCCTGCTTGTGCACACACAAATCCCAGGATAAAGCAGACACACTTCACCCTCGGGCCCACCCCATCAGTGAAGGTCCAGGCAAGAAGAAGGTAGAATTCATCTAAATGCTAAGGACATCGTACTTGACAAGGGAGTGGGGAAAGATACGAGTTATACTTTAGGACAGCTGGACAGTGGTGGCATACCCTTTGTCCTAACACTTAGGAGGCAGAAGCAGATGGATCTCTGAGTTCAAAGACAGCCTGGTCTATACAGTGTGAGTTCTAGGATAGCCAGGGCTACACAAAAAAACTCTGTCTCAAACAACAACATTAGTTTCTTCGTTTGTTATACAAATATAGTAAGATTCCTAAATTATTGTTTATTTTTTTGGTAAAGAGTAAATAGCCATTTAAAGGCTACAAGTTTCTGAGCAAACTGTTTAGAAAAAGTTAACCTAAAAACTATTCAAGATAGGTTAACTTCAAAGGAAAATACTAACATTTTGTTATGATCTAATGAGCTACAACCCTGCTATTTTCAGTGGGTCCAGGGTTAATATGGGTCTCAGTTTAAGGGGAAAACATACACATGTTATAGCATGCTTTCCTATGTCATACTGTTTGAAATGCTTAGTATTAAAAGGCTGTTTTCAAAACATTGAAAATCTCAGAGAGAAGCTTCAATTCTCCAATGCTGAACTGAAAGGACATTGCCAGAGAGGGCATAAAGTCCATTCCGGTCAAGCTCTATTTGCTCTAGTCCTGTGGGCACAGCGAGGATTCCCCGTGGAAAGGAACAATACAGCTAGTGTCAAATTAGTAAAAGACAGAGAGGAAAGGATAGATTCAAGGTTTGTCCTTTGCACATATAGTGACCTCAGACTTTCAGGCTCAGCAACAAGACCTGTGGCTTCTGCAGAGGGTGCTCATGAAGCACACCCTGGGTTTGTCACATCTGCAGTAGGAACTGTGGCTTCCACACAGGGTGCAGATATAATGCCCTGGGCTTGTTATATCTGCAGTGTATATATGGACAGGGTGGGAAAAGGCCCATGCCTTCTCCACAGGTCAAGGTGACTCACTCATGTGTGCCCTGGGGGTGGGAAAACTATTCACTTTATTATCAGCCATCCTGACGCAGGCCTCCTGGCTGGCATCTTACAACACCAAGTACCAAGAAATCCTGGTGACTTTCACAAGTCCTGGTTAGGAAAGTGCATCTAATCTCAGTTGTAATATCAGTGTGATTATGGGAAGCATTTTGAATCCCCACAGAGGAAGTTAAAAAGTCTTGTCTCACCTGAACCAGCAACACATAGGCTTGTTTGTTTCAGGCTAAAGTACCTGGAAGAATGTGGACAGGCACAAGCTAAAATAAAAATGACAGCCTGGGGCCCCACTTATGACACACAGCCCAGCAGCACAGCTCAGCCCAGTGCCCCCAAGAAGAGGAAGGGGCCTGGTGTGGAAAGACCTACATGCGTCAGTCTCCACCTCGGCAAGGCTGGGGGCAGCACTGCACATCATTGATCTACACAGGATGTACATTCCCAGAGAGCCCCAACTCTAGTGGGAGCTAAACTCTGTCAGCCGTCAAAGAAAGTAGAAAGGAAGAAAAGTTGAGGACTCTAGGTTTAAAAAAAAAAAGAAAAAGAAAGGATTTTCAAAGCAACTCCTTCAAAGGCCTTTTTATATTTATTTTAAGGAGACATTTGAATTTAAGTGACACTGTCAATCATTTCCTTTTTCAAATATGACAATGCTTTTCTACCCCTACCTTTTTCTCATGGCTTGATGGAAATGAGGGGGAAGTTATTTTCTTCACTCGGGGCGGGTGGCGGGGAGGGGGGGAATCATAGAAAGAACAACTTGGCATAGGCAAGCTATTTAAATGCCTTATTTTCTCCATTCTTTTTAATTTGATTGTTTTCTATTTACTTACTATTGTCATGGATGTGCTATGATCAAATAAACTTTAAATAGAGAATATACAATTTTCTAAAACCATCAACTGGAAAGAAAATCCCAGAGTAGCAGAAAGAATAATAAAGAGAGGAATGTGCCAAACTATAACCTCCCTTCCTCAGACTCCATTAAGCCAAGATGTAAATTGCAGTTCTACCTGTGATATCCTAAATATCAATCTTGGTGACACTATCCTGTATCTATTTTAATAGTTAATGTTTTAAAATGGGACTAAGAATACCTAACACATGAGCATCCCACACATCTTACAGACTCTGAAATTTTTTTTGAAATGTAAAATCAAAGGATGCAGAGCTATAGTACCGTCCCCTTTACTCCCTTCTCAGGCAGTGAGCTGGGGTCTCATTCAAGAGGCTGGGCGTCCGGGCAGTAAAGGTGTATGACAGAAAGCGAGGCTTGTCAGGTGGCCCTTGGAGAGAAGCCCATTATATCTGTGGGGGTCCTGAGATCGGGGTAATCTAACCCTTGTTACTGAGTGAATAACCTTTGGTAGGAGGGAGGTGTAGAATAGATGCCTCTTACGAAAGCAATTAAGACCATTTAGGAAACAGAGAAAATGGGCAATCAGGATCTCCCTCCCAGAGAGCACTTGCTGGTTCTCAATCAGTTCTGAGACAGACAGCTCCCAGTTTGTGAGGTGTGGCGTTTGCTACTTAAAACACTCCGAAGAGGGGCTCCGCTCACAGAGCTTTCAAATCTCTTATGAGTCCATGTTCAAAACATCCAGAGCTGTCAACCAGAATGTGTAATGTCCTTGAACACCTGGTGACCAGTTAGAACACGGACTCAGGACTCGTGACCTCTGAGGTAACAATCACAGTGTTACTCAGGCATGGGAAGCAATACTAATCAGAGTTACTCTGCCCAGAAATAAAAACATGGCCCTGATCTTCATATTACTCAATGGCCTTACTTAGAAAAGGCCAACATTGAAGTGCTGCGATCTCTAAAAATTACCTCAGTGCCTCTTTGACTTGAACAATGTGAAGAGACATAAACAGGACAGGCTGTTCTAGAATAGCTGCTTGTCCAAGGTGATTCCGAACTGGCCCAGCAACAGCACCCAGCAAGTCACACAGAATTATTTATTTACATGACACCCGAGGCCTTGAGGGCAGCAAATGTAATGTCTTAATTTTTTTTCTTTTTTCCCTCATACTTAGGATTGAACCTAGAGCCTTGCCACACATGCACACTAACTGTACAATACCCTTTTTACTGAGATACATTCTTTCTATGTTGCAACTATGTTACAAAGTTCCTCAAGTTGCTTTAAACTCACTATGTAGTCCCAGCAGACCTTGAACTTGAGATCTTCCTGCTTCAGCCCTTGGATGAAACTAGTAGCATGAGGCTAAGACATCTGAATGACCACAAATGCTAGCTCTAGACACAAAGGGAAGAACATTCTCAGGTAAGTGAAGAGAAACAAAAGATGGCCATCTGCTCCAGTCACCACTGACCACATCGCCATAATGGGATGTGGAGCCATGTGACTCATTTTTAAAATGCTGCCAACAAGAAACCGAAGTGATGAAGTCTAAAAGGTGAGGACAGTCAAACGTGCGTTCCAAAGCCCTGCCTAGACCTCAGCTAACTGAGGAAATTACACACTAAACCTCCAACTTACTGTAAGACATAATCGGGCCTGGGCACAAAGCCCTGGGTTGGTTCAGTCCTATCGGCTGTAAGCCAGCTGTGAACAGAGCTAGAGGCCACATTTTCAAAAACACATACAGTACTTTCTGATGATTTAGATGGTCAGTAACTGGGTTTGAAATTGTCTTTCTGCCGATTTGATTAAAAAGATATCACCTGGAGGATTGTATTCACAAGAGGACCGTGGAGGCAAGACAGGGGCTATGGGAGCACGGAGGGTTTAGCAGAGAGCCCCAGACCTGCTTTGAGGCAAGCTGCTCTGCTTTCACAATGGCATCTACTCATTACCTAAGGGTGGTGATCTGTTTCTTTCTCCTGGTGCCCTTAGCAAACGACGTGGCTTCTAGATGGTTAATTACTTCAGGCCAGGGTCAAAATCCTGTGGTGGGAAAGCCACTCGGAAGGTCCTCGGTAGCTTGAATTTAGTTCCTCAATCTCCTGGCATCAGACAGTAATTTTCAACAGGACACAAGTGCAAAGGAGTTTTGTTGGAAAGGAGGGTTTTGATGGTTCTGCAATCAGCTCGGCTTCAACCGGCCTTTTGCACAGACTGAAAAGCAAGTCAAACTCAGAAAACCATTAGTTCCCCCAGCAAGACGCTGCCTCTTGCCTTCTAATGCTCTAGTGGGAATTATTTCTATGAACCAAGAGAAAATTTTGTCTGTAGCAGTTTGACAACAGAGGAAATGGCACTCCTGAAATCCTGACATTAGCGTTTTGTTTCTAATTGAAATCCAGCATCAAATAAACTTGCAATCAGAAGAGAAGAGAGAGAGAGGGGGTAGGCTTTTGAGGGGGAGGGATGTGGTTTTAGTAGATTTCACTACTCAGAGAGATTGGGCTGATTTCCATTTCCATTTAGCTGCACCAAAAGTGGTCCCTTTTTTCTTCTAATACTGAAATGGAAAGTAGAAAAGGCACCTCTCCCTTTTCCTGCAGTATAGAAAAAAGCTAGTAGCCAACAGCCTCAAAAGATAATACAATTTGTAGAGGCCGTGCTCTCAGCACTGCCCGGCCGCCTCTGCTCATCTTCGCGGGTCAATCTGGGCATCTTTAGCACATGTGCTTGGGCACTGACAAATGATGTCTTCCATCTCTGAATCCATAAGCAGAAAGAAGCCGGCTGATAACAAGCTATGAGTGGAAATGTATGCACCTTTCATAAGCAAGACAAATCACTCATTCTCACCAAACGCTTCCAACAGGAACGCTAATTTTGTATTTATTTGCACAGCATATGTACTGTGTCCAAAACAGTGCATTAAAAAAGATCTCAGGCAACTCAGATTCCATTTAGTCACCACTGTCTTACAAGGTCTCAAAGGCAAGCAATGAAACAGGAAGCTGGAGAGGGCAGAAACACCTTATCAAATGGTTCTCAGGTTTTTTGTTTGTTTGTTTGTTTGTTTTTTCCTGAAGCCTATCTTTCTCCTTCTGCTCTGAAGTACAATTTAAAAAATACTGAAATACTGTGACTGTGGCCATACATCTTAAAACTACCATACGCCTTTCCTGTCACGAAGCAGTTTATTTTTTATTAATAACTCTGAAACCATATTGTGGAATTCTTTTTGTTTTGAGATCCGGTCATGTGACTGTTTCCATCGTAGGGAACACTGGGTAAATTGTAATGTTCTAACATGCCAATGAATGGTCCCTTGTAGGGACCATTTAGTGATGAATTGGTATTTGCTAAGGCCTAAGCAAGCACAGGGCACTGCATATGTTCCATCCTCTGTGTCTCTGCCATGGTGGGTAGACGTGAGGAGCAGCAATGGACTCACAGAGAAAGGCACAAGATGACAAGCAAGCAGCAAGTAGACCGTTTTAATCAAGCTACAGAAGAAGTAGTTTTCCCAGTTACTTCTTATAGCTTCATCCTCCCAGTGTGCAGGGAGCTCATGGACATACATATCAAGGGCCTGGCTGACACTATTCTGCAGTAGTAAAAGCAGGAGATACGAGTCTCTCCAGGCCCCAGAGGAAGGTTTTTGAGGCAAGGCAGAACAGGAATCACAAGCTCCATATCTGGAGAGAGGCGGTACCTAAGGTGCAGTGGGTTTGCAGCTGTCCTTAAATGCTCATCCCTACAGCAGAGACCTCCCCCTGTGGGGGCCACAACGTGAGTGTTGTGATATCATACAGGACCCTCCAAGCCTTCTGGCATCCATGCTCTCCTGGATAGTGGTTTGAAGTGTAAGTCTGAAGTGTTACAGTGACACACCCACATTGTTCAAGAGCATATAAGTCTGCCTTGCCAGACTGGTTGCAGGCTGGGCAATCAAAAGCCTGATTAGCGCTTACCCTCAGGAAGACAGTTTGGGCTGCATCAGCTGTAAGGCATTAAGGAAGACATTGAGTAGATTGTGTGTTTCTATTAAGTCTCCTGCGACAGGCATTGAAAAAGAACATTTTTGCTTCTACGGTGATATATATATATTAACTGTGAATGTGGACAAGGGCAGATTTTGTGAGACTGTCTAATTGTGCTTCCTTCTTCCCCCAGAAATTTTATGATACTCAAACTTAAGATCTAGGTATCTCAGTTCTCAGGAAAAAGAGGGAGGATGATGGTAAAGTTCAAGGATAGCCTGATCTACCTAGAGAGCTCCAGGTTAGCCAGGGCCTTTTAGATAGACACTACCTTTAAAAAATTGTGTGTGTGTGTGTGTGTGTGTGTGTGTGTGTGTGTGTGTGTGTCCCAAAATAGCAAAAACCAATTAAACAAGCAACTTTGGTAAAAACAAAACTCAAACAAACAAACAATAAAATCACAACTAAAAATCAGTGCCTTGAACTTAACTGTAATCTGGAGCGTTTGAACAACAAACGTCATGCTCTAAAACCAATATTCAATTTCTGAAAAGTTAGCTTTCTCTCTATACAGTAGGCTCTCAGTTCCTGAGAAGATCTATATAAAATCCTGCGATGGTTATCTTAGCCAAAGATGATTGGGAAGGATAAACTTCATTTAGAAAAGACTTTGAAGAATGTCACAACAATCAAAGAAGCCTTCATTTGTCAATGTGGAAAATGAGGTCTGGAGAGATAGCCTGGTATCCAGGCACATGGGCGGGCAAGCTGACAATACATCTAAACCAGAAACTCAGAATTTGGGTAATCATGTAATTGAGATGGACTAAGAAAAAACAAGCTAGTTTTTAAAATGTTGATATTGAGAACAGACAGAAATTTTATGAGATGAATGGATGCTATAATCTTCTCACATTTCAGCTTTACAGAAAATTTGGATATCATCTAGATACTACTACTACTACTATTTTTAATTTAAACATCTTAAATGACATGTATTTATTTGTGTATGTGTGTTCATACGTGTTCATGTGCATGTGTGGAGGCCAGAGGACCACTTGCAGAAGTTGCTTCTCTCCTTTCACCATGTAGATCCCCTGGGATTGGTGTCAAGGGCTTTCACCCACTAGCCATCTTGCCAGCACATGGTGCTATTATTATTGAAAATATTTCCCATTGGAATTTTGTCTCACAATTTAAATGATAATTACATTTAGAATGATAACAACTGAAAATAAAGGGGTGTAGTACACACACATTTTAAGATTATTTCACGAAGAGGATCAACTGGTCAAACTGAAAACCTAAGGGATACTTGGCTTGGATTCCTGTCACATGATAAGCTAAGGTCACATGAAGAAGACGGAGCCGACCTGCACAGCTGATGTGAGTAGTGAGCAGACATGTGCAGTAGAGGCAGAGACCGGGCTGGGTAGCTATTGAAGCAGTTCTTTGTTTGTGGCCCAGGTGTACAGAGTGTGAGCCCAGCCAGCTTCCTCATCTATAGGAAACCATCAGTTAAGCTTGTGCTGGTATGTGCGGATGATGCTGATAGAACAGGTATTCCATCAGGTCAGCTGTGATCAATGAAATCCAGAGCAAGCCTTGTCAAGCAAAAGTCTTCTGAGAAGTTATTCCTGAGGCAGTGATGGCACCCAAGCCCTTCCATTTCAAAGGACAACTGCACAGTTCACAGAGAGAAAGAGAGAAATACACCTGTTTACAGTGGCATACACTTCGCTGTTGTTGTTGAATGTGTGTGTATGTGTGTGTGTGTGTATATATATGTGTGTGTGTGTGTGTGTGTGTGTATGTATATATATGTATGTATATATGTATGTGTGTGTATATATATATATATATATATATATATATATATATATATTTTACTTGCTGATTGTTTTTGACACACTCAAGTTTGAGGGAAGCACAACAATTAACCTGAAGTTTGCCCATAAATTCATTTCCTAAAACAGAGCTCATGACACATATTGGAGTACTGTTATTACAAACACAACAATAACCCCAAATATACTTGATGGCCATGACAGGAATTCTTCGCTTCCCTTTCTGACGGACAGTTAACATTGACCACAAATACTATGGTATTTAAAAGATAGAGGTGCCCCACCGATCTTTATCTTCTTGGTAATCAATGAATAAAAAGATTGTGTGCCACATACCCTAACTTACATAAAACAAGCAAGATATGCACAGGTTTTAAAGAGGGAAAGGCTGTTAAATTTTATGAAGTTGAAAACTCCACCACTCACCACTAATGGCCCACACTTTCAGCTAAAAGTGGACTCTTATGACAATCATTCTTTCCATTCATTTTTTATAGAGACTTGAATCTTTCACAATGTTGTCATATATATGTATAAATGATTTTTTTCCCCTTAAAGCTTTGGCTTTATGGAGTTCTGCAATTCTGGCCACTCGTTCCAACTCACGATGGAACATATAACATGACAGTGTTCTCATTCTCTCTGTAAAACGCAGGGAAAGTAGTGGTGAGCCTTCTACACACTTGCTTTACAGTAAAGGAGAGCAGCAAAGGTGAGGGGCAAGGGTTACATCACACACTAGAAGTCAGAGACCAAGAAAACCACCCACTAACGTCAACTGAGAGCAGACTTAGTGCTCACCATTGTTCTCCGTGTGGGCCAACCCATCTGATCCTTAAGCTTTCCTGAGAGAAGGGCTAGCTATGCTGTTTATCAGGAAAAAACAATCACAGGAGAAAATAAAGCTGGGAGGGACAGACTCAGCTATGACTCCAGGATCTCACATCTCTGTCAGTCTTTCTCAATGGCCCATCGATAAGCCATAGTTAGCATCTGCCTAGAGTAAAAAGTACCATTACAAATGTAACTGGACTGATACATAAAATGACTGTAGTTTATACAGCATCAGACAGAGCCTGTTTATAGGAACAGGATACACCTTATCTGAGTTTGATGGTTTTATTTATTTAGTCTTTTAAAGTCTACAGGAGGATGTTCTGACGTTTTCACATGCAGCAGACACTGTCTACAGCCAAGTATGGCACAATGAAGTTGGAAATACTACCCTAAGTCCTGCAAGGGAATTCCTGGGTTAAGGGTCTGCTGCCTTGAAGGACTTCTATAAACTATCCAACATGGAGATAATGTGAGTTTACTTGTGAGCACTAGTTTAGGGGCCAAGGGGTGGTCAATGAGATAACCTGTCAGACAGCAGTTTGTAAATTGCTATAGGACAAATAAATATGAGGTGTGATCTTATTGTTACAGACTTCTCTAAGGGATTAGATGAAGATATAAATTGCCTTCTCCCTTCCGGAGGTTAAACCCTGACACGAGGCAATGCTGAGAGAGCGTGATGGGGGGAGAGAGAAAGAATGCTACTGATCCAACTCAACTAAACACCCAGAACTTAAGGTATTTGCTAGGTTGCCCCAGGGACCTTATTAAACCACAGGCAGGCTGCAGCCACGCTAACAACTGGACGCGTACTAAATGTCTGCTCTGCAGTAGCCAGAGACCCTGCATGGACCAGGCTATGGAGGTGATAAGGAAGAGAGGATATAACACTGGGGGATGCTGGAAGCCAGGAAGGAAGTTCTCTTCCTCCCCACTGCCATCTGTTTCTGCTTGTCCCGCTCAGGGAGAAGGTAAAGCCACAGTACCCTGGGGAAAATAAGCCTACCCACTAGATTCTTATCTAGTGATGTCATCTCCATTTTATGTTTCTAGAAGTGTAGTTGTTTATACATTGGAAGGCCTTGACCTTGAACAAACATGTGTGGTCTAAAACTGTGTGCCCTCTCCCAACAGACACTGTATTTTTTTATGGCCATTGTTATTGATATTAAAGTATCTAATGGGAGTTCTACAGAAGTTACTAAACAGATAATAGAAATGACACTTCTGTAGTCTGACATTTGTGGTTTCCATTGATAATAGCGTTGCATGTCGTACCTGTGATCAGATCAATGGGAATACTTCTGATGAAATGAGTTCTCTTTTCAGTAGACTCTGTTGCCCAGGGCCTGGGGCTGCTTTCCATCTCTACTGGAGTTTGTCACCAGTGGTCACTTTTTCAAAGGGAGAAGTAAAGGAGAGGAAAGGATAATTTCCTTTATGATTTCCTTTCATAACTGAGGCATACTGAATATTGAAATTTTGTCTCAATGAGTGATAATCACCTTGAGGTGATCATTTGTCATACGTCAGTGGAAATAGATTCCACACCATCCGAGGTCTTCCACACCTCATCCTACTGTCTGTCCATGCATGGCTTTTAAAAAATTACTTTTTGACCTGGCATATGGATATGTCGACTGTTATTCTTTCTAAAGGGAAATTAACAGAGTTCTGAAACGATTCCTTTCAAAAGTCAAATGCTACTGTACGTAGAATTTTTTTTTTAAAGTTTCTTTTGTGAACAGACAAACTGCAATTGATATCCAGAAAGCTAGCAGGTCACCCTATGGTGTTTCAGCGCCCTAATATGAATGGTAGTGACAAAACAGCTCATTTAATGGGACATTGTTTCCCATAAAATATTTCAAGGCTAACAAATTAAAAGGAGTGGGAAATTAATTTCTCCAGAGTATAAAGATGTATATTAAAAGCATATGACTTCGTCACAGAAAGAAAACTGATTAAGGCTTTAAGGTGCTTTTGAAAAAGTTCTCCCATTCCCAATGTTCCAATTCAGTCTTGTGCCTCAAAGAAAGGTGTTACCGCTGGTCATTTTTCTATGCCACTCATATACAGACAATTAATATTTACATAATTCATGCAAGGTTCTAATAAAACAAAACATGCTAACAAGTAATTTAGGCTCATAGAAACATAAAGTCACAAAAGGAAACAATAGTACTATCTCAGGGAGAAAGGAATGTGAAGAAAGTAATGGACAGGGAAAGGGAAATATTAGTAAGATACAGAGGGTCTCTATTGAGTCCTTTAATTACGCCTACAAATTACTATGTGCCAAATGCTATGTGGTCAACCTTCTCATCAACTATTCTATGAGTTGGGCACTATAATTAATTACATATTTGTCCACAGGAAGACTGTGTCTCAGTTTTTAGTCAAGGTTACCGTGCTAAGGAATGCCAGAGCCAAGCCTCAGATGTGCACTCCACATGCCTTCTGAGGGGCATATGCTGTTAGATCCGGCAACAGCATCGTCTTTGGGCCAGGTCTAGAGGTCACCATGCTGTTGGCCTGGCAGCTGTGCATCTCTCCAGCTGCTCTCTGAACAGCTTAGAAATGTTTAGCTCAGTCTGGACATGTGCCTTAGCATAGCCCTTCTCCTGGGCCCTGGCAGGGGTCCTTCACCTCTTGCTCCACATGGGGCTCTTTGTTTAACATATCCCACAGAGACAGCCTTGGAGAGCAGAGCTTTAAAAATAACAAGTCTTGGCAAACTCCTGGTTTATTAGCCCACACACCAGTTCACAGATGACTGGAATTCTCAAATCAGATTACCTGACAGGCAATTTCATTATCTTGCTTTGGTACACCTTCAAAACCTTGAGATAGCCAGATAGACATCACCCATTAATCTGTTTGGTCACCGGTGTGCAGTTCTGTAATCCTATTTGCGCAGCTATGAGTGTTCAGTATTTTCTTAATATTTTCGGGTCTATTTTTTATACGCTGTTTTCTGTATTAAGGAAGAACCATGGTCATTTGAATATATATAAATGTGTGTGTGTGTGTGTGTGTGTGTGTGTGTGTGTGTGTTATGTTATGTTATTGTTCAACAAACAAGACTTAAAAGTCATTAACTTGAAGAGATATAACCCCTTTATTTCTCATAGGTCATCTAAACCCTAGTATTACACACTATGTCATGTAAAGTCAACGCTGACCACAACCTGTATTTAATTACCCCGTAAGAGAGAAAAGGAATTCGGAAAAACAAATAAATGCCTTCAAGTTAAACGTACGATACACACATTCTTCTATAATAGGAGTTTAAACAGCTAATCTGATTTTGCTGTAACTATTCATTTGGTCTCAAGCTAAATTCAAAAGAACTTTGTAAGAAGAAAGAAAAAGTTAGTGCAATGCTCCATTTAGAGAACACAGTAAAAAAGAGTGTTCCTTCCACTTTCTCCTAGGCCTCCATTTGGAAGCCTGGACAAGAAAGAAAAGCTTCTTGTGGCGTGCTAACACAAAACTTCCTGGGGCCTTCTGTCTGGCTCTTAGGCAGTCCTCTTAACCCAGGTATCGACCAGGCAAGAGGACCAGGCACTGGAGGCAAATTGCTCTTACTCCCTGCTGCTACATTCCCCTTCTCCATATACAATAGTCACTTCCTAATGCCCTACACCAACCACTGCCTTCTGGGTCAGAGAGCCAAAACCTTTGCCTTTGCTGGTCCACGTACATCCTGAACTGTATTTGTCGATAATCTCTGTCAAGGCTGGCTAGTTCTGTCATGCATGGTATCTTATCTACTTGGGGCTCTGGTCAGCCCTCTACCTATTGAGCAGTCTCTCCAGATGCCTTTTTCTCTCTATAGCCCTTTCTTTTCCTTAATATAGCCCAGGCTAGACTTAAACTTGCCTGTTGGCTAAGGATGACCCAGAATTCATGATTCTCCTGCCTCAGACTCAGAAGTGTTGGGATCACAAATATATCAGTGTGATTGGCTGCTTCCAGAAAATTTCATTGGTCCCAAATTATCCATTACGTAAAAACCATTCTCAATAAGGTTAGATCGTGGAAAGAAATTAATTGACATTATTTGAGCTAAACTCTCCAAGTTCCTGTCCTAAATCACTCTATATACCCCATATATCCTGTATTACTGTTAGCATACCTATCTTTTGTGTCCTTTTGAGAAATGACTTCCTTATAGCCCATGTCCCCAACTGAGTTACAATGTCCAAAAGAGCAGTGGCCATATCTGTGATGCCACATTTTCTTCATCTCCAGCACTGTGAATGGTATATGGTAGGAGCTCAGTTAATATTAGTTAAATAAGAAAGGCTGATGGGCAAAAGATGAAGGGCAGGCAGAAGGGATGATAGGGAAAAAAGATAAAGGCCAGGGAGAAGGATGATGGGAAATAGATGAAGGGCAGGCAGAAGGGATGATGGGAAAAAGATGAAGGGCGGGCAAAAGGGATGATGGGGAAAAAAGACAAAGGTCAGGGAGAAGGATGATGGGAAATAGATGAAGGGCAGGCAAAAGGGATGATGAGAGAAAGATATAGGGCAGGCAGCAAACCCATCCTGGCATGCAGAACCATAATATGTACCTCAAAAGCCGAGGCTGTTCCATAGCCTGTGCTGAAGTTGATAGAAAATCATAGGCTATGGTGCCTCAGACAAAACAATAAAAGATATTTTCTTATTATTTCATTAGTGATCATTAAGTAAAAATAACGGGTTTTGTGTTGGCATTTTCATGAATGTATATTATAACATACTTTAGTTATATCTACCCCTCATTTAAATTCCCTCACTCCCCTCTCGCTCCTCTTACTCCCTTTCTGAAGTAACTTCCCTTCTGCTTTCCCCACATCCCTCTGTTCCCCTCTAGGTTGTACATATACAGGAAAGTGTGCTACACTTGAGCGTAAGAGCCACTCTTGCTTTGTCATGTCTATATTGAAGTCTGTCAACTGCCATCAGAAGAGCATGTAGTCCAGGTGACTGGTGCATTCTCTGGTTCTGCTGCTGCTCCTCTGACTGTGGAGCTGTCTGTACAATGGGATTTTTAAAAGAGATTCTTCCTGTTTAGTAAGATAAGTGTGACTTTGTTCTGTGACCACAGTGATGTGTGACCCTTTCCAAAGGTTCTTTAACGACAGATTGTTCCGATGTACAAAGCTTTGTCACTTCTGCATCCAGAATTGCTTTCATGTTTCAAAAATCACTCTTCAACCCCTCGCAATGACTGAGCCAAATATGGCGGTCAACAGCACGGATTCAAACAATAAGTTCAGATGATCTTTTTAGAAAGCCAATCAAAGTTAACCAACTTCAATCATATGGTAGTACCTATGCTACAGTGCAGTAGAGATGGTTAGCTGGCTAAATATAAAGGAGTTTGGATAATGGCTGGCATATGGCCAACATAAATATTTGTTGTTACTGTTATTTTGAAATAAAAAATTTGAACTCCAAAGATCTTGGGTGACTTGTCCAGCTAACACAAGCCTGGAGCTTCATTCCAGTTTCACCATGCCACACAGATAATGCTGTCAAAATGCAGCTGGCTTCCCCCTCCCCCACCCCCTTTCCTTTCCACATTACACTGAATAATAATTTCCTGGCTTTCAAGAAATAGTAATTTTTTTAATGCTTACTACCTGATTATATTCATTAAAGATTTCCAAAATAGTCCCCAGTCTAGCAAAGTAGAAATCACACTATGATTGCGTTATTACAGAACTGGGGAGGAGTGAAGGAATATATTTCTCTTCCAAAACTTCTTGAGAGTCAATATAATTCTCATTATACTTTCCTTGCTATTTTATTATCCCTTTCTTTATTAGAGGTTTAGATTTGAAGCAGCTCTAAGAAAAAGGAGAGGAATAGAAAGAGACTTAAATTGCTCTTTGTCCATATTAAGGCCAAAGCTTTGGCAGATAAAGGCAAAAGGGAAGGTCAGATGCTGTGACCTAATTATGTCCTGACTTACTTTCTTATCCTTTTATTTAATGAGAACCATCCAATTTAGACTGGCTCAGTAATAATGTAACAATAAAAGCCATATATGTTTAAACATGTAGCTTTCCAGCAGTGCATTCACTTCTAAAAGGGGAATATGTATGAAGAAAAAAAATCTGAATTTGAAAAGGACAAAGGAGCAATGGCTTCTCTGAAGCGGCGATTGTGTTTCTCCTTTCTTATATATGGTCTGCTACTCTCATGTTTAAGGAGCCAGAAACGAGGTGAATTTCCCAACTAAGACAGGCAGTTAGACAACCAAATTATATGAGACGTAAGTAAGAGATCTCCTATATTTGGAGGAACACACACAGAAGGGTCTGGAAATCAGGAGAATTTCAAGTGACCTTGGCAGGAGCCCAATGTCCTAACTGCCATGGTCCTTGCCCTCAGCCCAGTGGCGCTGTGTTCCAGCACTCCTCACCTTCCGGCCCAGCTTCGTCCCACTTCCGGCCCAGCTTCATCCCACTTCCGGCCCAGCTCCATCCCATTTCCTCTGCGGGCATTGTTCACTGTAATTATGTCTATCTGAGTCTGTATTCTCTGATCATCCATTGTGACTCTTCCCTACTACCCTTTAACTCTGACAAATGTCGGCCTCACTAAAAACAAAAACAACCCAAAACACCCCCGAAAGATGTATTTCTTAAGTATATCATATTTGTAACCCTGTTGAGATCCAGGATAGTAGTGGCCTCACGTGAGCAGTTAAGTACTTATGGGCAAGGAGTGGGAAGGAATAACTTCCTCTTGACAGTAATGGTGTTTATGTAATAACTCCCCAAGAATTCCTTCATAATTTCCCTCTCCTACATACCCATAGCAAAATGCTCACTTTACATTATTTATCAAAAAATGTGATTACACCTACTTATGTTCATTTTGTATATAAAACTTTAAGTAAGAGATGTAATTCAAAGAATATTTATACTACAACTGAAAGAAAATACAGTCTTAGGAGCTATTTGAAAGTTGCTTATTGCACCTGTAGAGAGAGATTTTTCCACACCCATCCTAGAGTATGGTGTGTAGTTACTCAAGAGGCAGAAATGTCTCCCTCTGCAAAGACAGATACAGGATGCACTGATGCTACAGAAGATCGGTTATCATCCTTTAGTTTATTTGGGGGAGAGGGACAAGAAAAAAGAAAAAAGAAGAGAAACAAAGCAAAAAAACTTTTTGGTGAATGCTTTTCTACTCCAAATCTGAGAACATAAATATACTTTGGAAAAAAAGGACTGGGTATATACATATTGCTTTGCATAATGTGTGCTCTGAAATTGACTGAGGAACAAGCTGGCTGAGAGGATAATATCTTCATATTGGATCCTATCTCAAACTTGTTACTGTAAAACACTTTGGTATTCTAAGAGTATTAGAGTTGTTATGCTAAAACTAGATTTATTCTGTTTTCTCAAAGGCTCCAACGCTGACAATTCATGCCTCTTATGCCGAGAATTTACTTTTTAAGATTGCTTTCACAATGAAAAACCAAAGAATGAATTGCTTTCAGCTTCAATTTTATATATTTATGTAAATATCTACAGTATATGGAGATTTTCAATTTTTATAAAAAAAAATATTGGCTATATTATCAAACAGAATGGCCCAGTTAAAGCTTTTCAAACTCTATAAAATGATGAGGGACCAGGAGAACCTGTTACCTGTTACTCGTTGGCAGGTAAGACAGCTGCTTGTGCTCAAACACGGAATTAGTTACTTTTCTCATTGCTAAGGCTGGCTACTTGACAGAAGCAACTGAAGGAAAGAAGGGCTCACTTGAGCTCATAGAGTGTGCAGACCTTCAAAGTGGGGAGGCCAGGAGAGCTGGAGAGCATGAGGCAGCTGCTCATGACCATCATGTCAGGAAGCACAGGGAGAGAAATGCTGGCACTCCAAAGCCAGCCTCCAGGTCCCCTTTAATTCAGCTCTGTTGACATTAACCCATGGGATGGTATCATCCACATTCAGTGTGCGTCTCCCCTCCTCAGTTACACCCCTTTGAAATTACCCTCATCGACATGCCCACAGACGTGTGTCCATGTGACTGTAAAATCTACTCAAGTCAATGAAGGGAAGTTAACCATTGCAGGAACTGAGTACAACCTTACTCGGAAACAACAATGCTTCCTTCAAGTTACGGTTCAAGGACATAAATTTGACTTTTAGGGGGGTATTAATAAGCCAATAAAATAGAACCTACAATCTCAAAGGCTCACATCCTGAGTGGTACCACTTCTATTATGGAGCCAGATGAATCACGTGACAAATGCCCCACGCCCCTTATCTCCCATTGTGGGTGGCTTCTTTCATTAAAAACTGAACTGTATTTAAGTTATCAGGTTTCTCTTTTTCTATAGCCACTAGAAAACTAAGCTAAATTTCGTGCTTCCAGCAGAAGTTCTGGGGCCATCTTCTAAGTACTGCCTTAAATATTTCTGTCTAGAGACTTTTTGACCTCTTTTATCTCTATTTTGAGTGACTTTTCAAATCATCTTTTGCCGGACACCTCAGTGTCCTTGGAGTCAGATGAATATATGAGTCGTACAGCAGTATCTTCATGGGTCCACTCTCCTGGATAAAAACAAACGTCATACAAAACAGAAAGGTGTCACAAGGAAACCCCTGACACTCAAGGCAGGGCCCATTCCCTTAGGCAGATACATCTACCATCTCTGCTGGCTGTGGCCAGGTTACTCACAGGGAAAAATTTCCCACATCCAGGAACTTCCATGTGACTGAATTCTATTAGCCACACCAGCAGCTCAGGCCCAACCCCTATCCATTCAGAATTTTTCTTTCAGTTGAATAATGTGTCTTGATCCCTTGACAAAATTAATGATGTAGCAATTCATTACTGACAGAGCAAAAACGACTGCCACTGTGTTCACAAGCTCTAATAGATTATGGATAATTTTAGAAATTAATATCAGTGAAATAAAGCCCCCCTTTATATTTTTTATTTGTCATTCTACCTGGCTCTTCCTCTGCTCTCTCTCACGCATCCCTCTCAGACACGGAGGTAGTTTTGAAGTTACATTTCTCTACATCCACTCAGTATGTATGCATGCGTGTGTTCATGTTTGTATGTGTGTAATATTTTGGAAGTTGCTACCTACTTATACAAATAATATTTCTCTAGCACATTTGCACAATTTTTTGTTTGTTTTGGTTTTGCTCTTGGTGTTTGTTTGTTTGTTTGTTTGTTTGTTTTGTTTTTTGAGCTCTGTGTAACTCCAGTTATCCTGGAACTCACTTTGTAGAACAGGTTGGCCTCAAACTCACAGATCCTCCTGCCTCTGCCTCCTGAGTGTTGGGCTAAAGGCATGCGGGCCTCTAACAAATTTTAAAGTGAAAGAATATTCAAATCTAGTGTTATGTTACCGTGGTGCTGCTCTTGGGTCCTAAGCTCATGGTGGCTAGAACTGGACTTGTATCACTGAGGAAGACAACAGATGCTGAGCAACTGTGCTTTTTGTCAACGTTTCTGTGATGAACAGACCACTGTCAGTAGATGACCATAGCAAACCAACCACGATAAGTAACATCTTCTTGGCACACCCACTGTGCAAGAAAACTGTCTCTGCCACCGTGAAACTCTTAATCTAGGACAAGAAATAAAGCTGGAAGGAAAGCTCCTCTTCCTTTCTTTCTCTCTTTCTCTCTCTCTCTTTCTTTCTCTCTTTCTTTCTTTCTTATATATTTGGGTTTGAAAAGAATATATCGGTGGATGATATAAAGCTGAATTATTCTTAGCATCCAGATAATTTCTTGTGGTAATGATGGGAAATTATACTTGTAATGTAATATTTATGTTGGAAGAACCAGCATTAAATTAGGGAGTCGACTGTTTGTGTTGTAAAATGTGAGGGGAAGGGCTTCACTCTCAGTGGATTCACAAACCAACATGAAAGAGAGTGGGATAAGGCCATAATCAGCTGCTGGCTTTTGCAGCCCTCCAGATGAAGGCACGAGGCAGATGCAAACGTTTTCTTAAAGTGATACCCAACTCTGAGAAAACAGACTTCAACTTCTCCTGAAACAGCAAGGGTCAATTAATGGTTCATTCTCTTTATTGATCAGACTTTTAAGAAAAGACTGCTCTTGTCCTTGCTAATTCTGAAACCTGCTATCCTATGAGGTTACCCCCATCCCTACCCAAAATCAAGCTTGACTTTTCTAAGCATCAGGCTTACTTTGTCTCTTTCCTGAGTGTTGTCCCTGCTGCTTTGTGTCCCTCTCATGGTCAGATGTTTTCTCTCCCAAGCACTGCACACAACTCTCACTTCTTTGGAAGCTTCCATGGTGGATGCTCACAGCCCTCTTACTTGCTCTCTTAGCTGGAGATAACATTGTTGAGAGAAAAACCTCATAATGAAAAGCAGCTTGGGGAGCAAAGAGTTGATTTGGCTTACATATCCCAACTCAGTCCGCTGCAGGAAACCAAGGCAAGATCTCAAAGCAGGCCTCAACTTAGAGGCAGAAGCTGATGCAGAGGACATTAGAGAAGTGCTGCTGACTGGCTTGCTCCTCAGGGCTTGCTCATCCGGCTTTCTTATACAATCCAGGACCACCTGCCTGGGGTAACACTGCCCACAGTGGAATGGGCTCTCCCACGTCAATCACTAATTAAGAAAACATACTACTGTTTACCCACATCTTAATCTTATGGAGGCAGTTTCTCAGCTGAGATTCACTCCTCTCAGGTGACTATAGCTTGCATCAAATGGACATAAAACTAGACAGCATACTTGCATTCCTAGCAGCGAATGAACAAGACTTTCTCTCTCCATCCTCTCCTAACGGAAGACTACCACCCTCTCTAAAGTTCTCAATTCATAGTCATCCTGTCCAGTGTCAACTGTGGCCCCAACCCCACCTTTCTGATACATATAACTTCTTAGCTTATCACTTAAAAACTTCAAGGGGCATCAGTTTGTTTACATTCCATAGGCTTCATTAAGAGGGTCTCAGAGAATGTGGACCAAAAGACTACACCTGTCGAGAAATACTGAGTCCTACAACATAAGGAGCAGAGGGAGGATGAGGGGAGGAGGCTGAGCTGGCTGGGAGAAGTATGCTTTGCAGGGCCCATTGCTTCCCAGTCTGAGCAGCTGGCTCTGTTTACTCAAGTGTCTAGCATAAATCATTTTCTTGGAAGATGCTACAGGAAAAAAAAATGGCCTGACAAATTCCTGTCAGAAGTTGAACTTCTGTGTCTCTCTCTTGGCCCCCTGACCTTCCCTCCATTCACATTTTCAAAATTCTAACATGTCACACCCAGCCCTCCTAATCCTGCCAGGACCCTCCATCATGCATGCCTTCCTCATTCCTTAAATCCCAACAATATCTGATAACCGATGCTAATGCTCTAGGTCTTCCCATCACTAATGCCAAACACAAGTGTACTTGCTCTGTTTCCAACATCAGGAGAGAAACTGTGTAGAAGTCCCCAAACAACCCAACTGCACCTCAAGCACCAGGGAAGGTTTCCCAAATATTAAGATAACTGGCAAGAGCAGAAACCACCATTAGAATAGTTTTAACTTAGTTTGCATTAGTCTTTTTGATATCGTGATGGTCATTAGGTGGTGACCCAATATGTATTTCCTAGCAGCGGCAGCAATGGCAGTGGCAGCAATGTCCTGTGCAGTCCCTGAAAGACTGATCCTTTGTGTTTTTCTCAGATTTAGAATTATTAACATGCTACGAGTATAAAATAATACATCTTTGACTCCAGCTCCTCATTATCTGCTCTTAGAAGTATGTAAACAGAAATGTTACATAAACCCAGACTCCACAAGCACTGCAGAGAGACCAAACTTCCCACCCCACAGCCTTCCTCCGAAGAATCTACACACCCCTCGGAGTAGGTGCTTGGCCAAGAGGCAAAAGTTTTGCATCACTGTTGAAGGGATCTGGTAATAGAGAATAGAAAATTGGGCGTAATCTGGCAAATGTAAAGACCACGAATATGATATTGCTCCAACTGAAAGCCACAAAGAAAGTCTACCCCAGAACCAATGGGCACTAACCAAAACCCAATAGAATCCTCATACTGCCATTGTAAACAGAAAAGGAAATTTAAACCAGGAACACCTCCCCCCCCAAAAAAATTGAGCAGAGAAACCACAGAATGATATTTTTATAGAACTTTCAATTTTATCAAGATAGAGTCAGGAAAATATGCATAGCTGTGCTATCTATTCATATGCCAAGTTTTCATTTTGTTTTATGTTTACATTAGGGCATCTCATTTCATCTGTTTATGTTCAATAAATTACATTATATCAAACCCAGATTTGGAGTATCTCAGTATAAATACTTGAGTGATTCCTGCTAATATTTTCATAGGACCTAAACTTTAGATTTTTTTTCATGTTTCTCTATGAAATAACATCTAAGTGTATAAATTTAATTCAAATACATTAGTATGTCAGTGAATTATGTGTCTGTCATTTGCACAGGAGAGTTGGCTATATCTGCTGTATGCTTTATGCAAACTTAGAAGTGTGTATGTACTTTTTCCAGTTCAAAGACGTGCTACATACATTAATCATCGAGTCACTTTTCCCTGCATTACACTTAGCATTTTTTTTAAACCAGGAAATAAATGACTTAAAGGCTCTATAAATCAATAAACTGGCAGAATAAAATAAATAAATAAATAAATAAATAAGCAGGTGATAGATAGATAGATAGATAGATAGATAGATACAGACAGACAGACAGACAGACAGCTGAATCAATCCAGTTTCAACTCTAAGAAAAAAGAGGGTGAAGAGCCAAGTTTACATGATGCTGCATAATTTTCACTTAACTGCTGTTTCGCTCAGTTTCTCTGTGAATGCCGCTTTGGAATACCCTTTTGTCACGTGTACAGGATGTCTTTACTATTGTCCTCCAGGGAAGGCTGGCAGCAGGCTCTGCACATTGATCTCCAACCCTGCCTCAGCAAGGGGCTCGCTGATATTCCCAGAAGTTTCTCTCAATGGAAGAAAACCATTGAAAAGACACCCCACTTTTTAGGCTGGTGGTCCCTACTCCCACCTCTTGCTCTTGGCCTCCTGTAAGTGGTGGCGTGCAGGTCTGGTCAAGCCCAACAACTCCAGGGCCTTCACAAGCCACTATTTTTCATGTCTCTTTGATAGGTCTTTTCCTTGCTATTCAAAGCAGCTTTCAGAGTCATGTTTGTGTGTGAGGGCTTTCTATTATGGCCTCATATTTGATTAATTTGCAGCATTCATGTGTCTAATTCTCTACACACAAAGGGGATGAACTAGTTTGGACTCCATCGACAGGACATTTCTGCCAGGAAAGTTCAAACGGAAGGCAAATGGCTGTCGGTGGAGATGGTTCCCAGCTTGATGAGAGAAGCTTAGAAACGAAATAAAGAGTCTAACTTAAAACAAAACCAAACGCTGCCATCACTGCCAATGGCTTTGTTAATGATATTTTAAAGCACGTAGGCAAACATCAGAATGCCGTGTCCCTTGTCAACACACACATACATCTTCACAAGAAGGGGTGTCTGAGAGGACCACAGCTGCAGACATCACACACATACAGAAAGAGGTTCCTGGCTTCCTTCCAGGTCCCATCCGTCAACTTTTATCAACCAAGGGGAAAGCAGCAGACTATAAAACACAGACTGCAGCATCATTTGGGTTTTAAACTTTGGTGTATTACAGGTACATTTGCAAAATGTGAAAGTATCTGGGAGCAGAATAAGGTTCTCTCTTCTTATTACTTAATAAATGCTTTCGAATTTGTCTCTGAACACACCTCATCATCATCCCTGCAGACAGTTCCTGAGTGAGGAACCTTCCAAAAGTGACCACAAGAGCAGAGTGTGCAGCAGCCTCCTTCCTCTTTCCCATTATCATTTGAAATCAAAAAGTTAATATTTGTTTTTTTTAAACTCCAGAAAAATGCCTACTTAATAGCCCTTCAACTCTTACAAGGCAATTCAAGGAGCTTAAATCTGTGGACAAATTATTTGCAGGAAGCAGAAGAGAAAAGATGCATCCTCCCAGCCTCTGTGTCCCCTGCAGTCCATGTGTGCATTAATAAAAGGCAGGATTCTGGTCATCCCATGAGGTCACTCGCACTCTGTATTTAAAAGTCCCCAAAGACCAAATTGTACTTCCTTTTTGTGGAGCCAAAGGCAAAATAAATCTTTAGACTGCAGAGGAGGGGTAAAAATGTGTCTGAGTTCTTCCAGAATATATGAGGGAGCCGGCAAGGAATCAGGTAAAGAATCAACAACTTGGTCTTCAGTTTTTCTGATTTACTTCACTGACCTTGGGTTTTCCCTCTTGGTAGAACTAGGGGGAAGGAGATGGGGGTGGGGCGATGAGCCAAGGTGTGCATTTCCATGGGCTCTCGCATCTGATTTTAAAAATTCATCTCTGTATTCTGGGAAGATGAGAAATTATGGCACCAGGTACATGAAAGTTTGGGACAAGATACACACAGACTCTACTCTTAGGCTGTAATCCCTGAAACTAAGCAGCCTGCAGCTCCAAGAAAGAGCAGCCATCACCCACAGGGTCCTGGTAACGTGGCGTTCTTCTTTCATAAGAACAAAGTGGTTACTAACCTGAAAATGTCGATAGCCAGGTACAGAAAATGAAATCCAAGTAGTGATCAGCTGGTCAATTTTAGAGTATGCTAACAAATGGGGGTGGAGGGCGGGGTGGCATGTGACTTGAGGTAAAAGTACATCTCCAGCATTCAGGTAGGGGTGTGTGTGTGTGTGTGTGTGTGTGTGTGTGTGTGAGTGAGTGAATCTGTGTAAGTGCATGTGTGTGAGTGTGGACATGGGTATATCTGTGAGTGTGTGAGTATGTGTGCATGAATGTGTGTATGAATGTGTGTGAGTGTGAAAGTATATTAATAGGGAAGCCATGGGGGCAGAGTAAAGATTGTGAGGAAGAATTAATGCTCTAGAGAGCCAGGGAGAGCACTTAAAACAGGACTATATTAACACCTAAGTGATAAAATTGTAAAAGAACAAAGCCATACGGACAGAAGGAAGCCACAGAGTCCTCTGGCTGCAGTCTCAAGGTGTGCCTGAGCAGGCAGCGACTTCTCTCAGGGCTCCTCCGAGCTGTCAGATCAGCAGATGCATAAGCCCCCCTCAGCACAGCTAGACATGGACCACTGAGAAGATGGGGAGAACTGTACGATGTAAAAGAATCTAGAAGCAATGTGAATAAACCTGAATTTATTAGAAGTCTGAGTCTGTGTGAGGCTGAAATCAGCCACTTCAGAAGTAGGTAAAATGAAATCATACAGGCTTGGAGCCTAGTGAAGAAACAGGAGATTTACACAGCAGGGTCCAGAACCTGGGTTTACTCTGCAGCACTACAAATAATAAACAAACAAACAAACACAAATAGACAAATAGAAATGCATCTTAGATGTAAAGCCTTTCACTTTTATAAAATTAGTATAAGCCCTCTATATTTTTATAAATCCATTTGTTTGTAGATTTAGTGGTACTGTATCTACAGTGGGAACTGGTACTGAAAACCCTTCAGAGGGGCATGTCAAGACAAAAGAGTATGTCATAAAAATTGCTAGTTCTACCACGAATCCTTGCAGTCTACTGACCTAGTCCTTTCTAAGCTTAAGCATTAGTGTGCTCACGTGCGCACACACACAAACACACACACACACACACACACACACACACACACACACACACACACACACAAAGCATGCCACTGTGATTTATGCCATCATGAGGGTGGTACATATGTACCTTTAAGTCTCTGTTCATCAACTTAATGCCAATCTGGGCACAAGTGCACATGTAAGTCAGAGCTCCGACTGCTCACAGCCAAAGCCAACTCTACTGAAGTTAACAGAAATGACATTTCCTTTAAGGACTTCTCATAAAAACCTCCTAGCAAATTAGAAAGCAGCTGTCCTGAACACAAAATGACAGCCACTGGAGCCAGGGGTCCTGTCCTTGAGGGCAAAAATGGGGCCAGTGCCAAGATTTTTGTGCTTCTTCTCTAAGCAAAGACATTAGTGTGGTTAGGTCAGACTGCAGACCTACACAGACCTACAACTGACTGCAGGCAACTGACTCTGTCTGTGGAGCTTTCTGCATTGGAGGTGAGACCCTTTTCTCCTCTTCTCTCCCCTCCTCCCCCTCCCTTCTCTTCCTTCCTCTTCTTGCAGGTGTCTTTTTAGAAGGCTCCTCTAAAAACACAGGGGTCACCACGGAAATGGCAGCTATAGTCTGAAACACACACTGTGAAACAATTACACACTACTGTTTTTCAAATAAAAGACATGATGGTAAACTTATTCATATAAAAGATTGTAGATTTTTCTTTTTAAAGAACATAATATTCCCCCAAACAATCTTTGAGTAAAGGGTGGTGAACTATTAAATTCTATCCCAACCAAATACATTCCAATTTTTTTCAAGTTCAAATACTAGAAGATTCCAAATGAGAAAACAGATAAGCTAAAACAATCTGGATTCTTTCTATAACTTCCAAAATTTGATACAATGTACCTAAGGTATATGTCAACGCTGTTGTATCTGTTTACCACAAGTGCAGAGCAGAGGGCGAGCTCCTGGAGGGGCGAGAAGCTGTTTCTGTATTTTGAGAAGCCCCAAACTGAAGGACCTCTAATTTCCAGTAATTATCCTGGTACCTTACAGTCCATAATTACAGATAGAACCATGCTCCGAGCTGCCCTTCAGTTTGTTCTAAACTCAGTGCTTGTAATTAGTCTTGATTAATATCTCACATTTCATATCAACAGAAACAGTGAATCCAAATGCTCCTGTGTTCTCTCTCCTGCCTCAGGAAGCCTTGTTGCTGGTCAAATTCTGTGCCTTTATCAAAGGACAGTGCTCAGCAAATGGAATAGAACGAAGCCTTGGCACCCACCTGGCCTAACTACTCAGGAGGGAGCGTCAGTGCCTTTCCTGTAACCATCTTAATTGCTTGTATCAACGAATTAATACACAGAGAAAGCTTTTATTTGTATGTGAGCAATTATACCAAGTTCCTGGTCAGTGTCCAAATGGATTCACAATATAACTCATGAACAATGAGGCTTAGGGAAAGACAGCTTCTAAAGATGACTTCTAAAATGAAACAGAGTTTGAGAAGCAGGCTTTCAATGACTCTGTTAGTAGCAGGGTGATGGGACAGAAAATAAATGCCATTCTGTTTGCTTGTTTGTTTTTTAGTAAACTAATTTTGAGGCCTTATCCTGCACATGTATGACTAGCTTAACCAGGCCTGTTTGTGTGAGCAGAATAGAACCAACAGATAAAGGAGCTGTGACTCTCTTTAGGTAGCTGAAATGGCTAAAGACTTGCAACGGACTGAAAAGCAAGAAAACCTCACGTCCTTGAATAACTGCCAACTGCTAAACATCTGAATAAACTCACTGCACACAGACTCCTGAGAGCTACCTGGATTCACACTGCTGAAATTCTCAGTGACTAGCTCACATCGCTGCCTAGGCAGTAAGTACCTGTTGCAAAGATCTTTGTGTTCTTTCCCTTTTAGATGTGTAAGAGGAAGCAGTGATTCGGGAGCCATGGCTGCCTGAGGACTATCCGAGAACAAGAGCCAGCAGCTGAGGACAGGGAGCTGAGGCTCACAGCCTGAAGCAGAGCACAGTATCACCTGCTGCAGATTCTGCTCTCCACTCTGCCTCAGTCAGAGTGGGAATCATTCTAGTGTCCTCCAGCTTGTCCTCCAGCAGAGCAGAGGGCACAGGAACCTAGTGGCTCAGGCAGTCAAGAAAAGGCTCTCCTGTGATAAAGCATCACATTGTGGTGCGAGCTGAGAACTCTTCCTGTGTCGATGGCTGGGCTGGAAGAGCTTTATCCAATAAAGTCCAAGCACCAAGTTCATGGAAGCCAAGCTTTTAAGAAACAAAATGCTTCCACTAGTCACCCCCCTGATAGATTACCATCTACCACTCACTACACCACTATACACACACACACAGAGGGAGAGAGGGAGAGAGGGAGAAAAGGAAAGAGAGAAAGAGAGATCTCCCAATATGCTAATCACATAGGTTTAGTCTGTCTGAATTACTGTACTGAGTCACCCAGGAAATCAGACTATCCTCCCAGCTAGAAGTTGAAAGAACAATTGCCCACCCATGGAATTTTTAGGATCTTTTCCCACCTTTCCTAGTGTATACCCACTGGCCGGAACCAAAGGGCTGTCACCCTGACGAGAGAAAAACAAAGCTGAGGGCTGCTCTAAAGAAACAGGTTTTTCCTTCCCTAGTAGGAAACATTTCTTTATGGTGAGGTCATATAAAACAGCAAAACGCTCAGTGAACACACTTGGTCCCGTTCCCCGCAGGTGACTATGCCCTTCAGTTTGACTTGTGATATAGAAAGAGAGAAAGAAAACCACTCTCCAGTTTCTAAGAAAAAAGTGACCAGATGGCAACTAAGGTGATGGAAACTGAAAACAGTGATGTGGACGAACTTGTCAGACAGGTGTGGCCCTGGAGCTCGGAGCACAAGGCAAAATGTTTCTGGGGTCGAATCTTGAGCCAAATTAATTTAAAAGGACAGGATAGCAGACTATGTGATGTGTGCTGTGCTGGCATTGGAGAGAGAAAAAAAAAAAAAAAAGCAAACCTGTTCTTATCTGGCAAGGGCGTCCCCTGCTGGCCAACACTCTGAACTCCACCTCTTGCTCTCTCCAGAGAAGGCAGAACTGCTTGCACAGCACGGAGAATGGAGAATCGGGCAGGGCTAGGTGGGCGAGTCCCTCGCAAAGCACACAAAAAGAGCAAAAGGTGCGGGTCACCGCCCCAACCATAATCTACCTCCGTCACGGTTCTCTGCAGTCAGATAAATTACAGGGCGGCTGGAAAGAATGACTACGCTGATTGCTGCTTTGTAGGTGAGAAGCTGGAAAGCCTGGGAGGAAAGAGGCCATTTTATGGGGCCCAGCCGCAGAAAGGATTCCTAAATTACACTCACATGTTTATAGCGCTTGACTGTGGGACTAAATCTTCACTATCCTTCTAATGGCTCCGGTTTATTGTGACATTCTTAATAGTAATTACTTAGTGTCCCAAGCACATGACACAGCAGCCTAGGATTAAAACACATTCGAACACGAGACAGAACACCTTGCCAGCGAGTGGCCTAGAATCAGCCTTGCTTTCCCATGGTCCCCCACCCCACACTTCTGTGTGAGCTGCTAGGCGCACAGACATTTTTTCATGAGCTTCCCTTCCAGAGTCTCCGCTTTTCCCTCTCACCTATTTTGTCCTATGTTTGGCCTCTTACAAAATCATGCCTCTGTTTCATAATGTCAGAACATTGCCCCTCCCCCCTCCCCCCCCAAATTTTTTTTTTTTCAGCAAAACGCCTTGGGCAGAAAATGCGTTGTAATCTGGGGCTTGTGTTTAAATTCGCTGTCGTCCACTGGAGCTAGTTACTCAAGGAAAACTGACACGGTATTCAGCCGGTGCCGTGTACCAGGACTACCACAAAGAAAACCTGTTTGTGGAGGCACATGGGTCTCTGCACTCCTGACAGAAACGTCATACTTGAGTGTCTTTAGCTCAAGTTATATGCCCTGAGTCTCGGGGAGGTCACCAGCTCAGGCTGAACTTGGCTTCCCCCTGGGACCTCAATCTCATGTCTGTTCCCAGCTTCAAACACGGGGGATAGGGACGCAAGTCATCTAGGCATGAGCAGAGAAATATAATAGACAAAACAAACATGCTTCATCCTCTTTGGGTCACTTGGTCTGGTTTTCATTTTCTAGTTTACATACGAAACCAAGGGGTAAAGAAGAAATGACCGTGGAATATAGGACCTACGGGGGGGAAAAAATCCCTTATTTCAGAATTTTAAAGAAATCGCCATATATTGCTCTTTATTGGATCCAAGTTTGTTGGATTTTTAGGTTTTGGTTCTTTGTGTTCCTTCTGCAACTGGAAGACTATCAAGATAAAACAGTTTGTAGTTGTCCTTTTATGTGTTTGTTCTTTAAAGAATGCTTGCTGAATGTCAGGTGCCTTTTTGTCAACACATCCTTATGAGGACAACGTTTAATTCAAGAGTGTGTTTTATTCAACTCTTGCTTTAGCTGGTCCCATAGGCAAGCATCCCCAGGAATTGTGATGAGGTTTCCATGAGGTAGGTTGGAGAGGGCAATGTTTGTCTACCAAAAGCTGACAGAATGAGGATGTAGGCGTATTTTTATTTATGAGAGGAGGAAACCGAGCAATTTTACAACGAACATGATCAATCTGTACCCGTTTGGGTAATAATTCTCTGAATAGAGCCATCAAGACATCTGTAATCTACCTGGCCCTGGGTCTAACTACAGGAGGCCAGAGGTTCTCATAATTATATTTAAATGCAAAGAAATTTTATTGGTTACCACTTAGACAGTAGGTGACCCATGAGACTTGGTGTGACTACAGTTGTTCCACATGTCCAATGGCTCCAAACTACACATGTATGTTCACACTTGCATGCACATCTATTCTCTAGGAAAGCCAGAATGAGGATGGTTTTATTTCAAATGTGAGGTAAATACAATGGCTATCAACTGGAATTCATGTTCATTTGAAAGAGTAGGTAGCCCAACTACTGATTTCAATGTCCAACCTACTGATTTCAATAAAATCAGATATCAAAAGGTTGTCTGGAAGAACCCTCAAGAAGTTTATTCACGGCTTCACACATGACAACAGTAAGCCATGTGGGAGCACAAGGGACCATCCACCATCTCTCATGAAGTCAAGCTGTTTTTTTTTAAGCTACACTGTCTTTCTCTCATATTGTAACAATACTTAGAAACCTTGCCTGCAAGAAGAGAAAGTGAGAGAGAGAGAGAGAGAGAGAGAGAGAGAGAGAATCGATAAATAAGCTCTGTCTGATACCCCTCAGATTAAACTCAATATGCCATTAATATGAAAAGAATTTGACAGTTTACATAAGGGATGTGACCTGGTGCCAACAACCTCTGGCTTCTTCATTCTCCAGATGGTAGCAGATTAGCAGGCAGCCTTTATTCTCCTAAGAAGATTTCCCCCCATGGAAAAACTATAAAGACCAATTCTGTTCCAAACTTCAAGTCTCCTTCACAAATGTCTACCCAATTCTAGGCCTTAACTAATGCCTATTAAAAGAAGCCCTTGGGCTCAACGTTATGCAATGTAGGGGGAAAACACTAAAGGCAAACTTAACTCTAATGCCTGCCTTTAAAAGATCTATTGACAGAAGCAGTAGGGAGAGTTTGAACTGATGTTAACTTAAAGAAAAAAAGCTGGTGAGATTCAATTGTGGATGTGAATGCTCGCTTGAGTTTGATCTTGACGGGGGCTTAAGATAAGGAGGATGAAAACCTAAGCCTACTTACACATTAAAAAATGCAGGCACACTGCATTCACTACACACACTGTTCGAAATTTGTTTTATGCCCGTCATCGCTGAGGGTGTTGAAGGGCACCCTGTATCGTGGTGTACAAAGCCACAGCAGAGGGCAATTACTACGCTCTGCTGATGCTAACACGAAGAACCATTTCCTGACATCACACAATGTCCCCTTTACACTCGATCTTCCAATGTAACGCAGAGTAATATAATTGAACTTTTCTTTAGTTTTCGTCTGAAGGTAGAAACATAACAGGTGGCTTATCAAATAAATCTTAAAGATGAAAACCAGTTCTTAACATGATGGAAAAAAAAAAAAAACATTCTTCCCATATCACATAGGAAAGAGTCTTTGAATAATTAGGGAAAATAGCATATTTATAAACAGATTGACCCTGGTAAAACTTTTAGGAGCCTGTAACTACACGTAAAACACAAACAGGTGAGTGGATGCTTGATTGTTCTGTGGCCACCAAGATACAGGGTATCCACCTGAAGGACCTCCTCTCTAAGAACCATGTGAGTCCATTAAAAACATTGTTTCAGCACCAATTAGTACAGGAATACTTAGATATCCTTTATGTTACTTCTTAACAGTTAAGATATGTTACTTCTTAACAGTTCTACCAAACTCTTCACAGATAAAAATGGAAAATGGGGAGGCTTTGCCTGGAATTGCTTTTATTTTTCTTTGCCGACAAGATAGTCTGGACAGCTGAGAATCCTGAGAGCTACAAAATGAACTACGGCAGAAACACCGTGCAGAGTAAAAGCAAACAGTGCAGAGTAAGGTCCCTCTTTCCAAGAAATCCGCATCCTCCCAGCAAACATCCCACCAGAGAAATGAAAATTTTTGAAACTATTCAAAATATTAAGAAGGAAGAGATTACAGAGCACTTCTATATATTTAGCAGGACAAGTTTCCATCAGCTTCTAAAAATCATTTAGGTGAGAGAACATTAACATTTGCCAACAGCAAATATACTTTGAGGTCCCCAGGAATAATTTTTTTTTTTTTTTTTTTGTGGAAACCACAAAGGCCATAAAAAGGAGGGGGGAGGGTTTATTTAATTTCTTTTCTGCACGCTGCTTCATTTCCTAAAGGAGGAAATGCCAGACAAACAGTAATTTAATGGTCATATAAAACACTCACCCAAGGATGCCATTAATGGTGCCAGCCAGATCTCATCTAGGCAAAGCACACAGTCCTCTAAACACATTGGCAGAGTTCAAAACTGAGTTCTTCCAAATGGCCATTTTCTTGTCTTGTAGTCTCACTACTGTGTTCTCACAGAAATGTCTCTTCCATTACCATTATCATAATCATTTTAAGCAAAAAAAGAACAAAAACAAAAATGTTACATGTAAAGAGACTGTTCTCCAACCCAATAGCCAGGACCATCATGGCAATCAGATAACAAGTTTCGGAAACAGCTTAAGGAAATGAGCTAATAACATGACTGCCCACAAGCAGATTATCCCTGAGTGCTACAAAGAACGCTATTAGGGGGCACCATGTTTTCAAGTGATCATTTTTCCAGTCTGTTACAGAAAGGTTAATCTGCAACCCTATTCGTAAAATCAATTCCGAAACATGCTAAATACAAAACAATTACATTTTAAAATCCATCACCAGGAGCCACATTGACATTTCTTTTAATTGTCTTAGAAAATGACTAATTCAAGCACTTTTCCGTAAACTGACCAATGAAAATAAAAGTTGGGCAGCATGACTCCACCAATGTATGCTGTCTACCTAGCATGTCTGGAATAGGCTCATGAGGGGAAAAATATAATGGCTGTTTATAAAGGCTAACAAATTTTAACTTCTAAATTCCTCCTTTCAGAGCGATGAGAGAACATATCCAGAGAACTCCCCCAAATACAGAGCCTCCTGCCTTCCAAGTCCCAGGAAAACAGCTGCTGTCGTTGTGAGGGAGGTGGGATAAAATGCTGTCCAACCTACGTTCTGCTCAACCGTTGTAAGGCCCTCCCCCACCACGCCCCAGGCCCCAGGGTTACCTCCATTCCAAAACACAGACAGACACCTGTTCCAACCTGCCTACCTATCTGAGCCTCAGAGACTTTTGTCTAAAGAGTTAATATCTGCATTTTTACTCTTAATTTGAAAAGATCTAGTGGCCAGTGGCACCAGACTTTCACCCTTGGCTGGCAGCAAGATAAGATTGTGAAATGTAAATCAGAATACCTTTCACCCGCAAAATGACTAACATAAATGCTGATGAGAATTTCCTCCAGGGAGCTTTCCGAAGCACCCCCACCACCTAGGCGCGCTCTGAAACAAGTCTATTGTAAACACAAAATCCAAGCCTTGCTTGAGAAAGTAGCCTGGGAAACTGAGAAATTTATCATTCCCAAATGTAGAAGGTTTCCCAGCAGGGGGATGCTGTACCTGCGAACATTTCAAAGTTCCTAAGAAATCTAAATATCAGGTATTCCTGATGGAAGTCCAAGCAGAAGAAGGATGTGCCCCTCCCTTTCCGATATAGAAAGCGCGTGAACTGGCGAAACTTAAGTATCACCACTCTAGCTGGATTACATCCAAGACCCACTTATCTGAGATAGAATTAGACCAAATGTCAAGAGGAAAGAATGGACGGGCTTACCCCTTCGTGTTTCAGGAAGAGCTAGCCTTAGTATTTTGATGACATTTTAAGTATAAAAGGGTTTTATTGTAAACTTTGGACCCCTAGAAGGCCAGCTTCTAGAGAATTTTGAAAGGAGAGATTAGTTGGAAGAGCCTCCCTTTGGATTCCATCCTTCAATCACGTTAGACACAGGGCTTTAGCCACTTTCTTGCCTGAAAGTCATGCATGTGGTTCAAAAGTTTAATTATATCACTGGCTGCATCGGAAGCGTATTGTCTCTCATCCACAGGAGGGAGAAAACCTTTTCTGGAGTGCTGGGGTTCAGGCGTCACAGTGGGGGATTTCCACAAATTCTCAGGTTATGCCTGACAATCGCTATTTTTTTTTCCCCTTAACTGATCAAAGAACACAGCCTGGATGCCGATGATGAGATTCTAAAAGGTTTCTTCCAAATTCTAAAGTTCTGGCGAGACTCCTGCTGTCTCCCCCCAAACAGCTGAGCTGTTAATGGATTGAGTCTAAGCGCAATCTCATTGGCACTTTTTACGTAACTCCCTGGTTTTCAGCCAGCAGTCATTCCGTCATTCAGCTGACAGGAATTTACTAAATGCTTAGGTGTTGAGAAGATGCAACAGAGAGCTGTTCCCAGAGAAGCGTGCAATCTCAGCCAGGTAGAACACAAGCTAATTAAACTAGTTACGAGCCAATTAAACGAGTTATGCATGTAGACTAGGCCAAAATCCATGAAGTCTGAGGTAACCTAGAGCTTCATTCTCAAAGTTGAGAAATATCTGTTACAATCAGTGTGCTCGAAGGGGGTTACAAAGAACATCGAAGCCACCCTGGATCCCAGCCAGACCCATGAGCTGACAAAAAACTTGCCTGTTCTGATCAGGAAGAAGCAAACAAGGAAGAATGTGTTTGCAAGAGGAATATGAGGGATCACAGAATAAATATAAAATGATAAGCTAAGTAGAGGACCGAGGAGGTGCGCTCATCCTTACAGGCACATACGCTGAGCCGACATCAGGGTGACAAGAGTTTTGCTTGTCCCCAGTACACACGTTCAAACCCATGGACATTTGATGACATTCTTATGTCAATGGAGAGAACCTAACACCAACTTGATCTACAAAAGGAAAAGTCCCTCTGAAACTGAAAATGAGCCTTTGATGATATGAGCTGACTTAGACACAGGGCATGGAGACCTCACCCTCACTACCCAGGGCTTAAACAATGTTTCCAACTTCAAAATCCCAAAAGGGAAAAAAAATATCAATTAAGTCCATGCTAGATTGTGTCTGTCTTCCTTCCAACATGGTCATGAATGTGTGTGTGTGTGTGTGTGTGTGTGTGTGTGAGAGAGAGAGAGAGAGAGAGAGAGAGAGGAGAGAGGAGAGAGAGGAGAGAGAAGGAGGGAAGGAGGGAGGGAGAGGGAAAAAGAGAGACTATATGTATGTATTTTAAATGAAGGACCCACAACAAAAGGGCATCGTCCTGATCAGACCTGCCACTTTCTGTGTGCCTACTGTGCACCATGCATAAACCTGCTCTGTTCTTTTCAACAAACTCTGGATATTAAGTGCTAATTCTGTCCTCTCTTTATATATGTGGTCACTGTGGTAAAATCGCTTATATAATCATGATAGTAAGGATTTTAGACATAACCACATTTGGATTGGAATTTTGGCTTGCCCATTATCCAACTATGTAAAACTAAGCAAGATAAGACATATGAGGACTGAGAGAATTAAGTAAGGTGTGTACAGAGAGCTAGCATGCAATAGGAGAAAATAGTACCTCTTCACTCTAATTATTAATGCTGTTTAAAGTTAAACACTTGCAGGCTGAGCCAGTGTTCCATCCCAGGTTTGCTATCTTCAGCCAGGGCGTTTCTCTTTAGACCTGTATGATGTGTAAGAGGCTGCAAGATTCCTAACAGATATTTGAGTCTATTGTTTAAAACAGAAGAAAGTAGGAAAATGTTCTCCTTCATGAATCTGTACTAGGCACAGTAGAAAAAAAAATTCAAAGCCACAGTGAGTGGTGCCATTGTTTGTCCTTCCAACCAACCCCGAAGTCAGCAGTGTGACTCAGTAAGTTCAGTTAATACAAGCATGGTGAGTTCACTGTTTAGTGAAAACACTGCATCTACCCGAGGCTGTGCTCCTGGTTCAGTTCCAGCAGAACCTTCCTACACGCTCACTACCTGGTGCCGGGCTGCAAAGCTGCATTTATGACCTCTCATTTGCAGATCTCACTTACTAATCAAACTCTCCCCAGCTGTTTACAATATTCCAACTATGCAAGGAAGCCGCAGAATGCTAATTAACTACAACTCAGAATATTTGTAATTAAAGTCTTTATCTATATGCCTTTTCACTTGGCACCCTAGTCTATAGGACTTCCTGGACTTTTTGAGGCTGCTAGTGCACACTCAGGCACATAGATGAAGGTGCCAACAATAATTTGGTTTTTGAGGGTACTTGTCAAGTATCTATAGTGATGTAGGTATTTCAATGTGAAGAGAGCCTGTTCCATAATCGATCTCTATGGCCAATTAAGAAACTTAATACTCAACATTAAATCTCTGACAAGACTCTGAGCATTACAAAGAATGCTCCCTTTGGAGATAGAACTGATCATATATTGAACTTCAACCTGAATTTAAAAATTAAAGATACTTGCATGTGAAAAGAGTTTGGATTTTATCAAACCATCTTTTTTTACATACATTGCTCCATTGAAGAACTCTTCTCTGAAGTGATGACTTTAGGGTGAACAACTATAAAACCATAGAGGAGACAATACCCATATCATTTCATTAGAGGAGGGGTGGATGAGTGGAGAGAGAGCAAACAGACATATGGGGCAGGGAGGAGAGAGAGAGAGAGAGAGAGAGAGAGAGAGAGAGAGAGAGAGAGAGTCAGAGACAGACAGAGACAGAGAGAGAAACAGAGAGAGAGACAGAGAGAGAGACAGAGAGAGAGACAGAGAGAAAATAGCTGCACCCACAGGTAGGCAGACACATCCTGCTGACCACTCACTCTCTCGGATTCCCACAACAGTTTGGCTGCACTGGTCAACACGTTATTCTCCAAACTGTTGGAACCCCTGAACTTAACTTAGTGTGGTCTTAAAACTAACAAAGAGCTTCAAGGATTCCTAATCTCAGCATTGAACTAGCACATTGAGGGGAAAAAAATTTACTATAAATCTGTAATTTGGATAAAACTAGGAAAATGACATAGAAAAGGAAAACCTTACAATATATGCATGTGTATCAAGTATGTAGTTGTAGCAAGATCTCATTGCAAATTGAGCAATCCAGGCTGTAAACAACACTGCCAGCCAACGTGTATAATTTAGATCTCGTTCTCTCCTCCCCAGCCAGCTCAGTTGCCAAGATGCATTAATAACCTCCAGAAACATCCCATTTTTCACCTCGGAACAAATTCACCCAGGTTAAACTGTTTTATATGTATGGTACTGAGAGGGGCAAGAGAAATCATTTAAGCTGTATTATTCCACAATTGCTAAAGTTTCATTCCCCTTGTGATATGGTCCTAGGAGATCTTTCATTATCGTGGTCCTTTACCCCTGAGACATATGAAAGAATAACAAAGAGAAACAGAGACATGCTGTGCCTTTAGGGATGTGAACAGCTCAGAACAGCAAAAACATTCCACTAGTCTACAGCACCTCAAATATCTGAGTAAGCTGCAGGCTGGAATTATACATCAGTTTCAATGAGAAGTGTCTAGAAACAGTTCTGAAGCCATCTACACTGATGACCACCATGGCCAGACCTACAACAGGGATTGAATTTCCCCAGACAGTTCACTGAAGCACACAGCAACAGTTGGCACATTCAAGTTTCCTGTGCTGTAACACCCAGCGATTTAGATTCAAGTTGCACTTGTACAGCTGCCTGCCTGAATGTGGAAATGGGAACAGAGAGGAGTCTAGGGAAACAGATCCATGTCCATCTTGAGAGACAAACTCACTGTTCTGGACCCCTTGAGATCCTGTATCCCTATTACCCTAGCATCTGTGCTTTATAGTCATGAGGACTGGCTCTATGTTACAGACTTCTCCACATCATAGACTTTGAAGGGAATCAGAAAGGGACGACACCTCAAACCAGAGACAAAAGACTGATGTCCAGTGTTTCCTGGACAGCCAATCTCCCTAAGATGGCCTAAGTCACATTAGAAGTTCACATGTACAAATCGATGACATGCAAATAAAGATGAGTGTATTAAAAGTGAGTGGCACCTTACAGCGACGAACTGGCAGTGACTACCAAAATGACGCATGACTGGTAAGCTCGCCAGTGTAGTAGTGTTACCTGTATTTGCTATGCCAGAACATATCGGCCAAGTGCACAGCCTAACTCATGGTGGGTACTCAATAGAGACTGACAGAACTCACAGGTACTTTTATGTGTGTGTATGGTGTATGTATTTAGTATGTGTGTATGTTGTGTGGGTTAATGTTCATTTGTGTGAGGAAAGGCACACATATGACGTAGTGGAGGTCACAGGACAATCTTGGACCCTTGCCTTCCACTGTGTTTACCATATTTGAGCATGGCTACTTGCTGTCTATCAGTTTGTACGGAAGACTAGCTGGTCGTGGGGAGCACAGAGATTCCTTGTCTCCACCTCACACCTCACTGCAGGTGCACTGGAATTATAAACATGTGGTTTGGTATCCAGCTTTACAGGGTGCTCAGGGTCTGAACTGTGCTTCTCAGCACTTGTGTGGTGACAAATAAGTTCCCACTGACCCATCATCCTCAGCCCCTAACAGGTACTTTAAGCTGCATGTTGAATATCTCTTCTCAGGGAGGCTTGCTACTATAAGTGTTTCAGACTCTCTCTCTCTCTCTCTCTCTCTCTCTCTGTGTGTGTGTGTGTGTGTTAAAATATTTGCATATGTATACTTCTAACTCTCAGCAGAAAATTCACTTACATTTTGGACACACATACCCTAAAGATAATTATATACAATATTTCTAATGATTCTGTGAATGAGTCAAAGTTGCATAGATAGTTCCTTAAAATGCAAAGCAGTTGTCCTTCTAGCCACCAGTGTGGTTATTTGGTATGGCCACCACTCCTGATTCTGCTACTAGTGCACAGTTGTTCTCTTGTTATGAATTAACATAATGAACTATAATGAATATATAACATAATGAAATAGGATTAACATAATGAAGATACAGTGTGCTGAGGGTAGCTGGGCAGTGTCACACATGTTGTGTGCTATCAACGTGGCACACAAATGTTTCCATTTTGGACCATTACACATTTTGGGTATTTTGGAGGAGGGAGGCCCAAGTTTATATTTGCATTCATGAATCTTTTGATTTCTTTAGGGGATGTGGCAACGTTTTGTTCATTTTAAAAAGTATAAGGCATCTTACCACAAAGAGTAACGACTCTCAACAACAGACAGACAGGCCTTTGGAAGACATTAAAGGCCTACAAATGGCGTGTCTTCCGGAGTTCTGACAGAGGTCCTAGAGGGTAAGACTCTGGAACAGTGAAGCGATCCCTCCCTCCATTGCTGTCTAGATGATAGTTTTGGGCTTAGTTTTAAATGTTATTTTTATTTTCAATCCATCCCCCAAAGTAAATGATTCAGAATGAAACTAGGCACAATCTCTAAAGAATAAAACAAACAAACAAACCAACAAACAAACAAAAACCAACCTGTTTAAAAATTAAGGTTAAGATAAATAAGAGCAATCTCTTTCCCTCTCTTCCTCCTTCTCCTCTCTCTTCTACTCGCTGGCCAGGCTGAGAGCAGAGACTGTACATTCCCTCCCATACACAAGATGAACAGAAGATTAGCTTTCCAACCAAAGAACTGTAAACAACTATAATCTAGTTAGTAGGGTTCCTTTATGGCTTGAGAGGTTATAACAATAGAAGTTCTAAATTCCCCTGATCAAAACTTTCATTTCCTCCTGTAGGGAAACACCAGGACAACCTCTAAAGATCAAAATGGGTCGTGTGCCCAACACTTCTTATGTGAGAGGGGATAAAAACCAGGATGAAGAACTGTAATCTGGTAAAATTCAGGTCCATAAAGACCTAAGAGACTTACAACAATATCATCTGAGGATTCAGTTGAGAGGAAAGGTATTTTAATCCACTGATCAGCTATGTCATAGGTGATGTTCTCTTAATAATACCTTCACAGAAAATGCTTGACTCAGATGGAAGCATCTTAACAGGAAAATGTGAAGATTAGAGATCATAATAGTGGAAATCTGCATATAAAATGTTAATTATCCATAGTAAGCCAGGCACTGTCAAGACAAGAGTAAGATGGGAGGCATCATGCCCACTCTTTCAGAAACCTTTCCGGTGAATGGTGGCTTTGGGGGAAATGTTGCTTGCTTGATAAGGACAGAGCAGGCATGCTGAAGAACTGGGTTTAACACGGAGAGGCCCTTGCTTGGGGGCCTACCACACCTGGGGAAAAAAGTAAAGAGGACACAGGGAGAAAGAGAGCTAATAAGAAATGCCAAGATCAGTTGGTGTCCCAGAAGGCAGCCATGGAAACTGGTTATTTCTAACAAGCAATTTCTCTGGAAGAATCATGTGATGGGGCTCAGATAAACTGAGTGTTTTCATTTTCTCTGCCACTCACCCTGAAGACACCCATCGTAAAATTAGATGCGGGTAGGTTATTTGATGCCTGTTGACCTGCACACTTATTGTACACTGTAGAGAAAGATGAAGGACCTCTCAGCTTCACCAAAGATCCACTGTGGACCTAGGGTAGCATCAATGTCCAGGACGGTTTGTTCACCTCTGGGGAAAGCCCACATGCTAACATTCCCAAAGGTTCAGTTAGCTCCAGGGAAATACTAACAAGGTCCAGGCTACTCTGGGAGTATAAAAACATTACCCCAAAGGTCCAATCAGAATCCCTTTAGGAAATCTACAAAAGGGGAGCTCTGAGCCAAGAGACAGAGACCAGGCAGTTAAGCTGAAAGTACTGCGTGAATTATTCTCTGAAGCAACTTGAAACTTTCACTGGGACTAAGATCCATCAAGGACCATATTTGCTTAAATTGGTTGCTTCTAAATGTGAGGGAACTAGGCTCTCAGAAGATAAACCACGCTTAAATGTCCTTATAATAAAAGTGGGAATCCAATATTTAGCCTCTTCAGCAAAAGGCAACCGAAGCATCATCTGTGTGGCCAGCTGTTGCATTTTCTGAGATTTGATTCCCCAAATGTATTATTTAGGCATAAATAACATTTAAATGCAATATCTGAATGTTTCTGGTTAAAATATTACCTGGATTTAACGCCACCTTCTAAATACCCACAGCCTGTTTCTGCTTATATACAACTCGACAATTAAAATTTTTAATGGACATCATTAATTTCTCTGGTTTATTTTTCTTCCCAAGTGGCAACATTTACTAACGATCATTTTTGATGAGATGCTCGCTATCATGTCTCACAGTTGCTAGCTCTAGGGTTCTTCCTCATAGTTAGCAGAGACACAGTAAGTGTCTATGGAAATGAAGGACTGGACAGACAAAATGAGTTGCTGGAAGATGAATCGAGGCCTCACATACAGAGTGTAAGAATGTAGATGACCTATCTATTCTATGGTTCTAAAGCAAGAGTAGAAACTACAAAGATGGGGAAGAGGTCAGAGTGGTCCCCATAGTAGCAAGACTTCTAAGGTAGGGCGGAGGATGCGTATTTTATAGGGACTATTCCTTGGCCATGAGGAAAAGTCACCTGCTAGCACAATGGCACCAGTGACTATATGAATGCACATGGGCAATCCCTCTGGGCTATGAATGGTGTGAAAATCTATACTGGGAACAAACTCAATCCCTCTAAGAAGTGTGGATAAAAGCCAGATGGGCTCTGAAAAAATTCTTTACGCAATATCCACTGTAATTGGGAGTGTGTACAATTTCCTGCCTCTTTCCCAGGAGCAGAGATAGCAAGTGGAAATTGTTAAGTTAACTTCTATAAAATATGAGTGCCGGCAAGTCTTCTCACCCAGCCTCGGAGCTGACTCATCCCTGTTGAATCTCTCATCAAGGGGAAGAAGACGATTCCTCAGATTCTCAGTTCCTGCTCAACCTATGTACAACAGCAGCCAGTTCAGTTCGAGGCAAGCCTGCCCATCCCTATGTACATCAGCCAGTTTAAGGCAAGCCAGGAAAGAGTTTGATGATCTAGTCAGATTAATTCTTCCAAGAGAATGAGATGAGGTACCAGTAAACAGAAAAACCATTGGACACAGGAACAGAAACCTTAGGAATTGCTCTACGTGTGGCCTGAAAGTACAAATGAATGAACAATTCATAATAAACCTGGGATGAATCATACAGAGAGGCCTATGCTCTTCCCATGACCTATGGCAGGTGAAAGTAGCTATGTAAAGCCAAGGCTAAAAGGAGAGACTGTTATTAAATTCATGAATCCTTTAAAATCATGGTGATGACTAAATATGGAAAAGATAATTTTTCTTCTGTGAGAGAAACTGACATGTTGCCATAGCAGAAATTAGCCCTAAATGTTTCAGAACTGTGGTTAGACGTTAAGTTACGTAAAAACATCTGGATGGTTGTAAATCAGTGGAAGATATTATATGGCACAAATGAAATTATGTTTTGGGGACAGTTTGGTTCACTGATATGTTTCATGCTTTGGATGGCTCGGCGAGTAAAGCTACTGACAAGAAGACTGTCATGCAAAGTGAATCACTCAAAGAGAAACATCAGATTGACATCCAAATCCCTCTCACACCAACACTAGAGCAGAAGCATTCTTTCAACGGTGACTTCTCATGCCACTGGCCTGAAAAAAAAAATACTGTGTTTACAGTGCTTTCCTTTGTTTCTGAAGTCTTCAGTTGACTCAAGGGATCGTTCAAAATTTAGGTATTTTTGTTTTGCCCAATCATACTCAATTAAGAATACAGCCTGCCTGCCTAAATAAAACTCACCATGTAAAGATCTACAATTATGGGAATAATTACTCAGAGTAGTTTTTTTTTTTTTTTTTTTTCTTCATAGTAATGTTTTTATTTAAAGGTACCTCATACCTAGAAACCAGACATAAGCTGGGTTTTCCCACAGAGAACTGGACAAAAGATTATAAAACACATTTCTAGTTCAAATTAGGACTACTGAATAAACAACAACAACAACAAAAAATTGGCCCCATATAAGGCATCTAAAAGAAGGAGTGAGGTCCAGGGAGGACTCATAAGCATGAACAGGGAGTACCAGCACAAACAAGGAGTAAAACTGTAGGCTGCACTTCTCCCTCCACATACCAAGAGCACAGACTCTTCTAGCATCCCCACAGTGCACCTAGCTCACAAGTTCCTTCATAATTCTCTGCCCAGATCATTACTTCTCCATCAGTGTATATATCAAAAATCAAGGGATACTTAAACACGGATTTCAACTGTATGATACAAGCCACTAGAAAAATACCTCCAACAGTCTTACATTCATAACAATGCACCAAGATTCTTGTTTGTTTGTTTTAGATTGTTTTATTTCATATGTATGAGTATTTTGCCTATATGTATATCTATATACCAAATGTGTGTGTGCTGTCTGAACATGGTTTCAGATCCCATAGAACTGGTTATGAGCTGCTATGAGGGTGCTGGGAATTGAACCCAGGTCCTCTGGAAGAGCAGCCTGTGCTCAAAATTGTGAAGCTACCTCTCCAGCCCCCAAATGCACCACATGGAATGTTTGTTCAAAAAAAAAACCAAGAATGTAGATTAAAAACTCGAGATAATTTCACCCTCAATAGCTTCTACCCTTCAAGCATATTGATGTCTCACTAAGGAACACAATGAAGCCTCTATTTCGAGACAAATAAATGGAAACATTGACAGCTGTCTCTCAGATATGACTAGGGGCAATCTTACATAAACACAGAAGGATCAACTTGGTTATTTCTCGTGGGAAATTCTCAGCCTGTCAATGAAGATTGAAAGAATATAGTACATTAGCAACCACGTTTATTTTCAACCATACCTCAGAAAAATGAATAAAGCAGAATGACACGGTTAGGCAACTGAAGGGAACGGTAATATCACCTGTAACCCACTTTGACAACACTCACAAAACAGTAAGCCTGGTAAGAGGTACTGGTTTCCCTCCTCCCCCTTTGGATGGAAAATTGGGAAAGTGGTAAACGTGGAAGCCTCTTGGCCTCCAAAGAAACCTGGAAGTTATTTCAGGACTCTCCAAAGACTTCTTAACCTACTTACATGCTGGGGTGGAAAAGAGGAAGAGAGGGGGCAGAAATTAGATTTGGGGTTTTCAAGGTTAGGAAAACCAAACCTGAAACTGTACGTACCACGATTGATCCTGTTCTAAGAATGTCGGTAGGTTGACTGCTTGTCTTTTGTCAGATAGAATTTTAAGCTAAGAGGACTGTTGTCGCCCCTGGAGTTGCCACTCCATGTCACTGTAAAAACAATCCCTGCAGCAGGAAACACTGGAGGAAGACAAGGGACAACATGCTTATGACTCAAAGGCCCAAGATGCCAGGAACTGGATATAACTCAACACACACACAGGAGAAAGGAATGGAAGCCAGGCAGGTTGAGAGAGCTACATCACATAATATGTGCAAGGATGGAGCTGGAAAGTCACAAAGTCTCTCCCTCCCTTTGCCCCTCTCCCTCTCCTTCCCCTCCCTCTGTCCCTTCCCCTTCCCCTCCCTCTCTCCCTCTCCTGTTTTGTGCTAACTCATCTAAAAATATGAGTTGGTGAAAAATCAGTCACACACAACAAATCAGCTTCTGGAAGACTGTTCAGTTTTATATGTAGCTTAGGGTTTCAGTTTGGTTTTCTGTTTGCCTTTGTTTTGATATAGCTAGATTTCTAGTTTTGTGGGGGGGGGGGGAAACCAAGAAACAAAAACCACACAGGCAGCTACTGGATCTTCTGGCATATTGTCCTATACTCGGCATCGACAGCAGGAAGGCTCATTCTTGTCACCTCATTGTATTCTTCGGTCCTAAGAGAGAATCTTCTCACGATTTTTCTTTTCTTCAAGTGATGTTCACCACCTATTTATCCTGGTCTCTGCACTGACACTAATCTGCCTTGAAATTGGCTGACTCTGCTCGAGCCATGTTTACAGGAAAGTGAGTTTCATCGGGCCATCCTGCTCACAGGCCAGTTTATGCTCCAGAGCAGAAAGATTATTAAAAACTATATATTACGTGCATCCACTTTCAAATGACTCTACTTGGGAGAGATAACTGTATCGTATCTGCATTTCTCAAATGCCTCCGTTCTAGAAAGGGGGCCAGGTAGCATTACCATCTTGAATGAAAATTGCTTCCTAAATATATTATCCTCCATAAGAAGCACTTAGCAACTGTTAGTGCCCAGGGGACAGAGGCTAAGGGGAAAACTGTGTGTAATAGAATGTAGAGAGAGATGGGAAGAGAGAGGAAAAGGTCTCATTTAAATTATCAAGCTGAGCATTAACCACAAGGAGAGAAAAACAAATGTTCTATGTTTTGCACAAACATCAATTATGTCTAGTAATTTAGCTGATTCCTCTCACTGAACAGGTGCTCCGGTTGCAGTGTGAAGTGAAAGTTACTGCACTACTTTGCCTCCTATAAAAGGGACCAAGGGCCCTCAGCTTGCTCTAAAACAGACTCTAGCACATCCTGGCACTGCCATTATCAACAGTTAAGTAGAGCCCCTACCAACCATTCAACAGTGTAAGAGGGATCACAGCCTAGAGACTTGCAAATATGGGACAAGAGAATAAACTCAGAAGGAAATTATACAAATGCACATGGACTTTGTTACGTAAATCCAACTGAACTATGCTTGACGAGGAAAAGCAAGATGGCTGAATTAAGATAACCACAAACTCTAACTTAACAATAGATTTAACTTGTTCACACACCTAGCTCAGAACTGCTCAAAAGAGGATTCATTTTTATCTCTTTCATTTCAGATCTTAAAAACGAAGTAACTAAGATATCATAAACAACTAGAGGTGAGAAAAAAAGAGAGAGAGAGAGAGAGAGAGAGAGAGAGAGAGAGAGAGATGTCATCAATAGCCTTGCTAAGAGGCAAACAGAGTGAGTAACCTCCAAGACTCTAAACCAGTGTCCATACACACACACACACACACACACACACACCAATAAAGACAATAAATCCTCTTTGACACAGTGACTGTGTCAAGTGTGTGGAACGAAGTAGGGAAGCATAGGAGAGGCTTTTGCAGAGGAACATCACCTAATGAAGCATCAGCCATCTTCCCATAGCTCAGCAATGAGTCTCCACAGGATGTGACGTCATCTGCCTATCTCTTTGCTTTACCATCATCATTTGAAGAATTTCCTTTAGCATTCTTTGTTGACCTTCTCTCTTAATTACCAATGTGACCCCCAGAGAGGAAAGGGGCCCTCCCCAGAAGCCATCACTTTCACCGTATCTATGCATTCGAGATTTGTCCTGTGCTAAGCAAACATAAATGGTCCGAGTTTTGCTCCTTTTCCTGATGGTTCTATGTCCCAAATCGTCTGGTTCCTGAAATCCTGCCAGACTGAGAATCCCTCAGTGTGTCTGCCTACTCTTAGCAATGGCCAGCTATGGTTCTCTGTCTTGTGTAAATGCACATCCCACAAAATACTTACATAAAACCAGAGAAAGCCACCGTCCATTGTCTGTGGATCTAACTGAACTTTGACTCGGACAGACAAGTCATACCTTAGTTTCCGACTTGTCTGACAAGCGGGGTAACAAGCTTAGGCCTCTCTTATCAAAGCAGTGAAGAGGACACACACAGGTAGAGAAAGGCAGATCTCCAGAGCTGTGTAAAACGCCAAAGAAATAGGATAGCTCGTCTCTTGCAGTCACCTGCTTCCTGTATTCTAAATGCTGTCCTCCAGTCAGAAAACTTAAAAAGAATGACATTCTTGAAATGCTTCCAAATGAATTCCACCCAGAGAGAGAGGAGTTTATAGTTCTCTGTCAAATGTCAGTAAGCCAGGCCCTCTAGTCATGAACATGATTTTATCTTCAAGGTAAATGACTGTACACACAAGGCAAGAATCTTAGGTCTCACAGCCAGGAGGCTGGCTGGGTCAGGCTCACTGAAACAACTGCATACACAAATTCTGCTGAGAAATAATGTGGCCATAACTTGTTTAGTCATTTGGATAGTGTATGTGCCCATATTTATGAGGATTTTTTTTTCCACACCAATAATCATAGACCCTTGTAACCAGTTCGGATCTTAATGCAAAAATTTTAACAGTTGTGTGGGTGGGTCAACAGGGGAGTGTGTGGGTTAAATGAAGCTATCATTGTACATATTTTACTGCCATCTGTTCTTTCAATGATTTTTAATCACTTAACACAAGATTCTCAGTGCGGAGAATATATTTTGAAGGAAGGGTTTTAAAGTAAGCTACCCTGATTAAATGGTTTCCATGTGTTGGGAAGTGTTGGGATGGAAGGGGGGAATGGAGCCAGGAGGATCAAAGCCTCACAAAGTCTCCAGCCTACGTTCGTTTTTCTAGGCTGGTACAGATTTCATTCTGTTTTTTAACTGAGCTGGCATCCAAAAGCCAACGTGCAGGTGACCTCACTATTTAGATTGCTTGCTTCTCATAAAATCATGGTCACACCTGGCAACACTGTTATTAATATTCATGTCCAGGCATCCAGACGACCCACAGAAACCCTTGAAGTGAGATCTCTGCTAGCTGACATGCGTCCCATCCTTCTCTTCACTCTTTCTTCGGCACCCTGACTCTTTGCTTCCTTCACTGGCCTTTGTGAAACCCTCATACATTTATATATAGATCAAGGAGATTGACCCATGTTACACACTCAAAAAAAAAATCAGTTGGATGCATGAATCAATGAAGAATCAAATCATTTTAAAAATCATCTTAGACAAGCCCAAAATAAAGTCCCATCTATTTCCCAAAGCAGTTACTTTCTGTACTGTCAATTCCATAGAAGGACACGTGTATTTCCAAACAGGTTCCTGTTACTGTGTGTATCTGACATGTCACAGTGTGTGAAGATCAAGGGACAACTCTGTGGAGTGGGATCTCTCTTTCCAACTTTCTATGTAGGTTCCAGGGATCAAATTCATGTCCAGATTTGCAAGGCGAGCCATTCTTCTGCAACACCATCTTTCTGACCCTTCCAATGGATTTCTAAGATTAAAAATATAGCCGGTGTAAGGAGGTTTGTTTATACCAATGGTCGACTTTCACTAAACGGCAGCAGCACCCATTTGATATGCCAGTGTGAGCATGGAAACAGGTGAATACAAGCCACACTGTGGAGTATAACTCACAAGGGGAGTCTCTGGAGCTGGGTCGGGGACTCAGTAACATCAATGGCTGTGAGGATAGGTTGCAGTGGGTGAAGGGAAGGGAAAACTGCAACGAGAACAAGTCATCCTTCTTCCGGATGCCCGACCTGAATGACAAACCAGGGAGCCAGTTGCCATTCCCGCTTGCACAGTCCAGCGCATGCGCCATGATAGAGCCAGGAAAAACCGAAAGGCCAGTGTGCATCATCTTCTGACTAATTTTTCTGAATAGTATCGGAGAAGTACTGATGAGACAAAATCTGTCACATTTAATGTGTCACAGAGCAGCAATAAGACACATAAAGAGATGTGAGCAATAACCTCGAGAAAGGGCTGAGGCCTGTGATCGCTATCCACACCCCATACCCCCGCTTAGCAGTGTCTGTGTGACTCTACTGTGCGTGGATGTACATTAAGCACCTGTTCCGAACCAGCTTTGAGAGCAGCTGAGAAAGCCCATGTTTGGGGAAAAAATCATCATACACAGATACTAGGCCATTATGCGCACTCCTCGCTGTCAGTCATCCAGCCAGGCCATCTAAACAAGGACAGATGGTTTCCAGGAGGCAGCGCCTTCACAGCACAGGACTGGACTTCCCCAGCAAGGCACTCATGACTGTGCACTAGGAGGACAGATGCATCCTTTATGTACAGAAAAGGGACTAATGGCCAGACTCTGATTATTCTACTGCAGTGAATGAAGCCTAGACTACAGTGGGGAACTAAGTTGCTTGTTAGTTCCATTGACCGGCGTTGGGGGTTGGGGGGAGGTGGGAAGAGAGTGGCAGAGGGAGGAATCCTAAGACAACTCCAGTTCTTTAAGAACCCTCTGCACTACTGAAGCAGAGTGCTCAACTCGGGCTGCCCATTAGACCTGCCTGAGGAACAATTTTAAAAGACCAATGCTCCAGCTTCCCTTGCCTCAAATTCAATCTGACTCTCGGGAAAGTGACCTACCAATCACCCTCGTCCAAGGTGATTCTAAACTGTTAGTTGCCGAGGCATGGGTGTAGAGAGATCTAAGTAGGAAAGGACACAAGAACAGAAAGGAAGTACTGACTGGGGAGCAAAGACTGCCACTGTCAAAAGACTCCCACCACAACCACATGCCTGTAAACTTACCCTAGATCCCCCAGGGCAGCACAGGTTTAATGTCTCTCTGAACCTGCTACCATCTCTGTCTACCTGAAAATTCTTCTGCTGTTTATAATCCTTTTAAACTACAAAATGGTTAAGCTAGGATTATATTCCACCTTCCAAAGAGGAGATGCTTCTCATAATATATTATTAGATTAGAAAAAGAGGAATGACATAATGAAGCGTTGAGCCTCCCTTCCTGAGCACCCCCCCCTTTACGTACTTTATTTATTTTATGTATATATGAGTACACTGTAGCTTCTGGGCATCAGATCCCATTACAGAGGGTTGTGAGCCACCATGTGGTTGCTCACAGTGAACTCAGGACCTCTGGAAGAGCACTCAGTGCTCTTAACCGCTGAGCCATCTCTCCACTCCCATTCTCTCTCTCTCTTTCTCTCTCTCTCTTTTAATCAGCTCTTCAAAGAACTATATCTAAAAGAGGGAGTGCATCTTTTTTCAAATATTAGGCCTGAGTGCAACGGCCTCACCAGCAAGACCTACTTCATCAGAACTGAAAACGCTGGCAGCCATGACAGTACTGAAAAGAACATCCTGGAAGAGAAGACGGACAGAGAGAGAGGACATATCTGGGTAGTCGTACACAATCCGTTTCTAAGTAAGGATGAGAATGAATGCGGTGAGGAAGCTTCTAAAGAAGACTAGGAAGCTACGCTGGGATAGAAGTGCCTGGGGTTACAAGGAAACAGGCAGCCAGCATCTAACATGAAGGGGCAGGAAGAGGCGAGGGAAGGAAAAAATGATCTGATCGAGGTCACTGAAGGGTGTGGCTGTAAGGGGTTTGGGGACCTGTGCCAGCTGCTGTAATGACCGCCATCCACAAGCCAAGCCCTTACACACAAGCTCAGGGATTCAATTCTTTTTTTCAAAAGTTAATTTTCTTTAAGCAAAACCCAACTTAATAAAATGTTCCAGTAATCCCCTATCATCAAAGTTTACTCAATTTGTGGTATGGACTTTACTCCTTCATATTTTTAGCTACGAAGTCAGGGCCTGCTTTCTTCCAAGCATTTTCTCATCCTCCTGCAGTGCATTCCGAAGACGTGTCCTAAGGCCTGGGCAAGCTGGATCCTCTCTCATTGAGATGCGGACACTGAGGTGCTCCACTTGAAATTAGAAGAAGAGTTGGGGGGTGGGGGGAGGAAGATCACTACCCTCAGATGCTAAGGGCTGGCGCCTTGTATGGCTCCAAGGTTCATTTCTGTGACCTGGATCCCGAAGCAAGCTTTGAGCCAAAACAGCGGCTAAGTGGGTGTGCCACGTCTGTCATGACTGTATCTCATATCAGATAGTTTGATTTTGGGTAATTTGTGGCATCTGGCTGGATGGTAAGAAGAAACAACAGGGAATCAAGGAAAATAAAGAAAAATAAGGAAACGGAGTCAGTGGTCTCTCCTCTAGAGCAGCCAAAAGACTATGCTACAAAAACCAAGATTAAACCTTAAAAAATATTCTTTTTTTAAAAAAAACTTCGATTACACAGTTGGGTTGGTTTGTGAATATGGTAATAAGTATAACCTTTAGAATAGAAAGCGGGATGAGCAGATGGGACCTAATTAATAGTGAAATATTATTAATCTGTCTTCCTACAAGGAGGAAGGAGTCAGTCTGACTTCACAAAGGGATTTCTCTGTACAATTTAATAAAGGCATACAACTGGGGGCTCACTGTGAAACAGATATGTTTGATACAAGCCTGTCCCAAACCCCAAGAATTAAAATCATGTTATCCTATCACATAGAGCTTAAATATGCTATTAACATGAACTCAGCTGTTGTATGTCACCATGTACCAGCTAAAAATTCACTATTTAATAAATATTCTTTATGGGGAAAAAAAGCCATAATTCATTGTGGGGAAGATGGGGATGGAAAGATTAAGTCAGTTTACTAGGAACGTCACTTTATCATTCCTCAGAAATCATACATCTTGTTTTGAGAAGGGCTTCCATCTGGGTAGTCTTCCCACAAAAGCAGAAGCCACAGCCACACCCCACAGGTGCCACAACCAAGGCCCAGAAGCAAGAATCTCAGAGTCGGAGTGTTCGGCTCTAACCCCTAACTCCTGGTAGCTAAACTGTCCAACCTCAATGTCCTAATTTCTCTTTTAAAATTTATTTTTTAATTTTATGTGCACTGGTGTTTTGCCTGCCTGTATGTGGATGTCAGATCTGGGAGTTATAGACAGACATGAGATGCCATGTGGGAGGTGGGAATTGAACCTAGGTCCTCTAGAAAGAGCCTTCAGTGCTTTTAACTGCTGAGCCATCTCTCCAGCCTCTTACTATTCTAATCTCTAAAAAGAGTGTAAGATATGTCTGGCACAAAATAAAAAGTGGCAACCCAATCCTATGAAAAAAAAAGTGAAAGTACAAGCATACATATGTGCGTATGGCAGCCAGAAAAAGATGTTCTAAGGTGATAACCCAAGCACCCCACATATTTATTTTCCTTAAGCTCTCTGGGAAAACAATGTTTCCTTCTTCCTTGTCAAAACATGATTGAAAAGCAAAAGCCAAGGAGAAAGCAGCAACACTACATTTTTATTCGAAACCACTTAGTGGGAAGAATAAAGACTTCTTATTTTGTTAAAACCTTAAACTCACCATTTTAGCCATTTGTAACTGTGCAGTACTGTATCAGGAGTGATATATGAGTTGCTCCCTCAGATCCCTGTACATTCAGTGTCTCGTAAGAGTGACACTCTGGCCTGGAGAGATGGCTCAGTGGCTAAGAGCACTGTCTGCTCTTTCAAAGGTCCTGAGTTCAATTCCCAGCAACCAAATGGTGGCTCACAACCATCTGTGATGGGGTCTGGTGCCCTCTTCTGGTGTGATTGAAGATGGTGGCAGTGTAATCATATACACTGAATAAATTAACTAATGCTTTTTAAAAAATGTGAAACTCCTCACTGGAGACTGCAATCACAGTGCCCTCGCTAGAATCCAGGTCCATCTTCTGGGGCAGGGCTGGCTACCTTGCTAAGCATGAGACTAACAGTCGAAGTACATACGTGCACATTGTTGATGCATTGGCACTTAGACAGGGTCCCTCTCTTGAATAATGCCGCTAATGTGGCAAGGACCCCATGAGCACTCATTTTCCTTGTAGAAGGTAATAACAAATCTCTTCCATTTTTCTAGTAATTTATCAAAAGCAATTATAATAATTTATCAATATTAATTATAATAATTTAAAAAGGAGCCCAAATCTGTCTTTGGCTAAGTGATTTACCTCATTAAATTAACCTTTTGGTCTCCCAGCAATAAGAGATGTCTCTTTACAAGATTCTCCCAACCATTCTTATCCAAAGCAGACTAGGAGAAACCACTAACAATTCTTTTGTCACTACTGAGACATTATACTCTGAGAGAAAAAAAAAATTTTTTAAAGTAATAGTGGTAAGGTAAAAATCTCGTGGGTACCTCAACATAAATCAGAAACTCAATAAAACAACTGAATTGTGTATAACTCAAGACTCATCACTCTGGCAACCCAATAACGGTGTGGCCATGAGCAAGCCACTTAACTTTCCTGCGTTTGTTTCTTTACCTGTGCACTGGGGTTAATAAGGCTCACTTCCTCAGGTCTGGAACAATGATTAAATGAGACAGAGCAGTTGGACGACCGGGCCAAGCACATAGAAAATATTTTACGAAGTAGCATGTTATTTTTAAGTTGGTTTAGGACTATTGCTTAAAAGACCCACAAGGAAAACATTCAGTCAGGATCATGAAAATTCCTTCTAAAAAATTAACTAAAATTAACTATCAACGTCAAACTGTATCCTATACACACATATACCATAAGATACACGTCAGTAGGATGAGCACACACAGCCCTCTCTTGGTCAAATTCGGTTTCTATCAGACAACTTAACAAATTCCAGTGTAAGCTTTGACTCAGCCAACATTACTTGGAAATGGATTCATCTTCCTCAAAACTATTTCCTTCTATTGGCGCTGACCCATCACCACAAACATCAGCTAGGGTGTTGGTTTTTTTTTTTTTCCTTTTTCATAGCATCAAATTCGTAGCTGGATGTAAAGTCTGAGGGAACATCTTGAAACACAGCCATATTGTATCACACAATATAGCTTGGAAAAAATATTATTTTTCACAAACAAACAAAAAAAAAAGAGATTTGGCTATAGAAGAGGAATAGGAGATTAAAACAAAAATATCTCCAAGTATATGCGCAGAAAAGGAACTGCAGCAAAACCATGAGCAGTAAGTGGACTCAAGGCTGAGTCCTGTTGCCGCTTCCTGGAGACGCATTTTGAATATAACAAGATGAATTTCAACAGACTGTGAACCAGAGATTTTGAACATGATAAAGGGGAAGCGATATATATTCAATTTTTACAAGCACTGAGTGAGCAGAAAACTGAAAATTCTTCAGCTGCTGATAACGTGCAGATAGAAGTGTATCCTCTACAGCATTGCTAATGGACTGCCAGAAAAATAGAGAGGTCGTGAGCAGACACCAAATACTCACGCGTAAGCACAGGGAACAGTCACACCCTCTACAGTCACTTTTCCAGTGTGTGTGAGATGATCATCAGGCATCATTTAAATAATCTAACTATTTGCAATAACCTCTAAACAACCCAAATGCAAAACAAACAAACAAACAAAAAAACCTCATCAAGCATTACATGTTGGAAAGAATATACAGAATTTCTGTTTACTGGGCATTTACCATAATTAACTACCATGATAGACACTTTACATCTTCATAATTATAATATCTCTCAATAATACCACGGTCTTATCACCTGCATTTGACAAATGAAGAATCAGATGAGTCAAGTATTTTCTTTACCGAAGTGCTACACTGGATTTGGCACTGTTTTGAACATCTTATCCATAATAATTTATGTGTACAATGGAAAGTAAACACAGGAAACGGCGGGGGGGGGGGGGGAGGCAGGTAAGGAGTAAACTGAATTTATCTATAAATGGAATAAATTAAGTTCTATGAAAAGTCTGCTTAATTACTGGAAAGTCAAGGCTGCCAGGTCTGATGGTACATGCCTGTATCCCAATACTTGGGAGATGGAGTCAGGAAGATTAGGTGTTCAAGGTTATCTGCAGGTACACATAGGAAGTTCAAGGCCTGTCTGCACTGTATGAGATCCTATCTCAGAGAAGGAATGAAGAAATGAAGGGAGGGAGAGAGGAAGGAAAGGAGGGAGGGAGGGGAAGGAAAAGAGGAAGAGGAAGGGGAGGAAAGTAGGTGGGTTGTTCAAGGTTCAAAGTGGGTTACACATTGTATAAAATAAGACAGGATGGAAACTACAAAGGAAAAAATGATTTAAGAATAAAATAGAATTACTTGAAAACTTTACAATCTTCATAGGAAATAAAAACGGGAGCCATATTGTCTCTGGGGACTGACAAGATTAACATGGGAGAAAGATAATGGGGCAAAATACAATCACAGGACATGATGTCCTTGTGCAAAATTCATTATAAAACCCATTATTCTATACAATTATACAATGAATATACGACAATAAAAATTTATATTAAAATATTTACAAGCTTTCCTTTGGAATGCTATGTGTTGTGACTGTCCATACAAGCAACTCCTATACCCACAGACATACACAGACCAACGTATAGCTGCTCCTTTCAGCTCAGAGTTCAGAAGCGTTTATGGACCCAAAATATTCTATGACATATTCTATGACATAAATTGGGTGCTCAATTACTTTCATTTAAATTCTCTACTTTTAAATATAAATACAGTATTTTCATTCATTTTCTTTAAAATAGCCAATAACATGAGTATATTATTTTCAAAAAAAATATTTCACTTGTAGAACTCCACACAGTTCAACTGTTTATCTCTGACAGTGGGATATTTCCTCTAAATTCTACTCAGTCTCTTTTAGCTAAGTCACTTAGTTAAAGTTGCCCAAAGAGGAATGCAGGATTGAGACTCATAGGAAACACAGTCCAGACCTGACCTGGGGCATCCGACATTTCAAGGCATTGTTTCTTTAGTTAAAAGGTCACTGTGAATATATTAAGGATAGAGAAACATGCATAAAGTTTTCCTATGACCTGAAAGGACTACATGGGAAAGGATAAAGGACAGAAGATAAAGACCAGAAGAAATCAAGTTGAAATGATATGTGCACAAGGTCATTCTCTCCAGCATCAGCATCATTATATTGCAAAATTCTGCAAGAGGCTACCACTGAACATCATCAAACAAACTACAAGACACGCTCACAGTAGGACAGCATGAAGTTGTAACGAATGAAGACTGTGCTCTCCTAATGCTGATAGGGAAAAGTCTCGAATTTTGAAAAGCAAGACACACACGCACACAAATAATATGTTCTGAGTATGGTACGGAAGCCAGCAACATAATATTATTATGTGCATGTGCTTGCACAGTGTAGAATACTCAGAAAGCAGGAAGTAGTTTCTTTTGGGGGATAGTACAGACAGGGTAATAGAGGCAAATTGGGGGGAAAAGGCTTCTTGATATGTTTCTCTTTGTATCATGTTGATTTTTGGACCTTCTAAATAGCAACCTTAATAGTAAAGTGAAACAGACTGAAAACTACTAGAAACCTATACAAACCCTTGGTATCATGTAGCAATGACTACCACTGTGGTCCACAAAGATTTATTAATATCTTTATGGAAAGAAAACCCTCATGAAGCAAGTGAGAAAACTTCAAAGATTTAATGAGAAAAAGAAGAACAATTGCCAAAGTATGTTTCTAGTAAAATCTTACCCTAGCAACACTACCACTGAGGTCATTTAGAAGCAGGCCTGGGAGAAGATACCTGCTGCACCATCAAGAGGAGGTGGCCTCTAGCTGGTGCCTGGTACACACTCAGAAAGAGGTTGCTTCTAGGAAGGCATGCGACAAAACTGAATGTGGCAGCTACATCCCATCATTGTGGGCTCTTTGAAGGACGCTCCTCATTTGTATGAGGCCTCCCAAGTCCATCAAAAAAGAATAAATCAGACTCAAAAGTGATCTGTCAAGGAAGACATACAGGCTGAAGTTTCTCAGATGCCATTCTGATGTCAAACATGAATGATCAGTGCCAGTCAGGGTTAATCACGGGCTTCTTCCCAGAGGAAGCGGCTGTAAGCCAAGGCTTGGAGGTGACAAAAAGGAAGCCAAGTTGACAAAAGATGAATTACAGTACGATCTCACAGGGCTGTGTGAATGGACAGGATGGTGGCACAGGAGCTAGAGTGTGGGCAACTGTAATGGCATACATTTAGGGGAAGCAAATATAAATTACACTTGAAGGATGATCAATGGGCTTCAAAATGACAGAGCCTCAGAAGAGGAGCTGCTGGCCACTGACTATTCACTGAAGATCACACCGTATATTGCTGTGCTCTAAATGACAACAATAGGTGGAAGGTAACTGGGGAGGATCTTAACATTGTTTCTCTTTTAATTCTCAAATAAATGCAAAGTATGTTTACACCCGATATTCATCTTAAAAGCTGATCTCCACCCTCTGAAGAGCTTAAGAGAGTCCAGAGAAGAGAAAGTACTCTGATCAAGACAGGGAAAGACTCCAAGTACAACAACCAATTCTAAATAGTTATCTTCAGACTCGCAGGTAAGTGTGATCTCACACCTTATCAAGAAAACTTCTTTTTGCAGCCATGAAAATGAAAAGCTATGGAATGGATACATCTACAAGACACTCTTACACCTAAGGTTCAGAAAACATGGAAGACGGGCAGAAAGATTGCAAGAGTCAAAGACTGTGCTATGAGATGGTATCTCTGAGAAATGTCAGAAAAGACACACTCATGAAGTCTCAGCAACATAGCTGCTTAAACAAACCCTATGTTAGGATGACGCCAATAGACATGCTAAGGTGGATGGGAAAAGCCCAAGAGATCTCAACCCTACACTAAGAACCACAGGCAACTGAGGAATGCTGGGTAGGAGAAATAATCTTCCCAAGGAAGAGCATACCAATTGGTTGTCCAATGCTAGCTGGCTAGCCCTGAAAACACACAAGTAACATACAGACTGGATAGGTTATATTTATACACTTAAGAATATATATACATGCTCATGTATATAATAATAGCTATGAAATTGAGATAGAGCAAGGGAGTACAAGGGACAAGGTGAAGGATGAACAAGAAGGGGGAACTGATGTAATTTTGTTATGATCTCAAAAAAAATTAAAAACAAACAAACAAACAAAAGATTAGGATTCCTTTTGTATATACTAATGAAAGCTGAGTGAGCCCAAGCTGCAGTGTCTTCAAACAAGAAATGCCAAGTGTTAAAGCTAGCTTTTTATAGTTAGTATGTGACAAACTTAGAAAACTCTTTACTCCCGGAGAGATGCAGACTGAATTCCAAACTAAAGACGTCTAGATTGTCTCAAAGTAACTACATTCATATAAGTACATTATTAATATTTTAAATGGTCCCTTTGTACTATATTCCCAGGGAGAAGAAGAGAGGATCCTTGGCTCTGCATAATAGTTTGGCCTGATTAGAGAGCTTATACCTCCTTATGAATTCCCCCTTCACCTCGGCTCTTGCATCTGCTGTAGGGATGACTGGAGAATGTGTGCTAACTTCAAAGCACAGCATCAGGAAGGGCAAGGTAACTCATTCTCAATTTCCACTGAAAATTGCTTTGCAATGCACAATTATTTCAAGACTGTAGAAATAAATGTAGAAATAAAAAAGCAGTGCAAATAAACCAACTGTACAAGAGCAAACAAGGTTAGAAAATAGCAAATGAATATGAAAAAGAACTAGTCGATGAGGGGATAAGACAATGACCTTCTTCTTTTTTTTTTTTAAAAAAATGAACCCAGTATATTATTAATATAATACCCGTGCTTGTGAAGCTGAGGCAGGTGGATCACGTGTTCCAGGATAGCCTGAGCCACCCAGCAAGACTTTGTTTCAGAATCAAATAACGCCCCACGCAAGGCAAAATAATCCAAAGGACACTTAAAACACTATGAAAGACTAGTGCCTTAATACGGGGGCATTTAGTACTAATCAGACACTGTTCTAGGTACTGTACTGTCACCTGTGCTTTCTCTTTGTGTTTTACATTGACATTTATATAAGAATAATGAGATAATTTGGAGGTCTAACCTGGAGTCCTCGTGAGCTTCACTGCACAAAGATGACTGGCTAAGACAGTAACCTGGATGCAAACATGGTCATTAAACACTAGATGTCTTCTCAAACCCGTGCTGCTTTTCAGGAATCAATTATTTTTCCCTGTCTAGCCCTAATGCATGTATTTAAATTCTCCTGAAGTTACTGAACACCAATAATGAGCATTACGCCGGATTTAACCCCCTCGTTAATCTTGATAAAGAGAAGTGAGTTCACATCAGAGGCAGAGAAAGAATAGGAATTTATGATGCTCCAGATATGTGCACATCCCTCATGGGACACAGAGGAAAAGCACATTCAGTAAGTGTCCTTTCACCATCTCACTCAACATGAAAGTTAAATATGGGAGAAAAAAACCAGTCACCTCCCTTTATTATCCTAGCTGCTGCTATTTACAAAGTGTTCCTAACTCTGAATATTATTATTATTGAATCAAAGCAGGTCTGTCAATGTATATTGCCAGCAATGTTATATATACATCTATGGATGTATATTGCCAGCAAATCAGTCATGTCAAAAAATAAAGAAAGAAAAAAAAAACCACTCACTGGATCATGGATCAAAAATGAAAATAACAGTATGTTTTTTGCCTTGAAAAGAGGGAATAGAATTGGTCTTTTCTCTCCCCTGGTCAACACTAAGGAAGATCAAATAACAGGAACAAAATAACCAAAAATATTTAGGTAAAATGAGAACAGTAGTTCATAAGTAAATGACTTTTTTCAAATGTATACTGATACAGTCAGCTGCCCTTATCCTCACAGACACTGGTTACTTAGTAATTGTTAGGTTACTAATCTAGACCTTATCGGAAATCTAGATTATGTGGAAGAAAGGGAAAACATGCTCTGGCAATGTCTTCTAGAACAGGCTCCCAGGGGTCAAAAATTGGCAAAGGAGAACAGAAGTGGCCACAAGGAAGCAGAGAGGAAAACAGAAAACTAATTAGAAGATCACAATGCCTAGAGGCTCTGGACTTTTGGGGGGTGGGGGAGAAAAAGCAAAACTCAGTGTTGGCAGGAGGCAAGAAAACCAGCCATCTGGGGAAAAAAAATCATAAAAATGAAGTCAGTTAAACCTACAGACTCAAAGGCTCCCAAGTGCATCCCAGGCTTGCCAAAGAGCTGTGTAGCTGGTATTCTTAATGAGGGCCCTGGTTCATTGAGAAAACTCACCAGACTCTACCAGACCTGGTCTTGTAAGGACCGTGGCATTTCAGAACCATTTGCAATGCATTTATAACCGTTTCGTTGTTTGAAGGATTAAGCAGATTTAACCAGAATTTCCTCTTCCTAGACCCCTGAGAAGAATCAGTTCCTGGAAGGATAGTTACAGTTTACCTTTGCTTAGAGCAGATGAAATACATAGAATTAATCATAGCTCTTCAAGAATGTATCATGAAAACGTTTATTTCTTAGTTTCCTACAAATTTTAAGGTCCTTCTGGGTAACGTGATAAATCACTCTGATACAGGAAGGATTTTACAGGAAGGTCATACTTTAGGAAAGTAGAGCCCTCCTTCCAAAAGACACATAAGCACCAAAGGAAACGGCTGTTCATTCGCTCCACACTGTATTTCCTTCCTATTGCCACTGTGGCTCCCCTACGTAGTAGCTCAATACCTAAAAGTATTTAATCACCGACTTCATCATCATGTTTCCATGCATGTCTCTCCCGTTTGGTAAACCGCATTTATTAACAGCAAAGAAGTTTTAGAAGCAGAAGCTCGCTAGGCACACGGTTGCCACCCATCCAGTCCCTCTGCCCACGAGGAACCGTGACTTAGTTAGGAAGTGAAAACTGGTGGGCATGAAATTCCTTTTACAAGAGCAAGCCAAGGCGACAGCAGAAATTTACTTCCTGGGTTGAGTTTTACAGAGAGAGCTGCAGAGTGGTTCCTGCCCACAGAACAGAGCGAACTCATCTACTTTGCAAGAGACAGTGACCTTTTAAAGCAGGCTGTGATAGGCTCAGTCCTTGCTTTACAAAGACTATCAGTTCTGAAGCAGAATCATCAGAGCAAGGTGATTTTGTAAGGACTAATTCAGCTAGTCCTTTTTCAAGGTGAAGGGCAGACATTTCTCAAATCTTAGACGCTACGAACCAATGGTATCACACATATATGCAAAGAAATCCAGGCAATCAATAGCTCTTGGCTGATAAATTGAGGGCTACACACCAAAAAGAGTTGCTCCGTCTCACTAATCCTAGTCGGGATATTTCTTTGTTTGTTTGTTTAAACTGAACCAATATCATATTTTAAAAGTCACAAGATTAAGATGTCTATGGATTTTGTGTCTTCTCAGCAACAGTAACAAACGGCTTCAAGAAATAGTTTCTGCAGAGAAAATAATATACTTTAATCTTTTGTCTGTTCTATAGTCTTCTTTGGCTTCACTGTATCAAAATAAATGAATGGACACACGACACACGGGAGAATAATGGTAACATGGGTGGCATCTGCGAGAAAACACAGGAACTTAAAGCATGAAGGTGGTGGTGCATCTGCTGGGGACACAGTGGGATATAGTTGGACACTGTGACGTTTGCCACACCCAGGACTGTTAGCACAGAGGTCGGATGTCAGTGAAAAGAGCTGGGTGGTGTTTGAAGTCCTGCTGTGGGACAGGATCCCTTAGGTAAAGCCATCCACTCATCAAAGCATGACTGTCCATTAGTCCATCAGTGGCTGACAGTCTCCTTGGTGGACCATTTTCATGGAGGACTTATTTGGGAAATACCTTGAAAGCTCTAATGGCATTTCACGTGTTGTTATTAATCTCTCCCAGGCTACATGAGACTGATTATCTGTGTCCTTCCTGCTCACCAGCTCTAAGCACCCTAAGGACAGCGACCTCAAGGAGAGTCAAACTAGTTAACTGCTCCTATTTACTTTCAATCACACAGGGCAACAAGGGAAGGGACTGTGGCTGCACCAGGAGGAGAGCATGTGGGACAGATTAGGCGCCCCTGTAAGAAAGGTTTCAAAGATGGGGACTGTGGGGTGAGGGGGGTGCACAGAGCTAACTAGAGACAGCTGCTCGGATGTGGTTTCTGTATTTATATTCTCCCCTTTCCCCAAAGCCTCTTAGGAGTATTAGAAAAGAAAGCACATGTAAGGCACAGTGGATCAGTTCTCCTGAACACACGTAAGGCCTGAGACCATAACTCAGCATGTTTGGAGACAAAGATGTCGGCCAGAAGAATGAGGTAGTTTGCTGTAAACCTTTATTTGATAATTTTCTTAAACGCTCTTTGATCTAACCGCATTAATATAGCAGAAAATTGCACTGTTAGCAGATAGCAGTCACGATAACTGGGAGGAGCCTACAGCAGCAGTAAACTCAAGCTAACTGAGGGTTTAAAGCTGACCTACCAGCTGCAAATGGTATATCCTGTTGCCTCTGTGACCTCTGCCCTCCACCCCCCAACCCGCAAATTCCACCTTCAAACTCTCAGCCCAAGGCTTCAGTGTGGCTCGCTGCCAGCACCTTCATCCTTCCTCGGGTACAAAAGTAGATTGCTGTTCTATACATATTTCAGCAGGCTCAGCTCTGGGCTTTAACTGAGAATTAAAGTCACATACTATTTTAAATAACACAGAGAATGTATTGTTCTGACAAGAGTCTCCCTTTCCCTGCCTGCCCTGACCTCTCTTCCCTTCAATATTGTCCTCAATAACGGGCTTTCTTCCCTCCTTGTAAAGTCAGTATGGGGCACTGGGAGGAAGCAGGGGGGAGGGAAGCGTTTCTATTGCTCTTGGCACTGAATAAGACGATTTTCTAGAGGATGGAATAGCTCTCCCCATTTTAATAAAATTCCTGCTTCCTATATGGTATTACTCAGGTCACTTCAAGGTGAGAAGGTGCTCAGAAACAGATGAGAGCCGGAGACGGCACTCGTGGCTCGGACTCAACATGGGACACGTGCTGCAAATCAATGCGGCATGCCGAGCGCCAGCCTGCACCAGCCCTCCTACCCCTACACTGTGAGCCATAAGCCAAGCGATTCCATGTGCTCAGACCAACAGCGGCTGCAGAGCTCCAACATAACACATTTTCATTCAAAATTTAAGAAGTCCTTTCTCAAACTTGCCTGGGCTCACTGTTAAGTGAGTCTCTCTGACTTGGGATCCACTTGCACCTGAGTTTCTAAAGCAGCGTAAAGAATGGTGTAGCATTGGCCTTCAACCTTAGAACAGCAATTCTCTTCTAAGGAGACAATGAATGAACCCATTTAATTCAGAAACAAGTCCTTCCTTTCTCCTTTCCTGTCTTTCATTCATCCATGTACCCTACCTGTTCTCCTTTTGATTGCTGCCAAGTTCTAACTCCTTCTATTGTGCCCAGTCTGGTGAATGAATGCACACACACACACACACACACACACACACACACACACACACACGCATGAACACCTACATGTACACATTCATATACATACACATGCACACACAAGGCTACTAACGTGGTGTGGTAGAATTCCCACCTGAACTACATTCATAGCTAATTCCCTTGGCAAGTTACACAACATCTCCAAATATCAATTTCCTCTTCCATAAAGTCAAGATGATAATTGTTGTCTCAGGCAGCTATCCAATAGTGTCACAGCCATCAGGAACACTTACGTGCCATAGTTAACATCACCTGCCCCTTCTGGAGCAAGCATATATAACTGTCCTTTAAATACTTACATTATGAATGGGAGGTTTTTTTACCCCCTCAAAACTCCCAAAGCTGCAAATAACCGTGTTTTTCTCTCCATTGTCAATTTCTTATTTAATTTTAAATCCCTTCTTTCATAAGTACATTACTCTACATTAAGGCGTTTTTCTATCCAATCTTTCCCAATGGTTTAATTTTTTTAAATAAAAAGGCTTGATATAATCATAAGTGTTAGTTCTATCTTCTCATGAGCAATGTTCTAAATTTCCCAATTCCATGAAAGCCAGAATGAAATTTATATTCTAACATACAAAAGAAAACTCTTCGGAAACAATACTGTGAATAATAATATTTCAACCTATTGAGTTAAAAGATGAGAGAAATCTCCACTCCACTCCATCTTCCCCTCCCCAGCAGGAAGCCCATCAAACACACTTAGAGAAGTCGGGGGGACTGACCTCTGCCTTCTGCAGACAGCAGTGAACTCATTTCTTCTCCTTCCCCAAACACCTGCAGTTGGGCCTAAGTCCAGTTAATCAATACCTTATAAACATCATTTATGACAATGCCGGCAATTCAATGTACAAACTTTTAAAACTAATGGTTTTTTTTTCAAATGTTTCACTCTTAATAACCTGTATTATAGACATAAAAAAACAATCTGGTGCTTTATTTTAAATCATCATGACATCTATAATATCTGGTAGCTGAACTTGAATTTTCCTCTTCCGCCTGTGCCTCTTCCTCCATCTCTCCAAAAGTTTATTCTGTGGTGATGTGAAAGAGGTACTGGGTGGGGTGCAATGAGATTTCATTAAAGTAAACACATGTATCCTCAATGTCAAAAAGACCTCACCTTGGCTACTATCTGTGGCCCATGTCTATAAAAGGATCTGGACCAGCCACACACCTAATATGGCTCAGCATCCCTTCCTCTCCTACCATCTTCCCTCCCAAAGCTGCAACCTTCGCAACAAAATGCAGATAAGCTGCCAGGGCCTGGTAGTCCAAGCAATTTACTCTCCATCTGCTCAGAAATTTCAGAGTTTTTAAAATTCATCACTCAGAAGAAAGCGATGGAAAAGGAAAACGATGTTCAGCAACGACAAGACAAATACAGCCCACGTTGTGTTCTGAGAGGGGCTGGCAATGTGACATCATGGCTTCCATGCCGTGAAGCATGCGCAGCGCTTAAATAAGCATGTAACTTTCTCTGAAGCGACGGCATTCAAAAATTCGATGACGGATTTAGCTTCTAGGTGCCTTGTTTGCCACCAAGAACTCCTGTTTCTCAGTCCCCAAATAGCTAGCTCTACACTTTCTAAAACCATTTGGTGATTCATGTCATATCATCTTAGGCGACTTTATTAAAAAGAACTGATCAAGACACAGAGGCCTGATTCTGGTCCTAAGGCCTATAGCCTCATTCATACACAGCTTAAAGTGTTAAGTCTTATCTCTCATAGGGATAGGCTGTTCAAACACCAGGCTTCCCTCTGGATCATGCAGGCATGCTTTCAAATGTTATGTTCCATGCAGGCAGGACACTTCTGAAGGGCTACTTCAGCCGAATATGCTCTTCATAAAAGGTTCTTTTGGTTTCCTTCACGTCACAGAGGCAATGATGAGAAGGATGCCAACTTCCCAGGGCAGAGACACCTTAGAGCAAGAAATCTGTAGGGAAGATTGTATAACCCGTGGCAGTGTTATATGCCCCACTACACAGGACACTGGCATGATTCCACAGCTGGGATCACCTGCACAGAGCATGCAGCATAGCCCTTTATGCTATGCCCAAAGCCCTTTATCCACTGTGGTGCTAATGACACCCCCAAGTCAGTTGGTCCCAAGGCTCAGCTTATTCAAAATGATCTATTTCTACTTCATAAATTCTCAGTCAATGGAATAATATGCTGAGAACAGCGGGTGTTCTAGGGCTTTTAGTTTAACTCCTCATTGCAATGGGTGCACCACAAACACACCACTCCCCTCTCCGTGCACGGAACTGAGAGTCAGGTTTCTCCCTGTGAGATACGGATTTTTATATCCCATACATGCCGACATACAGCTGCAACACCTTACAATAAAAAGTCTTAAGCAGTCAAATGGCCGTTAAACACAGAAACGAAAGTCATAGAATGTAATTAAAAGGGTGGGTTCTCTACATCTCTAATAAAATGTACTCAGCTGCTCTCCTGCAGACTGAGCGTGGAATTTACACCAGCATCCAAACCCAGAGAAATAAAAGGGATGAAAATTTACTATCGGTCATTTCCATTCACCTCAGCAAGAACCAAACTCTGCCGTTATTAAAATTATCTATAAGACGGGTAGTTTAGGCTAGCTGTCTGTCATATCAGCCCTGGCCTTCTTCCTGTCTTCCCAGGACTTGGCCTTCTTTCTTCATCCTCATCCTCACTTCCTCTGGCTCTTAACTTCAACAGCAGGAGTAACAGCACATCCACATCAAAATGAGAAAAATAATTCCTAAGCAGAAAAGGGCTTAAACGCAGCAAGTGCTCCAGAATGCTAATTCACACAGAGACACAGGAAGTAAAATCAGCCCAGAGTCCATCTGGTGTAGCGGGGGCTGCGGTACAGCTTAGGTGCCTAGCGTGGTGGCCGCTCCATTGAAAGCGTTTGCCAGAGAGGTCGCCGTTGGAATTATCCCTCCTCAAATTTGCCCATGATGTCCTTGCCCTGCTCTCCAAGACCACAGCGTTCCAAACACACACAGTCCTCAGCCTTCCCTACCACTCTTGGAACCACCCTTGGCCTCGCCTGCCACCAACTAAAATAAGATGACTAAATGGTACCTCTTGAAAGGTCGAGATAACAAATCCAATTTACAATTCTCAAAGGGACCAAACCAAAAGGTGGAGGCGTCCGAGTGAGTGAAAAATTGTATTATCGCTTAATTTTATTCATCAGGAAGATCACCCCTCATTGAAGAAGCTCAGCTAGACGGTAGTGCTCAATAGGGTGGGGGGGGGGATCGCAGGAAGGTGTGGAGGGGAATCCCACCTGCCCTTCAAAGTATAACCCTGAGTTAAATCCTCGTCTATTATTTCTGTTCTTAAAATAGTCAGATAGCAAGATGTTCAAAGGCACACAAAGAGTAGAGGCGCCTCCTTTCAAAGGGCCAGGGCAGCGATTCAAAGAGTTATTCAGGTCACAGAGAAATTACACTTCTTTATGCATCTATAAAGAATTCAGAGTTTTCCATTTTTATTAGCTTTATTGTAATAGCGAAGGTTTTCAGGCATATCATGAGAGGAGCATTTACAGAAGCGATGGGCAAACCAGGCTCACACAGCTCCCGCCTCTCTTTACGAGGTCCACAGCCTGGCAGACATTTTGAAAAGCATAATGAACACATAGCATCTCACTTGCAAGATCCTGCTAATTCACATACATAGCCCAACACTTCACGTTAAAAAAAAAAATTCAGAAGGATTGAGCCTTTTTGTCCACACCTAGACTCCACATGATGCCTCATCTTTGTGCAAACAGACTCCTTGGGGCCACTCCATTACTTCCCTAGAATCGGCATATTGTCATTGAACTGTCACAGAAAATGTCTCGTTTTTAATTTTTTTTGTGTTTTAATCCTATGATCAGAAAACAGCTGATTCTTTGTTAATGCTTAGAGTCTCTAGTTTCTGGTGCAATTCCATAATCTGTTTTTTTTTTTTTTTTAAATTGATCCAATTGTGTCACCGGCTAATTTCATTGCATCTCCTGGCTTCTCCCTGGCATCTCCATAATGGCGCTGTACACATTCAAAAATGGAAGACAAAACAGGTCATACAGCAAGCAGAGAATTTTCTAGCAATGTAGGTTTCGGTCTTTGCTATTTCAGTGTTATTCCCGCTGAGCCTAGCGTGCCAAGAATACCACAGGCGCTGTTCAGAGACACTCGTGATGGCTCAATGGAGAATCAGGAGACCTGGGCACTTAACTATGAGCCTATTCCCAATGATATTCTGTCTCAAATCATTTCCATCCTCATAGAAACATGAAAGTGGAGCAATGACAGATATGGAGCCCAGCATGAGCTGCCTGGAAGAGCTCTGCCTAACAACATAGCTTTATCACTCCACCAGGCATATGAGACCAGAATCCAGGGGAAAAATAATGACATAAAAACCCTACTGAAAATGCTACAGTATAAGAAAAGCTATCAATCAACCAATCAACCAATCAATCAATCAATTAAATAAATAAATAAATAGCCCACAGAAGTGGATGCTTTAAAAAAGCTTAATTCCAATAGGTAAGTACAAATGAAAATTACTAGATATTTTATTCACAATGAACCAAGCAGCATGTCATCGTGTTTTTTTTAATAGAACATAATGTATTACCTATAAAGACCTATGTTTATAAAAATTCCATGCAAAGGAAAACAAAGCAATATGCTCAAGTCTTGACTTATTTTTTGGTTCTTGATGTAACAAAGAAACGGTTTTTTTCAGGGATCATTCAAGCTGTCTAGGTCACTGGTTCTCAACATGCAAGTAGGGTCAAATGACCCTTTCACTGGGGTCACTTAAGATCATCAGAAAACACAGATTTTACATTACAACTCAACATAGTAGCAAAATGACAGTTATGAAGTAGCAGTGAAGTTAACTTTATGGTTGGGGGTCACCACAACATGAAGAACTGCATAAAGGGTCACAGCAGTAGGAAGGCTGAGAACCACTGCTCTAGGTAAGAAATGTTTAAAAGGTTTCTTCTTCCTTAGTCTTTTTTGTATTTTTTTTAACCTTTAAGAATTCTAGTTCCTAATTGCATATATGTGATGACAGAGCACAGAATATGAGTTGGCTCTTTGGGGGGAGGATACATATTTGAGCCACTGTAAGCACATTGATCTTTCAGTTGGTCTCCACCATAAATACCGTGAGAAAGCAGACCAGGTCTTAGACAGGCATATCTAGCTTTAGGAGGGAATCCAATTAGCTAGGCTAATGTAGCCTAAACCCAAGTCCTTGAGTCTATTAGTAGCAAAAACGCACGTTAGTTGCGAAGAATGAATGAATGCCACTTTCTGTTCTGAATTTCCTACTAAGAAACCAAATTTACTCAAATGCTTCTATCCCCAGCTCTGCAGCGATTCTGACACTGACAGTGACGTAAGAAAGCATGAGAGTTGGTCCCCTTCAAATGAATCTGCTCCCTTCAGAACTCAACAAGGAATTTTAACAGATATTCTATATTTCTTCAGTAAATATTTCTTCAGTAATCAATAGGAAATGCCTACTTATTTGCTTATGGTCCTTATGTGCAAGCATATGTCTCAAAACTGTTGTGACATATACTGTTTATATTTCTCTTACCCATCTTAATGTTTCTTAGGCAGTAAATTTTACAGATCACATACCAGTGTGGCTAATTATACATTCTCTTCCTTGTACAGTGGGTAATATCATGGTAGCATAATACAATGTCTACAGAATCAGGGAAAATAGATGACACTGAAGAATGTCAGGCAAAGCTATCTAACTGTGGGCCTTGAATAACAACCAGAGAAGACTAGTTCTTATTAGAATGGTCAATCACTCTATTATCGATAGATAGATAGATAGATAGATAGATAGATAGATAGATAGATAGATTAAAAGTGCATCCAAAATAACTCCTGTGATTATGCCCCATGCCTAACTGGCAACTTACAAGCACATATAGAATTAGTTCACAAAAGTTTCTAGGGAGAACATGGTGCTTGGTTATGGAGAATATCGATGATGAAGAACTTAGGGCAATCCAGGAGTAAGTGGCAAGGCGCGTAGCAGTCTTCCACAGAAAGTCTGGCCTATGATGCTGCAGTCAGTCCCTGTGTTAGCACAGGGAAGTTTACTTAATGAACTGCCAAGAACCGAGCAGAGCCACTATGAGAATACATTTTGTATTTACCAGACTGTAAAATCTGCAATAAGATCCCTCAATCCTCTTAGATAAGTAAGAGTTAAAAGAAATAACCTTCCAGACACAAAAAAATCAGTAGCAAAATAAGAAAGAAAATAGTTTCCAAGAAAAAAAATTCTCAAAGACTAATTTGGCAAAACCCACAAAATTTGCTCAATCATCTGCAAACAGTGATAAAGCAACACAAACAACAGAAGAGTCTTGAAGCATATGACTTCAAAATTTCCTTTTGTGATTAAAAACAAAAATAATAATGATAAAAATGATGAAGAAAAACCTTGGAAAACACTTTGAATTTTTTTTTCATTTTATTATCTAAAGCAATATAAACTTGAATTATGTCACTAGGTCCATTTGCTAGTTAGTCATTTCCAAGTATCTCACACCAATAAAAGTAAAATCTCAAGTGTTTTATAAAAGTAACGGGCCTGAAAAAATTGCTGAAAGTGTTTTTTATATCATATATGTTTCTTTTTATTTTCATGCCTCTGGGGATAAAGAAATAGCATGCAAGTTATTAACTGTAATGTGGCCAATGTAATTACTACAAGCAGATTACAGTAAACATGGTCTTCAAGATGTCACAAATACTTGGGCTCCTGTACTTAGACAGTACTTAGAAATCTGTTAAAAAGTATGATAAGATGGCACAGCTTAACCCTTGCTGTATAAATTTCTGTTCTCCATTTCTTTCTAATAGGTCATGTGTCTAGAATGAAGTCAATTAAAAACAATTTTCAACAGATTGATCGCTTTTTAAACACAGTGCACCTTGAAGGCGGTCATTTACATAACGTATTTCAAGAGTTACATTGCTAAGTTTTTAAAAAAATCAAAGTAATGACCCCAATAAGAGATGCCTGAATCACTAAGTAATTTCAAATAAATGGACAGAGAATGAAAGGCATTTTTCTCACTGGATGATAGACTCCTGATTAAATCTTCTAACACGAACGTGGGTCTTGTCGTCCTAACGGCTCTTCATTTCAGCTAAGGTCACCATGAAAAGAAGGATTATCAAATAAACCCAATCAGAAAAGACTGAAAAGTCTTCAGAGCCTGTGGTTCCACAAGATGTCTGGGTACCCTGATTGTCAGTCTTGTAAAATGTAAGGGTAATTAAACTGACATGAAAATCACTACCCTGTATAAATCCTAAAAACAGTTTATCTAACCTTTTGGTCCTGGGAGAACTCAGGGCTGTCCCAGCAGCTGTCCCTCCTCACCGTCCAGTGACCTTCATAAAAAGATTAACGTTCAACAATCACACCCTGTATAGTGTACACACATCACATGAATGTCCCCTACAAGAACTCAGTTTCTAACTGCGCAAATAAGGCTTCTTGTAGAAACTGGTTCACAGAAGCACCAGTCTCTTTTTTAGGCATGAGAGAGAATTAAATGGGTCTTAAAAAAAAAAAAAGACACTTGGTGAGATAAAATTAAAATTTTACTTCCAAACCACATACTTAATACTTTAGCCCAGTGTTGACAAAGCTTAAATTTCAAGTGACTTGACAAAGTCAAGCAGTATTTTAAGTCTCTAATTGTATATACAATATTACCTAATGTAATATGAGCATTTTCTAAAAACTAATATGAAAGATAGTGATATTTTAAAAAAGAAGTTAGGTACATGACAAAACACTAGCCACTGGATTTCTCCCAAGTGGAGGTATTCAGATACTAATCATATGTCCACTTAAAATTCTGCCTATGTGAAAGCAATATAGACATGTGCACACACGCCCAATCTTTGAGAACCTGCAGCTGCCTCAAGCTAAGGTTCTCCCCTCCAAGTCAATGGTTATTTTCCTTAACACAGACATAGTCACATAAATTTCCTCGTAAGGCTCAGGGCTGTGTAAACATTCATCTCGCTCAAAAAATCCAAAAGGAACTTTTGAATATTTATATGATATTAAGGCAAGGAAGGCAAAAATCCAAAAATCCAGTAAGTACATTTCATTAGGAAGCTATAGCGTAACAATATATTCTAATGCTCAAATGCCTTAACAACTTTCTTTAAAAAATGATGCCTTAAAATTACGTTATCAGTTCAGATCTTCTGATATGGGATTTTCCTTTATTTTATTTCAAACTACATAGGACCCACCATGTTTTGCTGGGAAGTTATCTGCCTGAAAGAAACCATGTACTGAAAATTTTCATACAAAAAGGCAGACAGACTGCCATGTCCTGCTTCTAAAAAAATATTACCACAACCCTCTTATTTCTTCCATCCTTTTTGTTCAAATCTTTAAAGTGACGAGGTAATCTTAAATTGGAGTTTTAAGGGGCACCTGACTGGCTTGTCAGACTAAACTAGCATATTAACTACATTCATTGTGTCACCATGGGAGCCTCAGTTTTTATCATTTTGATATCCCCTCCAGGGTTTCAATCTTCTCTCTTGGAGCTCAATCACGCTCTGTGATGCTCTGTTCCTACATGTGGATGAGAGAATTTCTATTTAAAAATACATGGGGGGGTGTCAGGCACTACTGATTGAGAAGGTATTCCATGATGATCCCTATTTTCAGTTAAAATGCGCACTTACAGTTTTGGATTTAACACCCCTGCCTCTGCAGTCAGACAGTCATTTAGCTGGAGTCAATCAAGCGTATGATTAGAAATAATAACTCACAAGCAATGAATTCAAAAAGATTAGATCTTTGCCGAAATGCACAAGTACAGCATCCCATTATGCATCCCTTCCTCTCGGGTTTCTAGAGAGCAGACCAAAAAAAAAAAAAAAAAAAACAAACAGAAAAAAAAATCTCCTGCACGCTGTAAGCTGCCTTTTCTAGAAATCTTGACGGATCACTCTTTTCACTGTGATCAGAAACCTCAGTCCACTGGAGAGATGGCCAGAGAGATAATCAGCCCAGGAGTCACGAAGGATCTCTTCCATCTTTTCATCCTTTATGGCAAAAGTGGTGTTTTCCACTGACTAAGTGAATCGGAGGCTGGATGTAATTTAATCTTATTTATATAGAATACCGAAGGCAGAAGAACAGAATGTGGTGAAACCTCAGATAAGGCTGGTGTCCAACAATAAAAAATGACTCTCTTGTTATATTCTTCAAATTATGCTTCATGCCATTGTCTGGTATTTCACTTAAGTTGAGAGCGAGAAGTATTTAGAAAAACTGTTTGGATTTCATAAAGTATATTGAAACACAATTTCGATTGGCCTCTCCAGTGTAACACTTTTAAGCACATCAGAAGGATTTAATAACACTAATAAAATTTAGAGCATGTGAAAGAATTGGGCAGTGATGTCGGGTGTGGTAGCTTTCCCTTAATCAGAATACAGATAGCATAAATCATGGTCAATGGTGTTAAGAAATGGGTAAGATTCTTCCAAGGAGAAGATTGGCAAAAGTGATAAGCATTTTGTTTTAGACTCTAAAGTGGACAGGGTGCCTTCCGGGCAGGTTGCCTTCCCTGCTGTACTTACTTTCAGCCGCACTATGGCAGCACACGGGACAAACACTAACATAATTCATACAAATAAGGTCGCAGAGAGCAGCCTGGGAATTGAATTTTTTTCTGCACATAAATCCCAAGGCTGAATACACTGCAAGTGGGAAACTGAGAGCCAAGGCCGTATAGAAGCTTCATGTAAATGAAGTCTACAGACATGTTCTTAAAATACAGATATATTTTTAAAATGTGTGCGTGTGCATCTTTTTAAATGAAGCAAAGTTTGTCTCAACTGGTAACGGAAGGTATCTTGCCAATTAAGGAATATCTGACCTATAGTCAAACACTGAAAATAAGTTATCTCAGTAAAGACCTCAGTTATATTCATTACAAGTTGTGTGCTAAGAAAATGCCACTGAGGACATTTAGGACATTTATTCAACAACAACAAAAACAACAACAACAAAAAATGACACCTTAAAAAAATCTAAATATTGCTTTAGATATTTTTTCACCACATTTACTTAACAGTTTCATTTTCCTTCAACTGCCAATTAGAGAATCAAATTCCATCCTTCTATCATGATTTCCCCACTCACATACAGAGGATACTTTGGGCATCCTAGAACAGAAACCCTGGCCCACCTCTAATACACTGCACCTCCATGGAACGCACCAAGAATCCCGTCCCAAAGCCTCTTTTATAGTGTGTCTCTTCTCCCTATGACCCAGAGAACGTTCCCCTGATTCAGAAGATATAAGTTTGCATCTACCATCTCACCATTAAATTTTAGTCCATGAAAACAGGGAAACATAGGACACACATAGATACACACACACACACTCACAGAGTCGAGCTTTCTCAGCACACAGGAGAAAAGGGAGGCAAACGGTATGCAGTACACCTTCAACTGTTACTTTTGCAAGCGACTACTGTTACAAAGAAACAAACCCACTAACAACTGGCAGACACAGGGAAAGCACAAGGATGTGCATGCCCCTTCTCAGCTGATGTGGGGCAGCTGATTCTACCTGAAGGAGCAAGCTCCTCCATGTTTACAGCTGACTAGGCAGTTACTACAGGTTTATACCTGACAATGATGGCTGGGGACAGACAGAAAAGACAGACTGAAAGACAAGTGTACTCCAAGACTACACTTCTTTATTCAGAAGTAAAGAGGAAACATCAAGAACCACTACTCTGTAGCTTTTCCCTTCTGCTGTGGACTGAGTCATGTCACGTAGCATATGAACTGAATTGTTCCATCCAAGGCCCAACCAAACCTTCAAACAGAGATGAGAAAAAAATACAACTTAATTTATATTTATTTATCTTTTTTTTTCTGCCTTACAGAAAACTACCCATCTAAAGTAGGTCAACCTATGAAATATTTAGATTAAAAGCTGTGGGTTTCAAGGAGGAAAGAAAAAAGATATCCTCCAGCCCACCATCTCCAATATTTCACTGATTCGTTAAAGCTTCATGGCGTTTCTATTATGTGACAAACCCATTCCCAGGCCTGTGTCTTTATGTGCACAATGTGCAGTGTATAAATATGCAACACAAAGATTCCATATTCAGCCCTGATCAGCCATTCTCTTCTCTCCTCATGAGCACGTGACGCCATTGAAAGAAAATCTGAAGCTTACAGCGCTAACTCAATACAATAATAAGTTCCTGAGGTGCCCCAGTTACTTTTGGCTGGCAGGGAAACGGGTGCGTGTGAGATTCCTTTTAAACAAAATTCATTAAATGTACTTGTGCCTCTCATGTGCTGGCTTCTTTTCAACATTCCCAAATACTAGATGACAGCATTTGCACAGTAAGGAAGCTTCTGTCCTAAGGATGGGTAGCTACATTCCCGAGGCCAGGACAATGACAAATCAGAAGATGAGAGGCATCTTCAGCTTGCATCAGGTGACATGTGTCAGAAATTACACTTGGAGTCACCTTTAGAAACGCTGGGTTTGGTGACATCCCGATAGGCAGTTTCCTAGCAGTCTGCGGCACAGTGAAGCTTCAGAAGCCACTTTAGAGCAGGCTGGGGGCGAGATCGCCACTTTTGTCTGCCATTTTGGAGGAAACTACTATAGGCAACCAAGAAGAAACCTAGGAGGAGCCAATAGGTCTCGGATGAAGATGTTCGAAATGCCTGGCTGCCTCATCAGTGAAACAAACAGCTAGGAAAAGGTTCAAGAGGATCGCACATCTCTGCTTCTGAAAACCATGCTACCTGAACTTCAAGGCTGTGTCCCAGTTCATACCTTTCCCATTCCCAACAAGCATAATGCCAGCAGGTGCTTTACTAAGGGTGTGTCAAAAGAGAGACTGGGCTGACAGCCTCCAGCATCCTTGAGAAACTTAAAACTCCAGTGAACACATTACATAGTATGCATGTGCTGGACTTTGCTTGTCCCCACCAGTCCTTCTAAATGACTTTCTTTTTTTTTTTTAACACACATCAAATTAAAACACAAGGATGCAACCTCTAATCTACACTAGGTTCCTTTCCAGATTCTACTCAGGCCACACTTCCTCCCCTCTTCCTTCCTCACCTTGTCCTCCTCCTATCCCTGGTACACATTCATATAGCCCTACCCTACAGCAAAATCAGTTCTCCAACAAGCATACTGAGAGTCAAGACCTAAGTTTCTACCTCTGGCTAGAAAACTCTGACTCTTCCAATTCTCCATTTGTAAATAGATCTCCAAAAGAAATCAGCCTGAGGGCACCGAATGGCGGTGGGCCTCTGCAGGAGCAAGGCTGGCTGATAGGGACAAGCATCCTCAGAGAGGCCAGGCAACATTTGTTCAGACACAAGCCCCCAAGTGCTCGCCCACCTCCAGGGCTGTCAACTTCCATCTGATTTTCATTTGTAAGTGAAGCTACACAAATCTTCAGCGATAAAGAATAGTGACGGAAATCTTTGTGAACACTTGGCATTTTCTCATTTTCTGCAAAAACAAAAGCCAGCTCTCCATTTGGGCAACTCCTAATTGTGCTGGCTTGCTTCATTTGCCTTCACCACCAATCCGGTAGTAATCTGTCAATATAGGTAACCAAATACTCTAAAGCACTTATTTCAAATTAATTGTACATTTGCATATTTATGAATATTATACACTAAAAGTTAAAAACCATTTTTTTTTTTTTACTGCCGAAGTGTATACATCCAGTCTCCCAGATGGCATGAGTAATAAATCAATGAAGAGGCTTCATTTAAAAATAATAATTCTTGTGACTTAGCATTGGTTCTAACTCTCAGCACAGCTTCACAAATCTTTTTTTTTTCTTTTGAGAGGAGAAAATCTATTTTTTTCACCATATTGGGCAAATATAACATAATATAAGGCATCCCTGCAAGAGACCCTTATTCTAAGAGCTGATCATTTGTGAATATGTACTCCTCAGTGAATATTTATCCAGCATGAACTTGTGCCCCCTATCATGCTTGGTTAAGGAAACACTGTAGAGAAAAAGAGAGCTGGAATGTCCCTAATATTAACTTAAGGAGAAAGAAAGGCAAATAATTACAATTTCTAACGCTTAGTTCAATAGTTTCCTGTGCAAAAGTCAGGCAGAAGGAGTAACTACTATGTGGCCCGAGAACTGAAGAATGGCCAATTAGCAGAAGAAGGGTTAAAAGCATTCCATATCTGGATCCTCTTGCATGAGTTAAGAATGCACAGAACCTTCTAAGGGAAACAAAAACATTTTGACATGCCTCACAAAGAAGGAAGGGTGATGGCAATCTCTTTGAAAAGGAATGTGATCTGGTAAAAGGTCTACTCTAGAAAACAGGGCAGTCAGAGGATTATAACCTAACAGAAGATGGAATCAGATTTCGGGGACAGAAAGGTAACATTACAGACAGCTCTGGAAGAAGGTAACCATAAAAGAAATAACAGAGGTAGGTTGGAAGAAGTCTAGCGGCAAGCAGCAGGTGCTGGGATGGTTCAAGGCTGAGGCTTGCATGCTGCTTGCCACCACTACAAGAGTGGCAACCATTCTTACCTAGGAGGAATGGGACCAAAACTGCTCGTAGGGTTCACTCTCAGGAAGGACACTCACTCAAGGGCCAAAGAAAAAAAGAGGGTTGAGACTTTCTTAATGACTAATGTCTCTCAACCAAACTATGGTGGTCATTTTAAGACAAACACACACAAAAAAATGCAGTAACTGATTATGTGTGAGAGGGCACATGGCATAAAAACATCCAGAAGGTGTCTATTGAGGAATGCTGACTCATCTCCAAGATGTGCCCTCTGACCTTCCTGACCTCTGACCTTGCTGACCTCAGAGGAGCTGCTCCCATTCTGCTCTGCTGTATAAAGTAGAGATACTATTATTTATTTGTTTGTTTTGAAGATTAAAGAAGCATTAAGCACTTTACAGTATAGTGGATAAAACAGCATGGTATAAAAAAGAAAGGTGACCACCCCTAGGCCATCGCAGAGAGTACTGCAGTTGCTTCTGTTTGATGTTAACATGGAAGGAACACATTTACTTGAGTCTGGCTATAGATGAGTGGGTTTTATCTTTAAAAGAGGTAGAGGGTGTAGATAAAAGATGACGATCTTCTGTCTTTCTCTTTACTTGGCATTTGAATTCCATAACTACTAAACCACTAATATACCCTAACATCTCTCCCCCAATTAAAAAAAATATTCTCTCTCTCTTTCTCTCTCTCTCTCTCTCTCTCTCTCTCTCTCTCTCTCTGTGTGTGTGTGTGTGTGTGTGTGTGTGTGTGTGTGTGTGTGTGTGTTTATGCCACATGTGTAGGTTGTACCTACTGAGGCCAGAAGAGGGCATTACATTCCTATCTAAATTTCAGGGAGTTATGACCTACCTAATATGGGTGCTATTACTACACTTGGGCCTTCTGAAAGATCAGCAAGTACTTTTAATCATTCTGCCATCTCTTCAACTCCTGATTCTGTCCAATTGTTAACTGAATGCATAGCTAAGAAGAAAAAAAGTAGTAGATAAAAAGCAAAGTCCCAGTGACTGGAGAGATGGCTCAGCTGCCCTTTCAGAGTTCCTGAGTTCAAACTCCAGCAACCACATGGTAGCTCACAACCATCTGTAATAGGATCTGATGCCCTCTTCTAGTGTGTCTGAGGACAGCTACATTAATCAATCAATCATAATCAATCAATTAATTAATCAATAAATTTTTTTTAAAGAGAAAGAAAAACTCAATTTTATAACCTATCCTTTCTCACAGCTAGGTAATTAAGGATTGACCAATAGGACAGAAGCATAAATCAGCATACGGAAATCAACAGCATCTGAACCTACAACAGAAGGACACACACACAGATAGACATACTTCCTTTTCCTCCTTTTTCTATTTTTTGTAAAAAGCTAAGTACAACTGGAGCCTTAGCATGTGTCATGAGCCCTGAGGACAAAGGTGACACCTGAGACATGGCACAGCAGCTTTGCCATAGCTTCTGCATGCAGAAAACCACTCAGGAAAGTTGAAAATCATGTTCATGCCTCTTCCTCAAATATCTCCCACTAATGGAGTCAACAAATACACTTGGATGTCAGTATTAGAATATTCCCAGATAAATAAAAATATGAAGCTAGAGAAGCCATTAATTTGAACTCACAACTGTCATTCCATTATGTTTTTTAGTGCCTTTATGGTGGGGAACGGGGAAGTGGGATTTCATTACATAGTCAAGGCTGCTCTTCAACTTGCAATCTCTCTACCTTAACTTTGCAAATACTACAGGATGATGCAAGATGGATCACAAATGAGCCCAGACTATTTGGTGATACCCTCAATCACCAAAATAATAAGTAATTATATACGTAGGCCCCTGAGATGGCTCAGTGGATAAAGGTATCAACCACCAAGACTTGCAATCAAAGTTCAATCATTAGAAGCCACATTTAAGAAAGGAGAGAACTGACCCCTGGGTAAGTAGTCCTGGAGCCTCTACATGCACTTCACTGCATTGGTGTGTGCATTAATTAATTAATTAATTAATTAATTAAATGTAAGATATATTTTAAGTGGCAAATGTAATACAGGAGGTTAAGTCATGGATCCTCAATTCTTACTTTGTATCTTTCTCTAGCAGGAATTCCTTTAGAATGGGGCAACTAACTTTAAAACAGTAACAACAATTACCATTTGTTGACTATTTCCATTATACCACTATGGTGGCTGAGATCTTTGCAGTTTCACTCTCTAACTGAATCCTCACAAAGTGCTGTGTCAATATTATGGTTTTGTTTTTACTTCTTGGGAAACTGGAGTGGACTAAACTTCATTTGTAGAGCTGGAATATCCCAATCAGTTTTCAAGCCCAGACTTACAGAACACCAAAGCAGTTCTCCTCACCATTGCAGAGTATCCCCTCTTCAGCTGGGTCTCATGGCTTTCATTTTATGTAGAAGTGCCACCATGAAGGTGCTAATGAGCAGAAAGCTTGGGCAACAGACAGACAGAAGAGCTCACTGGTGACACCTGCACTTGATGCTCTGAGAAGCCTCCAGTCAACCTCACTTCTTAGGGCCTAGTGTTTCCTCTCCCAACAGTAAACCTGAGAGGAAGTCACTTTCTCATGTTCATCTTGAGGAGCCAACTTTACACAGTCTCCCCTTGTTTTCATGCTGTTTTCGCTCTGCTCTGGATCAGGGGAGGGAGCAAGTTCAGATCAATACAAGAAGTGTGTGTGGAGTGCCAGACCCTCACCTATTTTCAGCTTCCTAGTTTAAAAGCTGAAAATAAATCATGTGAGATGCATAGAAAAACTCTTCTAGCTTTCCTAATGTTTAATGGTGATTTATGGCCTTAGAACATTTGTGAATTTAACAGCCCATCAAAGTGTCTGAGAGCACACCAGTTCTAAGGACTCATTAAGTGGCATTAAACATAACTCTCCATGAAGCACGGGTGCGGCAGGAATGGTGGGCAGCCCTGGTGAACAGCCACAGCTATATAATTTATTGTTAGTAATTTTGCCTTATTACGTCCAAAAACATTTTTTAAAGAGAGGGGGGAGTCCGTTACTTAAAGAAAATATTAAAAAGTGCTTCACTGCTTTGCCAGCACTATAAATCGGACAGACAGAAAAATCTCTAATGATTCTAACAACGACTAATTCCATTCCAAGTGACCCCAAAAATGACAAGGAAGACATTTTGTGGCAAAGCATTATAGGATTTTTATTATAGGCTTATGTTCTTCCAAACTTACCTCCTCCCCAAATTCCAAAGATCACTCTGGAAAATAAATGTGAAATCTAAGGAATTTTTCCCTCAATATACAAGTGGGATACCTCCTGTTTCAGCCAGCTCACACCCTCAGATGGACTGTCGTATGTCGCAGATATGCAAAGGTCAGAAGCACATCCTTCAACAGAACTGGGCTCTCCAGTCCTAATCACATTCTGTTGGGGCACTGGCAATACTTTAATGAGTCAAACCAAACAGCTAATAAAGGTTGGGGGAAGGGAAGGTTGTTTGGGTTCCCTCAAAGTGACCAACTTACAATGTCAAAAGAGAATGGTCAGAGTTCAACCTTCTCTGCATAGGAAGTAGCCTTCAATCCATTCTCTAAGACAACTCAGTAACTAGGCCAGAAACAGCCTATAGCATTCATGGTTTCCAGTCTCCCACTGTAGGCTTAACTGAATTTAAAAGTTTTAAGTCTCAGTACACTACGCATAATAATTATGCTAACAACACAGCTTTAACCAGGATCTCTTATTTGCCTTAGGCCTTGCTTTAAACACTGACTTTTCTCTCCCTCTGGACCAGCACAGGTGTGTCTACGTTCCTTTGCCAAATTCTGTACTTCCCTTTTACTGGGTTTAGGAACTAAACTATTCCCTCCATAAACTTCAACAACTTGGTAGTGAATGTCTGCAGCAACGATAATTTTTAGAAAGAAAAGTGGAGTCATAGGGTTGAGGTTACCTCAAAGGGGCAGCCATGTTGAAAATGGACTCCACAAAGCTACATGGCCCTCAGTCCTGCCATGTTTCTGCTCATTAAGCACGTGTGCAGTTAAGTCCTGCAGCATGAGTGTCAGCTGTGTGCAAGGTGGCCTTGACATTACATAGCATGAAGCATGATTTTCACAGAGATTATATTCTGCAAGTAAGCATTCAATTTCCTAACTCTTTAATAGAGCTCCAGTCAAAGAGACCAAAATTAATTTCAGTGATTTAAAAAAAAAAAAAAAAAAAAAAAAAAAAAAAGGTTATTTTATTTAAAAAAAAAAAAAAAAAAAAAAAAAAAAAAAAACTGGGTTAATTTATGTCCACAAATTTATGTCATTTTTAATTACATTTATTTAGCTATAATTTGTTTGTTTATTTATCTCTGTGTGTTATAGAGGGATGTATATATGTCATGGCACGAATATAGAGACCCAAGGTCAACTTTATGAGAATTGGTTCTCGCCTTCCACCATGTAGGCTCCATGATGAAGCTCAGGTCATAAAGCTTCGAAACAAATACTTTTATAGGCCGGGCGGTGGCGCACGCCTTTAATCCCAGCACTTGGGAGGCAGAGGCCAGCCTGGTCTACAGAGTGAGTTCAGGACAGCCCAGGGCTACACAGAGAAGCCCTGTCTCGAAAAAACAAACAAACAAACAAACAAACAAACAAACAAACAAACAAAAAACCCAAATACTTTTATAAACTGAGCCATATCATTGGCCTAATTTGTATGACTGTTTTTTGGTTTGTTTGTTTCTTTAAATCTGACATCTTACACAGCTCAAAAAGGGAACAAATACATGTGGCTGGTTTATTCAGGGGCTGGAAAGATGGTTTAATGATTAAGAGCATTGACTACTCTCTCAGAGAACCCTTGTTCGATCCCCAGCACCCACATGACAGCTCACAAGTGTCTGTAACTCCAGTTCCAGGGGATCCAACGCCCTCTTCCGGCCTCCAAAGGTACTGCAGGCATGTGATGCACAAACACCCATGCAGAAAAAACATCCATACATATAAAATAATATTTTTAATCACAATAGAATAAAGTAAAGATTCTACTTGGAGCCACTGAACATGGATGCTTTCTGATCATTATTCCATGGCTGCATATTGTTAGGTTCAATTGTGTGAAAGTAACTTAAGTGGCTGGTTGACATATACTTAACAAGTGAAGTTAAATTCTCTCATAAGCAAGTCTGTACTTAGCAATCACTGAAAAGTTAGATTATCATTATAACATGATTGATCACTTTCTCTCAACATATATGCAAAGCAGAAGCAAAAAAAAAAAAAACCAAAAACTAAATCCATCCCCAGACTGCATGCCTTTCTTATTTTCCCCATGACTAATGCCAATTTACATACAGTTCATAACATGTTATAATATGAAATAATTTATTCACTTTAAAATTATAATTCTAATTCCTTATTAATTGGTGTTAAGTAAGAATTAGTAGATTATTCTGAAGCTAATATTCTAAAATAGCCAGAAGAGGCAGGTTGAGCAGTCATCTAAAATTAGCTTATTCACTGTAAAATAAAGATTGAATGTTAAGGTATAAAATTATTCTAAATCCCCAAACACACCAGAACCAATTGTGAAATTAAATGTGACACTTTCCATAATTCAAACTACAGCACTTCATTTTTGTCTTTCTCCTCAGCTACCTCTAAATTAAATTAATCTTATTGATTATAACTCAGAAATATTCATCTTACCACGATTTTTAAATATTAATAAAATGCACAATTCAGTTGTACACAGTTAAGTTAGTTTTTTTTTAATTGCAATATAGGAGGCGAAAAACAGGTTCAGCAAGGAGCTATAGCCGCAGCCTGGGTCACGAGACTAGCAGCTAATTTCTGTGCTACTTTAAGATGACTGATAAAGTTGTCCACCCCAAACCTCCTTTTGGGCCCATTTTGCTGAGGCAGGAGCTTACTAACTGGTTACAGTGTTACTTAACTAGCCATACCTGGTAACAAAGTTTTGAAATGAAACAGAAGCTCTGGTCCAGTTAAAATGTGTCACCATATATAAACCATGGTGAAACCTTCACTGAGAGCAGAACCAGTCAATTAATACTCACAGGTCTTTATCCTAGAAATCCTAAGAGCACATAATGTGTCTGCTCTGCATTTTCTCATAAGATAGGGGCACACTGTAGAAAGCAGACTACTGGTTGCTTTGTCCTCACGAAACTTCTCTCCTGTTACCAACTTCAGGAATGTATTTGGTAAACTCAGCCTATCTATCTCAGCAGCATTATTTTGAAATTTTAATTTGGAAGAAAAAATATTTAGCTTTTCCTTCACCCTACAGTGAGTGAAAGTAAGAGGGAAAGAAAAACAAAAGTATCCCAAGACAGCTCCCAAACCACTCTCCTGCCTCCCTGGCTCAAAGCTGGGCACTAACTGTCCAGCTCTCCTTATTTGTAACTGTGCTGATGGGAGCAGCTTCATGGTTAGTATTAGATTTTATATGCTGTAATGAATCTTGTTACTTCATTAACTGTTGCTTCTTTTCTGTCTTAAAAAAAATGAACCATCTATCAGTATCATTCTTGTTCCTGTCATATATTTAGAAATATATGGGATACATATAAAGATAAGCCATGAATTTAAAACAAGAGTAATACAGGATACATAGGAAACTTTGAAGAGAAAAGGGAAGACAGAGATCATGTAATTATATTATCTCAAAAAAATTTTTAATGTCCATTCTTTTTCACGTAGCATTGAGTTAGTTGGTTTGTGTTTTTATTTCCTGTGTCATAAGGCATCAGTTCTCAACCATAAATACACCGATATACACTTTAACCGCATTGTTTCATTTTTGAATCTGGTGTTCGAAATTGTGGACAAATCTCCACTGTAAACGCTAGATGGTGTTTACACAAGTTACAATGATCTGCTTATGCTTCAGCAAAATAAGTCCTAATCTTTAAGCATTGTTCATTGTCAGCTATGAAATATATTTACTTTCACCATCAGAGACATAAAACATTTAGTTTTAAAATAAGTTAAGTGTTCAATGAGACTGAATGAAAATAAGAAGTGGTGATGATGGGACATTACTTCCACAATCCATCATTTAAATAAGAAGCTGGGCTTGATGTGTCATGCAGAGAAGCGCACATGCACACTCACGCGTGCCACCTGTGAAATGCCACCAGGGCAGCATCCCTGTTTCACAGATGTGCATGATGATACAAAGAGTTGGAGAATTTGTCTAAAAGTACACAGAGAGTGATTGGCAGATAATTGATTCTGGAATATATGCTCTATATTCTATACAGTTAGCCAGTTTTATGTTGTGATGCTTAAGTCTCCTCGGAATCAAATTTTGTGGCTAACCAGCACCTAGAGAAATTTAACTTTAAAAAGAATGAGGTAATAGGCCTATTAAGTTGTACACATTGTAGCACTTTAGAAAGTTCATGCTAGACATACTCAAAAATGTTATTAGCATATAAAATGAAACTCAAAGCACAAGATACCTAGAATAAATGTTTTGCATGAATCCACGATCTCTGGCTTCATTTCTCCCCATCCATTCATTATGAAAACTTGTCGCTCAGCATATGGAACATCTAAACACTTCTTGTCTCTTTCTTAAGACCACAGCTATTCATGGTTTAAGAAGCCAACTAATCTCTTCATTATGGGAAATGCCACGCCATATTGTACCCACAAAACCTCTGATAAATACTAACTACTAACAATGAGGGGTGACACCTGAACACAAAAGCACAATTTGACTGATTATGAAGAATAATGAAGAAATATTACACTAAAATAAGGCAGATTACGTTCCACCCAAACTGTCCCTGACTTAGTCACTGGGGTCCTGGGGAAGGAGAATGTCACCTTAGGGCCAAGGAAGACAGCATGTCTAAGACTGAGTAAGACAATGACATCACTTAGTATCACAATCTAAAAACAAAACCATCCATGAAGGGGCATATAAAGGATAAACAAATGCTCTATGACTGTTTCCGTGTCTGCATACAGGTGAAATAGTTTCTAGGTACCCTATTCAAATGTTTTAGAATCCTAAGATGTTATGCATACTCTGAAATTTTGTAGCATGTGTACTTACATGCTATTGTTTTAAGAAAATCAAGATTTTGTGCCTGTCAATATTTACCCAAATCCCTTTTAGTACTCAACTTGATGCTATCATAAATACTAACTATCATAATAACTAACTAAGTGATTAATAACTCTGAATATTCTTTATATAAAGTAATACACCGGGAGGGAAAAAACTATGTTTTTACTGTATTAAGCTGTGTTGTTTTTATACACAATTATGATTTACTCAATAACAGGAATATGTTCTGACAGATTAATCATTAGGTGATTCTGTCACTGTGTGAACATAAGGGTTTATTTTCCATGGAATAAGACAGATGGGACTCACTATATAATACCATGTTACTGGACCACTGTGCAGAAGATGTCTGCCACTGACTAAACTATCATGTGGTACATTATCTGTATACATGCATAGAATTAATATGCACGGTTTTTAGAGTAGTTAATTAATACATAGGATGCAGTAATAGTCAACACATGGTAGCAGATAGCTTTCCAAACACATTAATGGCAGAACATAGAGAGAGAACCTCAATAAAAACTATGGACTTTGATAGTGTAGGTTTATTATATGCAACAAAATATATTGCTCTACTGGGTGGTGCTTCTATAGGACAGTGAGTATATGGGTAATCTCCATTTCAATTCAATTTCACTTGAACTTATATCTGCCCTGAATAATAAGTTATATTTAATGCAACTACATGCCCTGTCCTTTTCACATACATGTATATAGGATGTATAATATATGTATGCTCATACATTTTAATTCATGTGTGTATTCTCACATGTATCTTTTATATACACATAAAATTTTCCATGGCAAACTGATAGAATTTATACTTAAGACAGCCATATGGCTATTATTTTTTTCTAGACACCAAAAAATAAATATTGCTTTATACGGAGATATAATAATAATTCTTCTCTTAGACTATAAATGGATGTAAAATTATTGCTTTCAAAAAGACATATTACATGAAGAAGTATGATACAAAGATCTTTACACATAACCTTCCTAATAAATATAACAGAATTCGTTTAAACTCTCTTCAATGATCTCTATAGCCAAAACATTTGGCCACTTTTGAAAAACATTATAATCAACACTGAATATTAATTTCTAGTAGCAAGAAAATGGAGGTGGGCAGAGTTGCCAAAATTTAATCAAGATTTCAGCAGCTATCTGTTTCCATAAAACAAAAATGGTGCATTTTAATAGTGGTGATTTGCTTGGTATCTCCTCAGGATCCATCTTCTTTTGTTCATTGGAGCTGACCAGGAGCATCTCTGGATCTTCAGCAAGCAGACAACCCAACCTCTCGCAAAGACACCCTACAGGTCTCTCTGGGAACTCCTTGAAGGCAGCTGTGAAGCTGGTTGATACCACACAGCCTTCCGGGCTGCAGAAGCAGACCCTGTGCTCCCACAGAGAGGAGCAGCATGGGGAAGGACCGCTCCTCTAATACACTCGTCCTTCCACCTTTCCCCATCTTCCCATCCAACCTCCATGTTTTCTTCTGTCCAGTCTCTTATTCCCTTCACTTGCTCTCCACTATGCCCCTCTCCACTCTCTATTCCCCCCCAGTACACTTTACTTCTTTATTATATATCCTTCTGTAGAAGAGAGAAAAAAGGCACAATACACAGAGGATACCAGCAGGGAAGGCTCCTCTTGAACAGGCTGGAAAGCACGAACTCCTTCAGTGTTCTCCACATTAACCCTCCACCCTCACCCTGACAACCTCCTCTTCTTTCTCCTTTTAAGGAGTCACCCTCCACCTTCTCTCTTGTTTATTCTCCAGCCTTGTTCCTCTCTTTTCTTGTGCTTCCATCATCTTTATTACTCAAGTACAAGAAGATGTTCCAACCAAACCTTCCACAAACTTTCCCTAAACATTCTAGAAAAAAGAAAGAAAGAAAGGAAGAAAAGAAGGAAGGAAGGAAGGAAGGAAGGAAGGAAGGAAGAAAAACACTGAGAGAAGAAAAACCTCACTGGCTTTTACCCAGAAGATGGGTATCTCTTTCCCATCCTTTGCCCTTTCCTTAGCAAACCCATAAGAGAAAACTGAGAGGGTGTTTTCTAAATAAACACCCTCTCAAGATGGAAATAATAACTTTTTAACCATCACAGATGTCTCTTATGGTTGTGGAAGCTATTCTTTGAAAATATTTTCCTAATCTACTCATGTGCCCAGAATATTTTATTTAAATCAGGTTAAAATTATTCTTTCAAAATATCTTGGGCCAACATCACATTTTAGAAATCACTTCATAATTCAGCAACTTTTTTTTCTATGCATTTAATCTTCTCTAAACTCACTCTCCATACAAGTGCACTTTTACATTCGTAGTCAAATTATTTTCAGGTCTTGCTCTCCAAGAAATGGCACATGGAGGCATAAAACAACGTCCTTCCGTGGCTTACACTCAGTTTATTCTGTAAAGTGCACTCTGGCTTTTAAATTTTTCTTGCTGCTTTCTTCTGGGTTCTTTTCTGTAGTGAACTGCTTCTCCAGAAACTACAAACTGCACAAAACCAGTTCTACTAGGAACTGGGGTCAGACACGAACCTGCAGAAGGTCTGATCTGCTGACTCTGTGCCCTTCCTCGTCCCTTTCTGAATGGACAGAGTATGCAGGGGGAAGACATCCTGGCAGTAGACTAGTAGGCAGTAGACTTTGCAGTCCTGGAGCCTGGAGCAGGGCGTCCTCTGCCATGAGCTGTGGTCTGGGCCCCCCCCCCCCCCCCCCCCCCCCCCCCGCAGCGCCAAGGGTCTGGCCCCTCCTCCTCACTGCACGGCTCTACCACATTACTTCCGCTTTTCTAACTTTTCCACTTCTGAGCACCATCAATTATGCACTAGAATAACAGAGGTCTGGCCAGGCACTGGAACATAAAGGCCGATTATGACGATGAATAATTTAAACACCTGCGTGCCACGTTCCTTCAGCCAGCGATAGACCAGGAGTTTGTGATGTCAATGGAAGGTCTAAGTGTCCCAGAATGCCAAGCCTAGGGAGGGTAGACAGCACATTCACCCTGGAACTTCCTACTCATCGTTCCCCAGTGTAAAGAGGCACAAAACATGTGAACTCAGTTGTTCTCAAACCAGGTAACATCACAAAGGCCTCCCTTCCAGACAGTTCCCATCCATTCGTTCTTAATTCATTCCAAGAATTTTAGCACTGGGTACCATTTTACATCTTCAAGTAAAAGTTGATATGGGAGTTTCCAATGCAAGGTTATTAAAGTTTTAAGAAATGCCAACTTTAGGAGTCCTTTGCCACACCGTACACACATTCATTTAAGAATAAAAAATGAGTGGAAACCGGTGAGGGATTACAGACAGAGGGCAAAGGTCGAGTCCCCTTTAGCCGTGCCTCACGCACTCTCAAGCAACTGTAACTCTTCAGGTCTCTTTGGTGTCCTAATTTTCAAACTGTGGTTTTCAGTTTTACAATGGAGAGGAGACAGTCCGGCAACAACTGCAAAGACAAAAAGTTACAAGAATCGGGAAGACAACCAGGATCCTCCACGTAAATATCCAAACAAAGTTTTAAAAACCGGAGAAACAGAACGCAGGAGGAACGTGCTTCCCGTCTATGATAGGGAAGCAAATTTAACGTTGGATCTTTAGAGGCATATACCCAAGCTAAAAACAAATGGCATTCCAGATTCGGGGGGGGGGGGGGGAATTTCAAGTCTACTTATCAATAACGAAAGTACCGCAAAGGTGTAATCCAAGGCTCCTAGTGTGTAAAAGGAAAGTACAACAGCCCCAGTAGCCTACAGAGAAGTGATGAGGAGGCAGGAAGACTAGACTCAAAAGAGGGATACAGGTACATCAACATGGACCCTCCAACCATGAAACCCAGAAGGCTGCTCTTAATCCCTGTCAAATAATATTCACCCCGTTCTGGAATGAGGCTTTCATTACCTAGGAATACTCCAGAATTAATCCTTCGTCTCCATGAGAGCTAGTGTCACATTTCTAAATGCAAATGGATGAAAACTCCAGGGGAAAAACCATTTTGGAGTGTGGTTTTCAGAAGGCTTCAGGTTTAGTCATGTCAAATTAAAGAGGAGCAAAGCTTCTTAAAACAACATTCTTCCTAAATCACATCCATGTGATTTAGCAAATTGATACAGCCAAAGTCAATAAATCATGATGCAGGGTTTTATTTTAATGTATGACTTCTTTTCTTTTTTTTTTTTTTTTTTTTTTTTTTTTGCTCCAAGCCAACTCCTTCAAATTGTTAGCCCAGAGTTAGATGTCTATCCATGTCTGGGCAAACCGAGCTACTTCTCTCATAATGAGTTCCTGCTTCTCAGTGGCAACACACCACCAGAGAAAGAAATCATCCACAAAGTTAAGCAGGGCGCAGAGCCTGCTGCCTCTGTGGTTACACCAACATGCAACCATTAACTGCCTTTCAGTTGGCTGTATTTAAATGTGGAGATTTTCCTCCACTCTCCAGTGTGTAAGCGTTCCCTTTTTCTTAACCCTGGGGATTTCATTTTGTGCTGACACATACCCAAGAAGCAATCTCCATGAAACTATCCTTTTAAGGCAAGCGCTTTGTGCACTCCTTAATGATGGGTGTTTAAGAGAAATGGTAATTATGATAGATTTTGAGCCTTAGGTAACAGCCTCACAGTGAGAAGGTTCACTACATTTAAGACCAAACTCCTCATTAAGAAATGAAGATGTGTCAATTGAGCTCTGTGCAGACACACTTGACAGCGAAGTCCAGGTTAGTAAAAGCATCCATCCTAAAGACAGATGCTCTCAGGGCTGAGCCCACGCACAGCAAGGTCACGCTGGCACATCCTGATTTGAGCAAATGAAACTTCTAGGGGACAATTAAACTAAAGAACACTGATTGGAAATATTAAAGGCATCGGTGTTTAAAATACCCCTCTTTCTAACCGTTTTATGACTTTTTAAAATACTCCTCTTTCTAACCGTTTTTATGACTTTTTTGTTTCCATGAGACACTTAAGCCATCATGTTGGATGCTCTGCTGCTATAATTGATGTTGTGCCATAGTTTGACAAAAGCGATTTGCAGTTCCTGATAATGCAGTAAATGAAAACCATGAAAACATGTTTCATGTTTCATGTGTGATGGGTATGAGGGCATGCATAGGTATGTGCATATGTGTGTGTATGTACAACTATGACTCTTAAGACTCCCAAGACATTATAGTTCAACACTGCTGTTAAATCAAGGAAAATAAGAAATTACTTGAACCAGGATAACACGACCTCAATCTTCTCCCTGCCCAAGCAGATGCATGCCAAAGTTTTCTTGCCTAGCTTTCCTGCAAAGATGGCAAATAGAACTTAATATTTTATAGAATCTAAAAGCACAATATATGCTCAAATTTGATACAAGAAAATGCTTTCTCTCTTTCCTTACAGATTAATACCAAAACAGTGAGAAACTTCAGAAAACCACACCAACTTTTAACCAAATTACATGTAAATTTCCCTCTAGACACCCTCAAGCTGTAAGCAGAATGAAAAAACCATATTTAAATAAAGGGACAATTTGATTAATTTCCTTACTTTAAAATGTTTGTTTCCATAAGGGTTAACATATCCTTTTACATTATTTATTACCTTTAAAGAAACTTAGAATTTCTTACTCAATTTCTCTCAAAAAGAACAGACCATGCTCATGACTATGAATGGTAACAGCCCTATATCTTGAATGACAGAACTTCTTCCATAGAGCGATTCCCAAGAGGCTGGACTAGCAGAAGCAAAGCCCCAGAGTAACCAGCAATAGAGAGTGGAGATGTCCTGTGTCAGGGGGTGGCAAGGACGACACAGAGCAATAATCTGCGAGCCATCAGAAAGGGCACAAAAAGGATTTAGCACTTTATAAATATCTGAGTGCAAAGCCAGCATTTCTGGTTTAAATCAACCAGGTTTTAAACTTTCTGGTTTCAGACGAACACCCTGCTATAAATCTTTCTAAAATTTGCCTGCTTTTGGTTTATTTTATTTTACTCGGGCCAATAATGACCAGGACAAATGTCTAAATGCTGAACTAAGCAAAGAATCTTTCCCTAAATTGCATGTGAGAAGCTTAAATTTCCCCTGAAAAGCCAATGGCAGTAAATGGATTTGTAATTGGTCAACTTTCTTTTTGATAAACTGTAACCAAAAACTACAATCTTCATAGATTTTTAAAGAGAATCAAAAGTCTGAGGGAAAAAAATAAGAGTATGGCAAAATGAACTCCAATCTTTAATCTATCCTTATTTTAACCAAAAAAAAAAAAAAAAAAAAAAAAGGCTTTGGTTAAAATAAATCCTCCCATGTATAAAATTTACTGTGACAAGAAGTCCTACGACTCCAGCCTGCCTCCAGCATCTGTCAAGAAAACCACAATCCTCTCTCTTAATTTGTGGGAGAAAGCTAACAGGCAATGAGCAACACCTCAGAGGGAAAAGCACATCATCACAGAGGCAATACCAAATACACTTTATCACAGAGGCAATACCAAATACCCAGTGCTTGCAAGGTGCTCAGTCACTCTGTGTGGTCAAAATGTAAGCTACTAAATCAAAATCATAGAGAGAAGGTTTTTTTTCTTCTCATTAAAATTATGTCAGAAATAATTATAGTTATATGTATACTTACACTCTTCAGACATTATTGCGTGCATGTATGAAATCAGAATGGGAGAAACCTCGGTTTTTAAAACCTAAACTAATGAGTTATAATTGTTAGGTTTGCATTCAACAACTTTAAACACAAAACCACACTGAATGGTTTGTGCCCTTTAATTCATGCAAGAGATTTTATCAAACACATTACTCATCTCTCATGCTATCACCTATACGGGATGTAAAACCGCAGGGCTCATCAGAACTAGGAGTCAGAAGGCAGATATCAGAGGCTGCAGGTGATGGAAAGGTTTCAGTTCAAGGACACAAAATTTCAATTCAGGGGAAGATGTTCGAGACAACTAGTCACTATATCGAAATCTGAAAATTACTAACAGATTTTAAGTATTATAACCACATATAAAAAATAAAGTCATGTACATGGTAAATAGGATGGGTTAGACCATTCCACAATGCACACACTTTAAAACATGATGCGGTATAATATTAATGTGTGTAATGTGTATATACATTCAATTAAAAAATAAATGCTGAAAAATGAGCAAACCAGGAAAAGGGAGGCTTATGTTCAGTGGATAGCTAAGAGGCATACTGACTGCACTTATTACTATGTAAACTTTTTTTTTAAATTAAAATGTCTCCCCCTTCTATTTGCTCCTTCCAGTAAGAACTCCTCACCCACTCAAGGGTCTTTCATCTAAAGAACATTAATCTGAGCATTTGTGGATTCTCACCATCTCAAGCTTCATAAACACACACACACAAAGCAACCCTAAAAATGGTGTTAGAATTAATATTCCCTGACTACTACTACTTTGAAGACAACAGAGCTGTGGAGGGCCAAGGACAAAATTTGGTAAACTTTGTAACGTAGTCCGTAATGATGTGCCTGCTTCCACAGACTGTGTGGGCAGGGGCAGCAAGTTGCAATGGCTAATGACACAGACTATCAGGGTTTCTAATCCTGATTATGCTTCTTTCTGATGGTGTAGAGTCTCTGCACCTTGTTTCCTCATCAGCAAAATGAAAATGCCAGTACCAGAGCCCATTTGCAAAGGGCATTCCACAAAGACTTCACACGCATTGTGCTTATGAGAGACTCACAAAGCAGTAAGGGCTATATCACTGTGTTTCCTCTTCAATCTGCTGTGTGCACCAGTGACACAGCTAAGTGTTCTGCACCACACTCCCTCAGCAGCCTGGGAAGAAGGATCATTTCACTGGAATGGCAGAGGATGCTAAGAGTAAGTTCTCCCAGTTATTAGCACCTTCATAGCTAGCAAACAAAGGAGGAGTACCTCATTGCACTCATGATCACAGAAATGGATATTAAAATAATGTCTAAGTGGGATCTCAGGAAGAAGATCCACAGCCAACGGAGTGAAATAAAACCGTGAGGCACTCCGGCAGTATTGCCAAATACTATTTGAGATTAAATTGTCTCCATGGCACTGGTACTCTATCTTCGGTGAGAAATGAATTAGGAAAAAAAGCTATTTAAAAACAAAAATACTGAAGTTGCTGCATGTGGTTGGTGTTATCCAAAACTATGTAGGTGTCTAACAGTGAAGAACAGCAGGACAGTGTCTCAAAATAAAAGGTCAGGATATGCCCCACATACAGCCAGACTTCATCTGAGCTTGCCAGTCATTACTTAAACAGGAAATATGCTGACAGGCTCAAAGACATCATTTCCTTAACTCCTTCCTCTTTTCCCAAGCACGTTCCTAACACTTTGCAGTTATAATCCCAACTTAAAGTTCAGTACTGTGCAACTGGAAGGGAAGGTAGGGGTTAGTTAAGTCGGCAATGCTTAATCTTCTTGATGCAAATATATGATGTCATCAATGAAGAATTTTCAGCTTTGTGGTCTGCTTCCAACAGTATAAAAAATACTGCATTGGAGGGGAGGGGCCACCTCGATTCAATGAATTGATCCATACACAAGCATATAAGAGAAGGCCTAAAGGAACTGTCCCAACGTGAGTTGTGGGATTATGTGTACATATTCCTAAAGGGTGATCCTGCTTCTGGGGTAATGACAGAAGCCAGGTGGCTTAGTGACATCAAGTTCCGTCTTTGGTCTTCCTGATTTGGAAGTATCATTTGGTTATCTGGTAGTTACTTTAATAAGGCCTGAGGAGAGAATCCAAAAAAAAGAGCGGTCCTCTAGCTTCTTTGACCGACAAATACATGGAAGCAGCAGCCCTGTCAATTTAGAAGAGGCTAATGAAACATTATCTGGAGGTGAGCAGACTGTCTTCCAACATTACGAGCTCTAAGCTACAAATGATTTCCCAGCCACAGAGGAAGCCACTACACAGATACTCAGAAAGACGGATGAGAGTTTTGTTCCAAGCCGGGTCAATCACAGCCTCCTCACACTCTGGGTACATTCTCCCCAGAGACCATCTGGGGACTGGTGAGCACATTTGAGCAAGTCACAGCTCTCACTTCTACAAGTTTGAATTCAGCAACCTTGAATATATGTTAGTATACTATATGTATGTTCGTGTGTGTGTGCATGCATACATGTGTGAAAATTCAAATACGCTTTGAAAACACATTTTCATTCTGTTGAGAAAAATGAATAAACATCATTGTTCTCAAATTATTGGTGCTTCAGGGACATATTACCTATTAGCATGATATAATGTGAGCACAACCAATTACTAACAGTAAACCACTTCTAAAGCCTCAACGCCCAGGTTTACCAGGACAAGGATTAAGGTTTTATTTGTTGCAATGTATCCTGTTTAAGGATTCCCCTTTTCTTTTTATGACCTAATGATGCATTTGATTTTTAACTAAATTTCATTTTTAAGTATAAAGAGTAAGTCTAAAAGCCGCAGTAAGTGCGCGGCATCTGTCCATGCATCTGCACAAACCACCACAAAAATTAACCTTAATCTAAAGAGGCACAAATGGGTTTTTATGCCATCAGGAGGCCCAAGTATTTAAAAATCAATGACTGTCCACCCAGACAAAGAACAGCTGCTTCCTGATACTGCAGCTCCACGTCTCTCCGGTGATGAGTCTAACACGGCCCTCACTATGGTTTCCTACTAAACACTGTCAGAGAAGGACACTGTCTAGGACCACAGGCTGCATCCGACAGAGACAAGGCAGATGGTATTTCGAAAAGCACCTTCAACCACCGTCACTCAGCAATTAAGAAAATCATGATCAATCTTAGGTCATGTGTTCAGAAATCTACTAATGGGATAAATTCACCCATTTGTGTTAAGAACATAAAACTTCAACTAAACAGGGGAATAAGTTTCAAGAATGCACCAGACATCATTGGGCCTACACTTAATAACACTATACTGTACTCTCAGAGACTGCTGAGTATAAACTTTCGGTCCTATCTACACCCCCTCCACACCCACACACACATGCAAATATGTAGTGTTTCCTTTAGGTGGATTTAACCCCTTCGTATTTAACAGCTGTATGAAATCGTGTTATACATCACAGTGCGCTTCTTTTTCTATTTCCCTTGACAAAGAGGCAGAACATTCTGTGAACCCTGAACTCAAGGACTCCCTCTGTGAAGGGCACATGGTATCTATAGCATATCACAGGCAAGAGAAATAGCGTTTAACTGGACAGTTAAAAGAATCTCTGAAATATGTGTGCCTTGGCTTTCCTGAAGGGCATGAAGCAGATCTTATGGGAAGAGAAGAAAAAACCACATTTGCAAAATGAATAGGTATAAATAGGATCTGAGCAGTAGCCACGGCAGTGAGGGAAGCCACTCTGCACACAGCTTTCCTAGGAATACTTTGAGGAACATTTTAAACCAAGAATTTCATGTGGGAGGCACATGTGTGCTCTCTGTGGTGCTAAAACGCCATCTTTGGAAAGTAGGGGTTAGTTAACTAGGAACATATATTTTCATCTGAGAGAAAACAAACAAACAAACAAAACCTTATCTAAAAGAATTTTAAGACACCCCTACACACACACACACACACACACACACACACACACACACACACACACACAAACCATGGTCTTCATATAGTTTTTCTGATTTCCGAAAACTAAGCTTTGAAAATGACATGTTGGGACAAACTACTGCATAATATAAAACTACTCCTAGGAGATTCTTCTTAAAAGTTCATTGTAAAGTTTATTTTCAGTAAACATCTTTGAGAATATCTATGTCCATTAGAGGAATTTAAAAGTATTTATATATTTAACTATTTCAAAAATAAAAACTATCTGTAAGCAATGATGAAACAAACACCAATAACAAAAATCACTACTTCAGCTTGGGATAAATGCAAAGATCACCCTGCATACTTTACAAGGACTCACATGATACTGATCTAATAAAGTTTAAATGTCTGCTCCCATTTCCTATTTTTTTCATATAAGGCAACTATTTTATATATTATTTCATATGGTTATCATTTTTCTCTTTCTAAATTACATTTTTGTCACTTTTAATTTCCAACATAAATAAAAAAAAAAAAAAACAACAACAAAAAAAAAAACAACGAGGAAACAAGCCACACTCCTTTTAACCCACACAATCCACAGCATACACAGGGCGGCAGCCAATAGAATTACACCCTGATAAAATATTCCCTAGAGCCAACAAAGGAGGCCAACTAACACTCTGCAATGTAGGGGTAACCACTGTGGAAGGGTACAGGTAGGCATGGGGTCATGTGACCTTGGTGGTGGTGATTCTGACTGGTCATCTCAGCCATTTAAGGTGAGAATGAATGAGCCACACGTTAAGAAGCAGCAGGAAGCACTCTCTCCAGACTGCACAGGAATTCACCTCTAAGCTGACATTTTCCTGGTTCATATTTGGAGCCTGTGGACTCCTTCTTCAGCATTCTGCCTTCCAGAATGCATCCCAGGGTGCTGCCTGAATCTATCATCTGGGTCCTCAAAGGGCCCATGATTCCCCCCCAGAGCCATTGTCCCCAGAAGTGCCTTTGCAGTGATGCAGGCATCAGGACTTATTAAAACCCCAAAGGGAAGTAATCCCTGAATACCACTGAAAGATCTCCAGCTGCTACCGTTTATGAAGAAGGCTGGGTGTGGGGGAGGGGAGGTGCACTGGGGCAGGAAGGACGGGGGAGAGAGGAATTTGGACAAGGGCGAGTTATCCAAACACAGTCCCCATCAAGACGGACTGAGCTGTGCTTTATCAGCTTAAGCTTTCCCGCCTCCTTTTAAAAACTGTTTCTCCCTTCAACTCCTATTAATTCTTCTTTATAGCTGCAGGCAGCACAAGGCCAGAGGGAGTCTCTGAGTGGGTAAAAACCAGAAAGACTACCCAGATGAAGCACCTGGAAATCACCAAATATCTTCCCTAGGAAATCAGGGTAGAGAAAAAAAAAAAAGAAAGAAAAAGAAAAAAAAAAAAACTGGTTCTCCTGGAAAAGAATTAGAGCAACTTTCAGTCTGGCTTCCCCTTCTGCTCTCTTTTCAAAGGTCTTTTCATCCCATTAAGTTAAGCTGATTAATAAAAATGCAGCAGTTTGCTCATGGATCCTTTAGAAGTGGTGATACAGGCTGAAAGACGCAAGCGGAAGGGTTTTGTCCTGGAGACAATAGGGGGGTCACTTCTTAAACCCATCGTTGTCATCCCTCATTAAAGACAGTCACCTTGCTCAGATGCCCCAAACGCGGCCTTGCTACTTGCTCTCTACTAGTAACTTTGGGGTGGGGGGTGGGGGGGTAGCGGTGCCCATTTAAAACTTAGACAGGAGAAAGAAAAACATTGAGAGACAACACACAGTGGGACATTTTACTTCCTCTCAAGAGTTCTTGGCTCAGATTACTCCAACTAGGACATAGACTGCAGAGATGGAAGATTCATTAGAGAAAAGGCAATCTTATTCAAAGACGTCTCCATATAAACACAACGTTATACTTCTTCCCTTCGTGGGTAACTGTTTGTGACGCCATCCAGAAACATTGTCCAATAAGTACCCAGCACACAGCACATGCCCAAGCAAGAGTTAATCATATCCTCCACAGACTTTAAATGATTGTGGTCTTCTTCTGAAGAAGGTTGGGGGTGGGGGGGGATGGGGGGAAATGACAGTTACATAAAGCTGTGCTGAGCAAGTGTTTTCAGGTGTTCAGGCATAAGCTGAATTCACTAAGGAAAAAAATGTATACAATATCTACTGCGTGGAAAACCTTGAACACGGAGGTAAAGGTGGACATATCTGTTGCGGGTGGGGAACATTTCCCAGTCGCTGTTGAACATGCCTAACACTAAATAGTTCATCTGAGTTTTATCCAAAGTGTTCTTTCCCAGATGACTGAATTAAATTTGTACTTCATGATGCGCTTAAAAGTCCCCTAAGTGGCATTCACTGTGGATATGTTAATAACCCTCCCAAATGTCTATGCCATCTTTATTTGTACACAGTCTCTTCGGGCTATTTCAACCAATCTGTCTTCACTGTATTCAATCGGGTTTTATAGGGAACTGGCTTCTAGCGCCAAATTTATCCTAAGATACCAGAACAAATAGCTATCTTTGTCTGATCAGACTTCAAAGAATTTGGCAGGTAAAATTTTAAATTTTGTTGGTATTTGATACATTTCAAGTCATTATAGACGCTCACATACCTGTTTCAGTGTAAGACATTTTAGAGAGGTAATGTTGACTTACTAAAACAAAAACCACATCCACCAAAAAAGCTCATTCTAAACTAACAGATGTACCCATCACTGCTTTCTCCAGATAAATATGGAGGATCCAGTACTATCAGGTAGCGCAGTGCATGGTCCTCTTGTGTGACCCACTTCGCCTTTGCCAATCTATGTTTGCAAATACTGACCAAACAATGCAGCTGAGAAAAACAAAGGAAAAAAGGCTCTACTTGCATCCTGAGATGACTAATCCCGGTTAGCTCAGTCTTCTTAATTAGCGAATTATAAAACTGGGGTCACTAGAGTCTAGCTCTTTTTCTAGGAGAGGAGTAAATGAATCTAAATAAATCCTGGGACTTAGTATCTGATATTAACAAGTGAGTCACAGGATATAAGATGGAGTGATATAAGATGAAATAAACCTGAAGAACTAACAGACATGGTGAAAACTATAGTTAAGAATATTTTACTATTGGGTGTGGTGGTGCATGCCTTTAAGTCCAGCACTCAGGAAGCAGAGGCAGGAGGGTCTCTGAGTTTGAACCCAGCCTGGTCTACAGAGTGAATTCCAGGATTGCCAGACAGCTACAGAGAAACCCTGTCTCAAAAAAGAAAGAAACAAAGAAAAAAAAACAAACAAAATGTTATTGTGTACTGAAAAGAGATTGGGCATGCTAATTTGCTTGACTGTAACAATCATCTCCCCATGTGGATGGATCAAAACCTGTGAAGTGTATCTTTAATGTATAATATAAAAAAGTTTGAGATGAATTCTAAAAGCACACTTATATGTGTAAAACCATAATCATTCTTGTAATTTGAAAATTCTACAAGTGCCCTATAATAAACAGAGAGAAGAGTCTCAATCTTGGGCGTGAGGGAAATGCGTGCATACTCACCTGACAACTTTCCTGAGGTGAGAGGGGATATGGATAGGGAGTGGGGAGGCCACAGATTTCTTCAGTAACTTATTGCTAGCTCCTCACAATGCTAATCTGCTTGAGTTCACAGCCCTCCCTATTGGACAAAGACAGGAAGCAGCCTGCATAGTCAGTCATACTATGTATGCATTAAAAGAGTTAGTTGCTGAAAGAATATTAAAAGGCTTCCAAAACTGGAACTTACAGGTGGGGGGACACTGCCGCCTGGGTGCTGGTACCGTCGAGGATAGTGATTCTTAAAATGGTGTTTCTTTCATTTCCAAAACAATGAAAAAAATAAAAACTACTGAAAAATCCTAAATCATTAGGTAGGTATGGCCTCTCAGGATGCACTCTCCCAGGACGTCTAGGAATAGTATTCTAGAATCTCCGCTGGAATCTGGACTTTCAAATGATTCACACATTTTAACCAACTAATAATTTTATTTAAATAAAACAGGAAAGATAGTTATGATGTCCCATAAGACTCCTTTAATACAAATTATTTGCTTGTTTTTCAAATATAGATAGCACCTCTATTATATTCTTCCTGATAGCTAGAGTGAGTGATGTAATGTGAAACAAAATCTGTTTACTTCAAACAAAATCATTTCCTTTACATTTTGCCTATTATGAACACATTTCTCTTATACAATTCTGAAAACTTAGAAAACAGACACACAGGGTTTTTTTTTTGTTTTTTTTTTTTTTTTTTTGAGAGAGTGTATTATTTTTTCAGCATCAGCCTAAATACATCATGGGCACAATGGTCTATATCAGCTCAAGAGTAATTAAATATTTATAAAAGAAATATCTTAAAATCACACTCCCATTATGAGCACTATTAGAAGCTCTCATTTTTAAAATGTCTTTAGCAAAAATAATTATCTGGTAACTGAGAATAAATATCTATATTAACACTCACTCTGATAACCAAAACAAACTTACAGAATTATAGTTTATGGGAAAAGCAATTCTGTAGAAGCTCAGCTTAGATTCTTAAATTCAATACCATTCATTCTTTTTACTTGGGTAGCCAGGAAAGAAGAAACACTAAGCTCACAGACAACAAATTGTAGAAACACTGGCAAGCACACGTTTTACTGCCAGTAATGGCTGCTACTCACAGATCGATCTACTTTCACGAGAACAGAACCTAACCTCTTAGAGGGAACACCTTCCTGTGACCAAAATCACACAGGCACAGGAAATGGCGAGAATTCAGTTCAGTCTACCCATGAAAGGGATTAGGAGTGATTTGACTAGAAATTGCAGAGAAAATAGACCCTAAAGTGGCCCAGGAGTCTTCAGGTAAATGGCTTGGTAAACAAGACAATCCAATGCAAGACAGAGCACAGACCGGTAAAGTAGATCGTAATTAGTCGTTACTATTTATGTATCTACCTCTACACTCCTCAGCAGGGGTGATGCAAACGCACCTAATAACTTACTTACAATGTAACTGACTTTAGGACGGAAGCCATTCTTTCTTGCATAGAGGACTGGCATCTTGAGACTTAAAAGTTCAACATGTCTTATCTACTCAGGCTTTCATAGATTACTAAAACAAGTTTTGAAATTTGTCTACTTTGTATCATTTACGTGTGTGTGTGTGTGTGTGTGTGTGTGTGTGTGTGTGTGTGTGTGTGTATACAGTAAATGATTTAAAAGGCTAATAGATTCAGGAAGTCAAACATGACCTGGCAAAGAACAAAAATCTCTCTTTCCAGATGAGGAACCTCAACTTGACCTGGGTCAAATGACTTACCAAAAGTCAAGCAATTAACAGTGTCAGGGCCCCGACACAGTCCAGATCTTCTGAATCCCACGAGTCCCTAAAATACCAACCAATTCAATCATATATATAGAATGATATGTAGATACTATTGGAATAGAAATGCACATAACAGGAGTGCTATAGGAAAGTGACCAGTAGGATAGTGTGCAGCCATGATCATACAGCTCTGAGAGGGGCTGCCGCTGACCACTCTTGGCCTGATCTCCAGTGCTTTCCATAGTTAGGCAACTGCTGAGAGGTCTTCCTAATTGCACTGCTTGTCACCTCCCAAAGACAAGGGAGAAAACAAATGAAAGCCAGTTCAAGATTTAGCCAGTGCTACATTGTATGAAGCTGCAAGTGAACATTTTTTTATTCTAGGTTCTTATTTGGTTCCTTTGAAGAACATAAGGGTGTTTTTTTCTTTTTAATCTAAATTTGGAGTTTAATCAGACACAGCTCCGTTGAGATCTCCTCATATGGGAGGATTTCCAGATTTGACTCATCAACACTGGAGAGGCCGCTTAAGTCTTCTGTAGTTGGATATGTGTGATACGTTATTGTCATTATTCACTAACTAATTTTGATTTAGTTTTCCACTTGCAAATCCTTAAAAAAGCTGTGTCTGCAAAGAAAATGGGAAAAATACATTGAGAATATATTCAGTGTGTATTTTAAATTAAAGCAAAAATATGTGTATTCACTTCAGAGGTTCGCATTTGTGGTAGGTATGTATGAATGAATTCCCTTGCACTGACAAACGGGGTGTGGAAGTTTCCAACCATGTTGATTTAAAAGGCTAATAGATTCAGAAAGTCAAACGTGACCTGGCAGAGGACAAAAATCTCTCTTTCCAGATGAGAAACCTCAACTTGACCTGGGTCAAATGACTTACCCAAAGTCAAGCAATTAACAGTGTCAGGGCCCCGACACAGTCCAGATCTTCTGAATCCTAGCGAGTCCCTAAAATACCAACCAATTCAATCATCTTGCAAAAATGAAAAGGCGCATTTGGTGAATGAAATGAAAAGGTGATTTGGTCAAGGTTAAACAACTAGTTGCTTTAAAAAAAAAAAGGTAAAAAAGAAAAGAAAAATTAACAACCAACCTGAACTCAGGCTTTGGTAGTTTTGTAAGACACCGTGTCATCTTCCAAAGGGCCCAGATCAGAATTCCCTTATGACTGGCACTTGCCTTCAGGTAAGCTCTCAGCACATGCAGGGGTATTAGCAGTCAAGGACATGAAAACAGTATGTGGGCAATGAAAATTGTATGCTGATATTCCCAAGATTAACTCTCCAAGTGACTAGATTATAATAGTAATGATCCCCGGATTTCACGGAAGAAATGTCACACGCATTCACTTGCTCACTGAATTGTGCTCATTTTTCAAATAACACATTGTCCCCATTACACAGAAGTGAAAACTGAGAGTTAAGTAAAACTAGCAACCAAGTTAGGTGAGGCTCTATTGGCAGATTTCTATGGCTGTTGGATATTCTGTACCAGAACAAGATAATAAAAATATAGAAATTTATTCAAATATGCTTACTAATATCTAACATTAATTGCCTACATAATATATAAAAGGACGATTATAGGCTTTACATTAGAACTACATCATTTAACTGGATAAAAATATGTTTATTTCTTTTTGTACACAGAAAACCAAAACATAGAAAATTAGTTTTTCCTGGACCTCAGCAAATACTCAATGAAGAAGCACAGTACTATACCCAGAACCCACTGTAAACTCCTGAAGAGCCAGCCCTGGGCACAGTGGTTTCACATGCAAACCACAATCTCTGACCTCAAGAATCATATAACCTAGAAGGAGCACACAACTATCGTGTTACAAATATCTCTACATCATTCATATGAGCAGCTAAGGCGGGAGATGGTGAGACAATCATGACTCAGGAAAGGAGGAAGGAAGTCCCCAAGGTCTCCTGACACTCCATTCAGTAACATATCTGCCTGTCTGGCAAAGTGGATGTACAGAGAGCATAAAGGAAGTACCAAACCCTTTCTTCCTCTGCCTTGTACTTCTGGAGGCTTAAAGGGAACCTGATCCACTCACAGCCTATCAGGAGACTTGTCTTTATGACTAACCAGGAATAATTTATTGGCCTTGAGGCCATAGGGCAGAGACAGTGAAGGAAAGAAATGACAGGAAGTGTAAAAAGAAGTCTATGGAGAAGAACCTGGGCCACAGGAATAAAGTCCATTCAAGCAAATATAGGCTATTCCCTATTAGTTTCTTTATTTAACATATATGTATTTTTTTGAAATTATAATGTGATTACATCATTTCCTCCTTCGCTTTTTTGTCCCTCCAACTCCTCCCCTAAACCAATATTTCAAGTTTGACAGGTGTTTATTGTAGAATAAGCGGAATACATTAGAAGCTGAAATCAGTGTACACGAACATGTTAACCATGACCAGCCCTGAGTGCAGGACCTGAAAATTAATGTTTGGGGAAACCTCTTGACCACATCGACTCGTAAGTTCTAAAACTTTAATTCAAGAACCAGAGGTTGGCTGATTCCTTTCCAGAATAGACAGGAAGATCCTCTCTGCATAAATGAAACAGTCTTACAGTTCCAACGACCAAGTCCTGAAAATAGTGGAGCTCTGAACTGTGTGCCCACCAGTGCAGCAGCTTTGGTTTGCTCCTTCAGTCCATTAAACACTCAAGAAGCAGGACTAACGTGTGCGTTGTTAATACTCCTCTCATATTAGCATAGATTCCCTATCATTTGACACTGTAGGTCCTCAGAAATTTTGCCCCAAGGTCATGCTTCAGCATTTCACCAAGTTCTATTAAACTAAGTATGTCACTCTACACAGCCCAGTTGAGTGGCTAAAGGGGCCACTTACAGCTAAGAGGCCTTGGGCTAGTTTAAAATATGCAAAACCCAGTCTGCTCATCTGTAAAGCAAAAATCAGTTTAATGCCACTCTCCTAAGAGCTCTTGTCAGGGCTAAATAAATAACAAGGGTGAGGTCTCAAGGCTCTGTGCATGGTATACAGTAAGAGTCAATAGATGGGTACCATTCGATTCTGTTCTTCTAAGATAACCCAAGTGCTTTTGCAGACATACAAACAAAAACAAATCTCTTCCACACCATAACTCTTAGTTACCCACAGGGATCACCGAGGCTGTCCTGTAACTTGGAGGATCTAGGGGTGGAATCTGAAGATCTAGGAGCTCCTCCTCATATCTCAGAAGTCTGGAAACAAAAGTCTACAGATCACAGATGCCCCCCCTCAAACCCTGAAATAGAGACTGCTGTGTTTGGTGATGCTTGGTCTGTTCTATACATAACTTCCAATGATGGTTTTGGGCAACCAGGAGTGATTTTTAATTTGGTTTTGTTATGTTGTTGTTCTGTTGAACACAAACTAGTGTGAACACAGTTGCTTAATGCATGTCAAAAGTAAAACGGATTCCAATAGATTAAACTGTACCAGTCATGTGGAATATTGAAGACCTGGGTTTTGTCATTCCCCTCCAGAATACTCATAAGCTAAGGCTAGTTTGGAGATCTTTAGCATTTGCCAGTACTGCTTATACTTAGAAATAAAGTGTAACAGCCTGCTACACTTCGTACTGCAAATGCTGACTCAAGAGAGGATGGAGTATAGGAGATATCTCTTTATCTGCCTAATTGTGCTGTGAACCTAAACTGATAAAAAAAACCAAACAAACAAATAAACAAGAAAAGCACCTTTGTGTGTGTGTGTGTGTGTGTGTGTTGTGTGTGTGTGTGTGTGTGTGTGTTTTTCCAAAGCAAAAGCACAGCCTTACATTCATGTTCTGTAACATAGTCAACATACCTCTCCCAAAAAGGCCTGGATAGTTTTCCAGCATAAAAAATTTTCCTTCCCCTTCGAGCTCCATCACAAGGCCTCACAGCCTGCAGGTCCTTGCTCCTGTAGCTCAAGGTCCCTGGGATATACTTCTACTATTTCCATCTTGACTATTAAAACCATGCTTATTTATTCAGAATCTAGACTAAATTATTTCCTTTCCAGGAAGTGCTTCCCAGTGGCCCCTGGACAGATGTGCCTTCTCCTCGCATGCACAGTGTTCCATGCTTTATTGTGACATTCTCTGTCCTAACACGCTAGTGGAGTAGAACAGTTTGGTGATTGTCTTGGCAATTAATGCATATTCTAATCATCCTGGTATTTGCCTGCATGTGGCCTTCAGTGCTGATGTGCTCGCACCAAAACATCACAGAAGACCGTGCGTTTAATGTCAGTGGGGATGCAAACTTTCTATTGTGCCCATGGTTTTCAGAACGTATTTATTAAAAATGACTTTACAGTCAGGACGTGTGAGGATTCCTTCTTTAAGGTTCCTGTTAACTTTTCCCGTTAGTAAATGTATCAAGACGGTTTTCACTGAAATATAAGTCAGCCAGCTGTTTGTTTGGATTCTTGAATTAAAAGATTTTTAAAAAATTATTTAGCTTTTACTACTGGCATTTCACTTTAAACAGGAGTATCTGCACTCTGTTGAAATGATGTCTTAAAAGAAAGTTCAAATTTCTCGTATGCTAAGAACAACTCAACTCCAGAACTTTTCATTTCAAATGGCATATGGCTCCCTCACCCATTTGATACCTTAGGGATGCTATGCCACTTAGAAGACCCAGGAGAGTGTGTAATCCAACATGACAGCTGAAGGCAGGAAGGCCAACAGAGCCTCCGTACATGTACCAGAAAGGAAGAAGGGTTATTCTGAAATTCAGACTTATCAATTTCTCTTTCGAGTTCACCCAAAAGCTGCGTTTAATGTTGTCCTGAAAAGGCTGCATCACCGCCAAGAAGGCTGCGCTCAGAGACCAGCTGGACCCACCCAAACAAGCAGCTTCGTGTCTGCTGAACTTCTTCGCGACAGACAAGACAGCCAGTGTTTCTGTACTTCAGGCTCCTAAATTCTCTGCAACCCAGCATAAGCCCCTGCTGGCTTTGTAACCAGCTTCTCTTTCCGCTCTGTGGTGCATTTACGAGTTCAGCTGTGGGTCCGTTCATTTCCCTCCACAGCCTTTCTTTTCTCCCTCACACATGCACACTCCAGGCTGGGCTGGAGTGCTGACTAAGGGGGAACAATAGGAGGCTTTGAACAGGCTCAGCCGCAGCCCCAGTCAATATTTACTTCAATGTGAAGCCACTGTTCACTGTTTTAACGCTCCTCCCAAGCAGAACTCAACAGTGGGGAGTCCCTAGAGGTTTTCAAATTTTTATTTTAACAAGAAGGAAGAGAGGTGCAGAGATGAGTAAATAGATTACTGTCCAAGCCACTTTCTCAGAGAAAATAAGGGTGGATTTTCTACAAAACGGGTTAGACTTTCAATACTAATTAGCAATTTATAACAAGAAAAAACAATTGTCCTCCAACACTGATTACTGCAGTCTTAAAACTCCGAATCAGGCTGCACTACAAATCCACTCAATGTGACTCCTGTATATCTGTGAGCAGAGCTCTGATCCTAACAACATGGAGCCTACTTACCAATGTTTGCCTCTTCTGCCCAGAATGGCACTGCAGGACCCTGGGTACCCTTAACCTATCCTCCATAACTCGGTTTTTCTACCCAGATCTTCTATCTACAGTCAATCCGAGTGTGTCTCAAAGTGACGTTGTGATTACCAGACCCATGAATGAATGGTATGCCATGCAAAACGCTCCTAACAATGTCTTCTGTTTTAGCCATAGACAGAGAAGGTTGACCAGGATGCTAGAGAGAGCAGCTAGAACGTCATACACGCTACTTTCCACAGTTGGAGGTGGTTTACTATGGAGCAGCAGATACAAGAGCAGTTGTTGGCCACCATAGGACAGTGGAGTCACGTGGAAATAAACTCTTGTATAGAATGAAAGCATCACCTGTCAATAAAAGGCTGATTGGCCAATGAGCTGAAGCAAGATTAGAAGATGGAACATCTGGTAGAGAGTGAAGGGGGAATTCTGGGAAAGTAGTCAGGTACTGAAGATTCGCCCCAAACTCTGAGGAGACAGGCACATGAAACTGAGAAGGAGGTAACCAGCTACGCAGCACACTTAGAATAGAAAAAACTGTTTTATTGAGATATAAGCTAGTCAGGGAATACAGCCAACATTATTGGTCTAAGTATTTATTCATATAGAAGACATCTCAGAGTCATTATTTCTGGGGACAAAGTGGCTCCAGTTAGAATCAATGTTGAGATAATCTGAAGAAAGCAAAACTACTCAACTATAAATATGTTTAATTTCTCAGCTAATTAATGCTTTCTAAATTATAACACAGGGCCAATTCTCACAGCATCAAATCATAATAAGTTAGGAAATCTTACTAAAAATTATGAGATCCTTACAGATTTCCACTATATACCTAAAAACAAAGTCAGGGGTGCCTGCATTGCCAGTGGCAATGGTTACAATTCTACCCAAATCGGTAAGTGAACTGTTTTATTTTTTATAACCTAATCACGTATCACAACCTTATTTCATAAAACTTGCATAGGGACAGAAAATAAGAATCCAGGCCATTCAGTGATAAACTCAGAAGCACGTGCAACTGGCCCAAGTTATCATCCACAGTTTCACAGAGAGGCAAGTCATCATCTTTCAAGTTCTAAATATCTAAAATGTGGTGACACAATTTAGCCTTTGCCCAGAAGACACTAAGAATTCAACCCACCTTTCCCTCCAAAATATATGAACAAAGAACACATCAGAACCGCCTATTCCGCTACAACACTCATGAACTGGACTGGCTATAAACTTTACAAAACTGTTTACTGTATTAGTAAACAGCACATAGTTAAAAATATAATTCAACCCAATCATTTCAATGGCCTAAGCAATGGCTATATTGTTATATACTCAACTGATAACAACACACCATGGAAAGAAAGTACCGGGCAAGCCTGGCTGGGGTACATTTCTGGCTGACCCTTTTAAACCAATTTTAAGCTGAATTTAAGAATTTAATGTTTAGCTTGTCAATAAGTCAAACTTCTTTATTATATTTTTCACAAAAAAAAAATAAGCTTGGGGCGGGGCTTGAGGAAGGACTGGAGAGATGGCACAGCGGTTAACGTCTGTAGCTGCTCTTCCAGGGCCCAGACGTCACTTCATTTCCCAGTATCCACCTTAGACGGTTCAGAACTGCCTGGACCTCTAGCTCCAGAAGATCTGACACCCTCTTCTGGCGTCTGCAGGGACTCACACATAAATGTATATACAAAAACAAGCAGACATTCGCACATATACATAAATAATAAATGAATAAATCTTCTATTAACAAAAAGGGAGAGAAGCTTGAGTGGAAGCAACTCATCAGAATTATAAGGAAAATAATACAAAAAGTTAAACAACTCATAGCAAGCTGGTTTTCTTGACAGTAACTTCCAACTCAAGAAGTTAAGTCTTTAGCATGTAATGACAAGAGAACAAAGGTATATAAGGCAAGTGGTCCCACGAGCATACTTTTGAATATTAGAGCATTGTACTTGTAAGGAAACTCCATTCTGCAAACTTAGCGGTTGCTCACTCAATTTCAGTGCTCCTAACGATAAACTCAGTAGGCGTGGTACCACTGGCCAAGTAGTCTTACATTTCTGGATGTTGAATACATAGATCATTGATAATTTCCCTTCTGAAGTACTTTTCTTTGTTTGAGGGGGAATAGCTAAGAGTAAAATGAAATTCTGAAATAATTACTTTAAGTGCATGAATGTTACTTTAGAACAAATAATGAACACACTGGCTATTCACCTAACTAACTATAAACACATCAAGTAAAATCTGCTTTCAATAACTACCAGACAGCTCTCCAAGGAAGTTGGCCTTTAGCAGTGATATTACTCAGACTTCATCAGATTAAATCTGTGTTCCTTGACAAATTCAGCTGGATGCTATGATCTATCTGTGCTCCTGCCGTTAATGTGTGCATAATTAATATGTAAGTTAGTTTTAAGGCCACAATAGCAAGAGTTCTTGAGCAGACAGACATCAAGAGATTTACTGCCGTAGTGGTAGGGCTTAGATTCAGAAAACTCTGAGATCGCAGGGCCAGCCTGGCTGCCTTCAGGAACAGCCCTAGACAGGAATTGATTTGTTTCAACAAGCTCCTCACTAGAAATACAAGCATTCTGCAGTAGGGTGTCGGTATTCATTAATTTCTCCTTTGAGATAGAGATATCTCATTACACCTATGAAGCCCAAAGTAGAGAAAACAATACAGATAACAAACTGAGAGGAGAAAGGACATTAAAAATAAATGACCAGTTTTAAAAAGGAGATTCAAACGCCTTTCTGTGAGGAGAGTCTTGCAGACACGTCATAAGTACCACTTTCTCCCATTTCTCCTAGAGTAGAAATTGAAAGATAAACTGTAATGAGAACTCAAAAAAAAAAAAAAAAAACCAAAGATGCAAAACACAAAACGCACAGCTTTCAGGTACAGCGCAGGTTTTTAAAAAGTCAGCTCTTCCAAGATGTTTGAAAGTAAGTTTTTCACTTTTGAGAACAGTTACTGGCTTGTTGCTTTTGTTTATAGTGCTTCCTGTTTGGAGACCAGGTGTCACTAACTAACACAGGCTGACTTTGAATTCACCATTTCCTGCCTCAGCCTCCCAAGTGCTGGCTCTACAGGCATGTGCCACCATCCCCACTTTAAGGACATGTTTATCAGTAATTTATAAGGATATGTTGACTTTTACAAAGTGAGTCATTTGCACGAAGTAAAAGTGTCCTCCTTAAACTCATAATCCTTCTGTCCCCAGCCTTACTGAGATATGGGAACTTTTTTCATGTTCTGCAATAAGGTCTCAAATACTTTTAATTTTTCACAGGAGAAAGACATTATTTTTATTGTAACTATCTATTTACTGGGATTTTTAAAAAAGTCAAGGTGCATATGAACCACTGTGAGCAGAACTTATAACTCAACCAGCAATGAAACTTAACTAGATCCAAAAATTTAACAACAACAAAAAAAACCAAAACAACAACAAAAAAAAGATGATTAGCAAATCCTGCTTAATATGACTTTAGCTTTATTTGTTCTGCAGTGTGTAAGAGCTGTTTCTTCTGCATGTGTGTGTGTGAACCATGCCAGTGCCTGGTACCCACAGACAGCAGAAGAAAGCATCAGATCATTGGGACAATAGTCATAGATGGTTGTGAGCTGCCATGTGGGGGCTGGGAGCTAAACCAGGTCCCCTATAAGAGCAGCAAGTGCTCTTAACCATTAAGTCATCACTTGAGCCCCTTGAGATGTTTTTAAATATCTTGTTCTCTAAGCCCTTACCTCGATAATGCTCAGAAAAAGAAGGTTTTAGCCCAAACATCTGTGATTATAAAACCAAAATTTCAAAAGTACAGGAATAACATACAGAGACACACACCTAAAGACTCAGAACCTATTAATGAATTACATACACACACACCCCTAAAATCTGTTACAATCTATTAATGAATCACACACATCCCTCTAAAAACTCAGTTACAATCTATTATGATGATGACAGAACACACTTAATAACTTTGAAACACATTTTAAAACATTCAACATATTTATTTTCATTGTTTTAAATGGGGGAACAAAACACTAGTCAGAACTAGTGGCCATCTTCCATTTTACTCTAAGCCAGATGGTTACATGACTGTAGATTCATTCCTATCTTGAATGAAGCCAGTCATTGGAGATATGAAAATGCCCTCACTTTAATCAGTGAATATAGTCTCTTCCTAAATGTAAATCTTTTAAACTCACAGCATCCTTCCTTCTACGGAGCCACTTGAGCTCACATCCAGTCACAGATGCTTCTCACAATTTTTAATCTAGAAGAATTACAAACCCTAGACATAGTGAGAGTTCCCCTCAGCATTCCTATTGAGAACGAGCCTCGTGTCTGCCATGGGGAGCATGAACGTGCGCTTACAAATGAACAGCCCTACGCTGAGTTCCTATTCTGAACAGCCCTACGCTGAGTTCCTATTAATAATGTTCATTGTTCTTACAAACTGCTGCCTGGAATTGTAATTAAATTCATTATATCAAGAATTTAACAAGGAGGATATTCACTTCTGCCTTATAATTAAGTGCAAAAAGTGTTGGCAAACACTGTTATAAAATTAGAGCAAGACCGGAGGGGCAGTGTATGCCTTCAATCCCAGCACTTGGGAGGCAGAGGCAGGCTGATCTCTGTGAGTTCAAGGCCAACTTGATCTAGATAGTGAGTTCTAGGCCAGCTAGAGCTATAAAATAGCTATAAAATAATAGTTTGTCTCAACAACAACAATAATAAAATTAATTAATTTATTAGTTAATTAAAATGGAAGCACAGCTAAGTGGAATGCTCGCCTACTGCTTTGTTTTCACAAGTACCTGATTTATAGCAGGTTTTATCTATCTTTTCATAACAACATCAAAAGTCTATTGGTTGAGGCCTTCAGAGGCTTGGGGCTTACTTAGGATGGTAACACTGTATTCACAGCAAGTGAAAGAGGACAAAGCAATAAACAAAAGAAGACACAATAACTAAATTTAACCAGTCCCACTCCTGGCTTGTGGATAACAGCATCACATGATATATTTGAGATAGAAGAAAATGAGGTATTTGCTCTAAAGAACAGGACACAGGAACTACAGACTGACTGTACAGGAAATTTCCTCACGAAGTACACTGGAATAGTAGAAATTCAGAGCAAGGAGAGATTTTCTTTTTCCCAAGTCTTTAAGACTCTTATAGGCTCCTGAAAGCCACCCACAGGAAACCCAGCCATTGGAAACAAAACTGTGAGCACTCATCTTCTATGCTGAATATAAAATAAACATTTTAGGCTCATTTGACCACATGGAGTTAAATTACAAAGTATAAAAAAATCTTTTTTTTTTTTTGAGGTGTCATTCTAGAACCACTACTTACAGTACCTTCAGGGAAGGTTTGTGTGCAAATATCCTTAAAATCTATGGTAGAATCCTCTTCAAACTTCTTGGACCGGGACAACATTCTCGCTGAAGCAGGGCTTGTCTACAGAGACACAACCAAATCCTCAGCTTCTACCTTGTTAGCAGTGTGTTTTTAATGAAGCATGAACCTCAAAGTACAGTTTCATTTTATATGTCTGTAACTTCATGGAAAGGTCTAGAAATGAGGACTGCTGGGCCTTTCAGGCCTTTTAAATGACAAATAACTTTCAGTCATGCAAGTATGAAGCCATTTCAGAAACCAGAGAGATGGCTACACAAAAAGCTCAAGACAAACACTACCCCAAGTCCTTCCAAGAAGCCAGAGAAAGAATCTCTTCCACTGAATGGCCACAGAGCACCCATGTTCAGAACCAGGGAACTCACAACAATGTTTACCGCAGTTTTCCCTGGAAACTTGTCAGAAATTCGAGGCACTGGGCCCCTACCAAGCTCTACTGAATTAAAACGGGACCTAGAAGGCACTAAATGAATACTTCCTGGTGGCTGGCAGTGCTACATCGCCAACTCTGAGAACAATACCTGGCCCACAGTAGACACCTGTCAGGTGAAATGCTGTAGAGATTCCTTATAATACTGTCCAGTCTGTACTGTCATTATAGCCACAAAATCCTTAACTCTGAACCAAACCCTTGGATTGCTTATGAGCACTGCCTGCCTCTCTCTGAGTGTTGGGCACACTTCTCAGTGCTTTTACACACGGTGCCACTCAATAAATATTTTATCAATCGTAACTTCTAAGTTTCCAACACATGAATATATTATTGCTAATACCTATAACACTTCTCTAATGTGTAATTTTCGTTTGTTTATTTGTTTTAAAATATTGTCGAATCAATATAAAATTCCCGAATTCCTCCCATTTGGCTCTAGTATGAGATACAAGAAACAGATTCTCTTCAAATAGAAAGAATTCACCCAAAACAGAAAAGTGTCAATGTAAAATATTTATACAAGACACAGTCTGATTCTGTGCAGGGCCAGAGCACAAGTGAACTGAGAAGCAACTATAACTCAGTACTGACTCTGAAGCACTCTGTTAACTGTTTCAAAGGCTCATTCCCAAATACACCAAAGCTGTGGAGGCTTGGAAGAAAAATACATTACTATTAGTTGCTTTATTTTCTTTCTTAATTACATCTAAGAGTGACCGGGACCGTGAAACAACTCCAACAAGCTATATGGAATAAATTGATTAGTTCTTGATCATCCAGATATTGACACAAACATGCAAAGTAAGGAAATAAGAGTTTTCACAAAATAATTAGATAAATTATCAACATGTGCATTGATTGTAAGACCGTGCCCAAATAATATTTAAATTAATGAGACAACTCAGAGGCATTGACTGATTCCAGCTACATTATGAAGAAAGGGCACTAAGGGGGCGGGGCCCTCATCAAAGAACCTAATTAACCAAATTAGATAGCAAATGTACATTTTGTTGCCTGTGGTTTATTCAGATTCAGAACATGTATAGCTCAAAAATGAAGCAAAAGGTATGTCTGACCCTATGTGTATACATATGGAGCACACACACACACACACACACACACACACACACACGTCATGTTACCGTCTTCCCAAGAGGACAGTTGACAACAGTGACGGCTGAGTGTGTAATTCGTTTTCATTGTTCCCCTGACAGCTATAGTGCTACCCAAGACCTTTTTCTTTATATGTTGTAAATGCTATAGAAAAAGATACATTAATAACAGGCATTTAATTATGGGCCCAGCAACTATAGAGGAAACAGGGCTGGAAAAGAAGCAGAGTACTCTACATACACATTTTAATGTGCGGGGAAGCAGGGTTCATCCTCCAGTTACAGTAATCTCCAAAATATAGATGGATGACTGGCAGAAAGTTTAAACATGGACTCACGTCTCCCAACAATAAAGTATGTGTACAGTGTTACACCAACACTGAAACCAAGAATAGCATAATGCTTGCACTAAAATATTAATAAGAATAAAGGCATTGCTTATTAATAAGGGAAATACTCTTTAGAATAGCTTCATGTTTTGATAACAGCAGTGAAGAGTACAGAGACTCAGTTTTAAATTGTTGTTTGGTCTCTCCTTTCACTGAGTTTATAAACAATTAACATTTGTGTCTCCTATCTGGGTGCTGGGCTTCCTGGGGTGACTAACTTTAACTTCTTTCATATGGTATTTAAGATGAAGCATCCCCAAGTTGCTGCCATGGTAGACATGCGATCCTCCACTGAGGTCCTTTCTGGTCTGATTAATTAGTAATTGGGAGACACGTTTTGGCAGCTTTCATTCCCCTATTATTTTCTCTGGTTTGACACAAAACCCTGTCAGAAGCACCACTTTTTGAACTGCACCCCTTTTTAGTGCTGGGTCACTAAATGCTAATAAATGGAGCCCCTGCCAGAACGCTACAGAAATAGGCATGAAAGTTTACTGAAGCACTAGCAGTAACAAATATATGAAGAAAACACTGAATGCCACAGTATCTAAAGCATTCACGGTCTGTCTGAACCCGGACGTTACTGGGAGATTGCAGACCTGGAACTAAAAGAAAAAGCCTTTAACAAAGCCACCTCTTTCATCTATCTTTAAAAAAAAAAAAAAAGTATTAGCTAAATAAAGCAGGCAAGCGCTCGGCCTGCAACAGAAAGGTACGTCTGAGCCTCCTTTAGCCTTCTGCATGATTCCAACTGGATGAGTAAAATTATTTGGAAGCAAAGATTTATAGCAACTGCCCCAACTGGATATGTGGAGAACACATCCAGATGTCACCAAGCTCTGAGCCAGAGAAACATTTCTCATCAAGGGGTTGGGGGATGGGAGGAGGTGCTTCAACTGAAGTTGGGAAGGCTTTGGAAAAAGCCTCACACAGATACAGAATCAGCCTCAGGGTCTCCATCCAGAAGTGTCACTCTCTTCAAAACAGTGCCGTGCTACGATGGTGGCTCAGGACACTTATGTGCCAGGGCAGTGGCCATGCTGTGCAAGTCAGAGGTCACTGCTTCCACATTCCGACATCTGTCTGCATTTTCTTGCTCTGAGACAATAGGAGGAAGGCCAGGCTCATTTGCTCCCAGTCTGTTTAACCTAATTGTTAAATACAAAAGACAGTTTCCCCATATTGAGAGTTACTTTGGCCTTTCTGCCCATTCTCACCTGTCCCCCTTAAATTAAACACTATAAAACTTCACTCAGAAGGTTGAGTCTCCTGGATACTAAGCTCAGGAAATGCAACCAAATGCTAATCTCCCTGACATCTCAGAAACATCTCAGTACCATGTCCTCCCCGTGATCAAAACCTGAGTAACAATTTGTACTGCAATTAATGGCTTCGCTAAACCATCCCTTAATTTTACTCAAACCACAAGGCCACATTTTCTATAGGGAAAGGCTTTCATCCTCCATGTTTGCATAGTAAGGGGCAAGAGCTAACTGTTAATTATAGGTTTTAACCTATATTAAATAAGTCACTAATAAAACTTAAAATGGAAACTCTGACAACTTGGAAACACGAAAAAAAAAAAAGGTATTTGTTAGTTAATTTAAAACTAAAAGGTCACTGTGAACACTCAGTTATTTAATTGTCTTGCATTCGAAAGAAAGCAGACGACAGACCTCAGAGACAACAGACCTCAGAGGCAAGCTTTCTGGTGCAAAAGTCTCTGCCAACTCAGACCCTGACTTTAAGCATAAGATGCCTATCTGCTCTTTAAATGTGCATCTTATTTACCAGCTTTACCCTGAATCTATAACCACGGAACCCCTCTTCTACTGAGCAAACAATCTGAAGCAGGCAGAGGACTCATCAGCACCCAGTTTAAATTCGGCAGGCTGAGTGAGGCTACTTTGGAAATTAATCTCAGGGAAGCTTTGCTTTTACTGAAATACAAGATAATGATGTTCCCAGACATCATCAAACAGATGCAGCAGCAAGAAGTGTAGTGTAAACTTTTGGTAAAGTTTACTAGGCCACATGTTCTTCCAAATGTACCCAGAAATACAGAACATGGTAGAAAACACAGCAGACTCTCAGCTGGTAGGATCTCACGAGTTTCAGCAACAAATGTGTGTCACCTCTGAAATAATTCTCTTTTAGTATCCTTAAAAAACAGCTTATTAAAAAAAAAAAGGCAAGAAGCTGTGTTTAAAGGGACACTTGGCCTCTGACATCACACCATGTTTCTCAAGGGGCATAAATGTTTTATTTGGGGAGGTATCTACATTTTTATCCCAGCCTCTTACTGCATAAAGACACCTGATAACACATACAATTATGTGTGTGTTTGCTAGGGGTACGGGGGAAGGGAAAACAATAGGAAGAACAACTTAGTTGGGTCAGCAAAAAGAAACGGTAGAGGATGGGGTGACAGCAGGGGCATTAGCAATGATTGTAAGCTTAATGGGAGAAGTATCTATGGAAATATGGCACAGCCTAGCAGTTAACATTAAAATACACTACACGCCAGCTAAGTATGTTAACACTATCTAAAACACAATTTTGTCATCTAAACACAGAGAGACAACATGTTTGTGACTTTGCGAATAAGATAGTCCCTTATCTTAGAGTGTTCCCCCCAACCCCTGTACTTGGCGGTTTAGTCCTTTCCTGTCCACATTCATTTCCAGACAATTTTCACAAGAGAAATAAAAATCGGACTCAAAACAAGATGGCTGCTTTGAGAAGGGGGAGAAGAAAAGAAAGATGCTGGAATCCCAAACCAGCTTTTCTAAATGCAGAAATACAATTTGGTCTTATCCTAATTCCCCTGTGTTCATAGGCTTCTGCCTGGGAATGCATCAACTACCCTGTATAGATATTTAAAAGTATTAGTAACAAAGGCATTTCTCAAAATGGCCCAATCTTTGTGTGCGAACAGCGCAATTGTCCAATGCTTACACTCATGTGCGTGAAGGCACAGATACCTCACAAATGGGTAAGTTCCCACTCCCGTTTCACACCAAATCATGGTCACCAGTCATGAAAACCAAGCCGAAGTCACAACAGGAATAATATCAATGATATCAATTCATATCTCTTAAGGATCCGATATAAAAACACCCTGCAATACACAATCAATTCAACTGCATTTGACTTCTTAAGGGTGAAATCATAGGAAATTAAGTGTTCAGCATCTCTCCTTGAAACACACCTCCCTGACCTTCCCTGAAGTAAGCTCAGATTAATTTTATGACTTCCATATAAAAATTAAAAATATTTCCCTCCATTTTAAAGTAACTTTTAAACACATTTTTTAATAAATCATCTAAACCTATTTTTATTCCTCACTTGAGTGGAAAATAAGACCTGACAGTAACATTTTCTTCAACCTGTCAACTGTCAGTTGTTTGAAGGATGTGTCTAAAGATGACAAAGGTTTATTTTTCCTTATTGAAAATGATAGAATCCACCTGAATGAAAGCTGAGTGAGCCGTCGCTTCAGTGTGCTACAGACTCGCATCAACTAGGTAACTTCAGTAGGAGCTGAGCTTCCGTTATTTTAAAGTAATGTTTTGTTGAAACATATGGTTCACCATTTGGAAACTAGATCCAGAAAGCTCAAAAATCAGGAGTCTGTATTCATACAAATGTTTTACGAGCAAACGGTCGGTGTACAGATTTTTGGGAGCTCCACTGTCATCCTTCAGAGAGAGCACAGTCAGAGCTATAGACCATCAAGAAGATCAAAACACATGGACTGCCCTTCAACAAGAAGTACGCACAATTTCAGTGAGAAACTTTTCACTATTAATGTTTACTTTTAAACCAAGTGGTCCAGTGTCACTGTGCTGACTTGCTCACGACTGACTACATTTTGAAAACGTAAAATGCAAGCAAATTTAAGAGGGGAAAAAGCAGATTTACTAGTATTGAGTAATATCCTATTCAGAAACACTGGAGGTTCACATTAATCACGAGAAACTTTTCTACAAAACATTTCAGGACATGGGTTGAGAAGCAGACTAACATATAAATGGAAAAATATAAATCAGGCCCTTCAAAGAGACAATAATTTATTGGCGTTTGGCAAAGACCACTATGGTAAGACAAATTATTAAAAGTTGAGTATTAATATCTCGTTGCTCATGCTTCTCTTTGAAGCTTTTATGCCTGAATATGAAGGTGTTATTTGTCAGAACTGATCAAAAGACAATTTCTCCCCTTCTGTTCAGAAGATTGATCTGAATGAGTTGTCCCGGGCAAGGGGCAAGGACTGCATCCCACTGTGCTTGGGGGACACAGGCTCCCGTTACAGCATGGATACTGTAGCTATGCTGTTATTTTAATAGTTCATATACTACTTATGAAAAGAAAATCAATAATATGGACTGAATCACCACAGAGTGGTTCATTACTGAAGGAATCATACCTTTTGGAGCCCTTATAGTTTCAGGGGTTATTCACAACAATCAGAAAAAAGACATAGAATAGAATGGAGTCATCTTCAAAAATTAAGCAAATTGTTTCTATTGAAAAATAAACACTGTATCAAACATTGCTATATATATATAACTCGTTTTTTAAAATATATTTTTATGTTTTATCCCTCCCTCCATATTTCTCTCTCTCTCCCTCTCTCTCTCTCTCTCTCCCTCTCTCTCCCTCTCTCTCTCTCTCTCTTTCTCTCTCTCTCTCTCTCTTTCTCTCTCTCTGGTAAGTTATTTATTTTGGCATCTTCTTTTCCCAAGCTAGCAAAGCCCAGGACTCCTGAAGGACTAATCGTATTCATTCACTTTCCTGGCCCAGCGTGAAGCTGGTAGCATGCTCAATTCATAGCAACAGGAGAGAAGGGAGGTGCCATCTTTATCGGTCGCTGTCCAACAGGAAACCAGGCCAGTGGGGAGACTGCAATGAAATGCCTGTATTTTGCAAGATTAAACAGCAGAAAATCCAGCAAGTTAATTTGCCCCAAATAGCTAAGGGTTCCATCTAAACCCTCCTGTTTTCACAGACAGAAAGCTCTACCCTGTATCAGTCACAAAATACCCTGGTTAATACCACTCAAGTCACACAACAGAAGTGAATTACTAAACACTGTCCTGGTATCTTTGATTGCTCCCAGTTTAATGTCATTGGTTTCATATTGTAAAGGCTAAATGATCCAATACAGCTACCTCACGCAGCACTGACATGTCAGTCACCTTAACGGCAGACAGTATACGCCTTCTGAGAGTTTAGTGTGACTATATAAAATAATGCACACAGTGGCTGGGAACTAATAATAAACTCATTAGCTAGTTTAACTCTGTTTAATCTCCAGGAGAGACAAGCCAAAAACCAAGAAGCAGACTTCTATAAGTATCTGTATTTAAAGAAGAGAGAAGGGAGAAAGGCCAGTATAGACTTCAGATCTCTTATTAATGGACTTAAGTAAGATCACAGAATAGCAGTTTAATGTACACTGCTTATATAACTCTGATATAAATATCAAAATGACAAAATTATTCCAACATGCTAATAAAATGATACATTATAATGGCACTGAAACTCGGAGTTAGATTTCACACGATGCCATTTATTAAAAAAAAAAGATTTGTGTTCTGAACATACAGATATTAACTTGAAAATTTTTGAACTTCAAAAATAAAGAAATCCTTTACAAACTCAGCCAGAGAGCCCACTGGAAATTAAAATAAACCTTTCCTCTCTCTTCACAACTAGTTCCTAGATCTAAGTCTTGATGACTTCATTTGTTTGTCGATGGAAAAGGGACAGTACCAGCATTCTGGCATACATGAACCACTGGATTCTGAAAGAAAAGTACTCAAGGGAATATTCTTAGAAAAATATTAGTACTTTTCTCTATTTAGCTATGTGCCTAGGTCCCTCACATAAAGGAGCAGTCAGGACTGCTAACCCACAATTCTAATCTTTCTAGAACTCTGTACATGGACACAACTAAATGATGAGCTACTATCTTATGTGAGATGCTTCGTATAGTTAAAAAAGAAAGAAAAAAAATTCAACAACGGAAACCAATTTGGTTGTGCTCAGTAGAGTCTTCATGGTATTACTCACATTAAGAAAACAAACTCTCAGGCTGATAATATTCAAACCTTAGCAGGACACAGGTTAAAGAGATCTAGTATCCGTTATATTTGGAACCGTCATCAATTTTTTACTGTCTTATGTACAATACAAATCAGAAGATACATTTAACAACTCCGGAGTCATTTTGGCAAATGGAGAAGCTGAAGAGCAACTTTCAGGATACACAAGTGCTTATGAGAGTATTTGCTGGAAGCACCGAACTGTTTTCAGCAATCTTCAGGCTAATAGATGTGTTCTTAATATTAAGCCATGTCTATTTGTATAGGGATAGCTACCAAGGAAGAATGCAAATAAAGTTTTTTTTTCCTGTAAGTTATCTTTTAAAAGTTCCTTTAAAGCTTTCTACGGTTTTAACTTAAATAGTTAAACTCTCTTTGAATTAGATTTTCAGCATGCAAATAATTATTCCCTTACAGACCAGCTCAGAATGCAGGGCGACCCTTAAAAGAGTATTGTCCACTTTTAGGTGAAACTCCAGCAACCTTCGAATTTGAGAAAGGTGAAGATGCAGTTTGGCAAATGTGATGGAGTGATCCTATTTACAGTGAGACTTTCTCAGTCACTATTTCACAGATTTGTGCCAATTCGATGCATAAAATCAACTGGGTTTACTGTTCAATAAGTCCAGGCAACAATAGTTTGCAACAATTAAAAGCTAAATATCCATTGCCCCGGAGTGACAGGCGAGGAGACATGTTCTAACTAGACCGGACATGAGTTTATATTTTCCTGAAATAACAGACTTATAGCTACTTAAGGCCTCAACACAAAGTCAGTAAAGATAGTCCATACAGTAGACAAAATTCTACCTGCCATAGAAGCGACTTCCAGAACTTATACAGAGTGAGCTGCCTAATGAGGATGACCAAGATAGATCTGATTTTATTTCAATCTAAATAAACACAATTTCAAGCAGTATCTACTCCATTTACTTTGAGGGCAGAGACTGTCCGTTCTTATCCATTTAATGTGTTCACTAAGCTTCTAAGTAAAAAATGAATTTAAGTTGCCAGTAATATTGTCTACTTATTTTCCAGAGTCTGAGGTCTTTTTATTACATTATTAATTCAGCAAAATCTTGACACATCTTATAGAAGGACCAAAGTCAGGTCTAACAACACAAAACCATAATGTCAATGAAAATGTACATTTAATTTATGATACTAAATGAACCCATACAAGTTCTGTGAAATTGTTTTCTATCTCTGTAAGAAAGTGTTGGGTTTTCCTTGAAATTACTTATTTTGCATTTGTCCTTTTTGGTTACATCAAACTGACTTTTCCTGATGCTTAAAAAATACATTTCAATGAATAAATCTGAACTAGAAGTACCTATCACTACTTTTCAAAGAAAGTTTTAATGAAACAACATGACAAAGGCCTCCATAAATCAGTAAGAATATTAAATGTTGGATCTGAGAAATGTCCCTGATTCTTTCTTTGGGATGCCATCAAACTGCTCATGATCAAATAGTAAGGTATTTTCACAGCCTTCAAATTAGCATACTATTTTAAGACTATTAAGACTATACTTGGTCTTTTAAAAGTCTACAGATTATAGCTGAGCAGATTCAAAGCTATCTTGGCATCCTGAGAGAAAGTGTTTTCTTTAGGAAGAGCGGATCTATTAAAAAACATGACCTATGACAAAAATCAATTTGCTAATCTCAAACCAAACAACGGTATCAAAAGCCTAAAACTGAGATAATATGTTCCGGCAACTTACTGAGCCTAGTTTCACAGGTGAAGAGCCGGGGAGACCCAGCTAGCTGATGCTTCCTTCTCTCTAACCTAAGACAAACTGAGACACTTTTCTAGTGAACAAAAAGATCCCACTGAATTTTTGTGAGTGACAAACAAGAGCAAAATGTCCCAAATTCAAATAACTGGCTCTACTTTATTGGGTAAATCATTTAAGTTTAAAAATATAAACTGATGCTCCATACATACCGCTCAGTAAAGTCCAAAGGTGCCCACCCCAAGCAACGTAATTAGACTTGCTTTTAACACCATCGAAAATGGAAAGCTTGCTCTATTTGTCTTGTCAGCTTTAATAAAAGGCATATTCTCTGGCAGAGAGTCCTCTCTTTCTCTTTTCCTAATAGTGGCTAGTGGCGTGTCAAAGAGGAAACAGCTTCCCATTCTAATTCCCACCCCCAGGACACCCTTTTTATTAAAAAACCGCAAACTTTCAGGGATGTCTCCACTCGTGCTAGGCAAGTTCTTTAGGCTACCTGGTTGTAACTGGGCAGGAGTAACAGGGTGGAGGGATTTCTCCCTAGGATGGGCAATCCTGAGCGTTCCTAGAGAAATCTGCTCTTCATCCCTGATGAAAACCTTTGAATTCATAACAGAGGGAAAGCTGAGGCGCTAGAAAGGGCTGGTGGGAAGCTGAATTGGAGGTGTCCGCCGGCCCCCTCACCTAGAGCTTTAGATGCACCACAACCACAGGCTCAGTCCTCGGCCTCCCGCTTCTTTCCTCGAAACTTCCACTCCAGCCCAGAGAAAAACCTGTGATCCTAGGTACAAGCGACACTGCTTCCCTCCCAGGGCAACACACCAATAGCACCAGCCCACAGCTGCAAGCAGAGCGGGCCCAACGGACCGACTGCTGGGTCTAGATCCGGGAGAAAGTAAAGATTTGTGAGCAGCCCGGACCAGAATGGGTCTGCCTGGCGCTGGGGACGACCCTCCTCCCCTTTCCGGGGTCCAGGATCGCAGTGTGGCTGCGGCTGGCTGGGGCCCAGAGCGTGCGCTAGGGTAGTCCCAGGCGCCTGTCTCCAGCCTCCCGCCCAGCCCGCAGGCTTTGGGGTCGCCGAGACACTGTCGCAGGTAACCACGCGCGTTCCTCTAGCTGAGCAGCGCCAGGCCCTGGGGCGAAGGCTCCCACCTTCCGGCTCGCCAACTCCAGCGGCTCGCTCGGCACTCGTGACGTAACCCGGCATTCGATCAAACTTTCTGGCACCTTATGCCCATTGGGGGGTAAAAGGAGGGTGCTGGAGCTGGGAGAATCCTTTCCACGGCCAAGCGTGATGGGCCTAGACCGACTTGGCGGTAGGTGGGTGTGTGGGTGGGGGGGGGGGTCACCGAACAGTTATCTCGCCGTTAAAAAGAACATTAAACCCTAAAGCTTCCGCTTCCCACTCACCCACCCACCTACCCCCCTTCACTCCCCTCTAACCTGTGCGCGCTCTCTATGCGCGCAAGGAGGGAAAAGAAGGAATTTTGTTTAAATAAAAAAATTAAATAAAAATTTTAAAAACTTTGAGGTTATTTAGCAGGGTCTCGGCCCCAGCCCTGCGCCCCCCCTCCAACCTCCCAGGCTCTAGGGAGGACCTCTCGGCGGTACGCACCCGAGGCTATCAGCACCCAAGCCCTGAGCCGAGATCCGGAGGTGCGGGCCAATCTCCCCGGCTGGGAAGCGGTGTCCCCGGTCCAGGGCTCCCGCCTACTCCCGTGTCTTCCCTGCACCGGGTCGGAGGCAGCGGCTCAGAGCAGCCCTGGGGATTGCGAGCAGCCGCCGGCCCTGCCGCTGTGGCTTAACAAAGAGCGGCGCGGAGCGAGCGCTTCCCGCCGGCGCCCGGCGGCCAGCGGCATCTGGCGACGCAGGCTCCGAGGGCGCGCGCTGCCTACGGCTGGTGCGCGCCGCTCTTGGCCACCGTGTCCCCTGCTCCCGGCCCAGGCCCGCGGAGCCGGAGCTCTCGGCGCCCCCGCCCCGGCCACCTTACCTGGGGTTGCTGCTGTTCCAGTAGACGGCGTAGCGGTCGGCGACCACTTTGGAGCCCGGGTCCTGGCTGAACACACACATCCAGAGCACCAGAAAGAGCAGCGTCAACATCTCCACGTGCAGCATCACGCCTAGCCAGCGGCGGAGCCCCCGACGCGCCACTCCGGGGAGAGAGCGGGGATCCAGGGGGAGGGAGGGAGAGGGGCAGACGAAAAGAGCGGACGCCAAATAAATAAGAATAAATAAGATGAAGGGGCGAGAGGCGCGCTGCGAACGCGGGAGGAAGAGGAGGAGGAGGAGGAGGGAGAAGAAGGCAGTGAGCTGAGGCGGGGGGGACAAACGCGCACCCCCACTGAAGGGCTCGGGAGGGGAGAAGAATCACAAGACAGAGAAACGCGTGCGTGTGTGCGGTGGCGGCGGCGAGGGCGGGGGAAGGGGTGCGGAGCTGTGTCTCGGGCGGCGGCTGCAGGCCGGTCACCCCGGGAGAGGGAGGTGCGTGCGGGGCCGGGCGGCGGCAGCGCGGGTCGGGGCAGGCGGCGGCGCGCGCTGCACAGTCACCGGGAGTTGAGCGCCGCGGCCGCGGGGAGACATACACCGGCCCGCCGGGCCCGGCTCAGTGTCGGCGCCGCGGTCTGCACGGGGTTCCTCCGCCGCGCTGGGCCCTCGCCGTGCGCCCCGCTTTGCTCCAAGTTACTTTGGCGGCCGGAGAGAAACTGCAGGAGGAGGGCGCTGTGTGGAGGGGGGGCGAGGGGTGGGAGGGCGTCCTCACGCTTGTAGCCCCAGGAGGCTGGAAGCTGTCCGGAGCCTCCCTTCTGTGCCTTGGCCGGGCGACCCCCCGCAAGCCTCGCAGGAGTCCTGGGGACTGCGGTACCCGGAGGTACGCAGAAAAGGGTGGCGATCTGAATCGCGAGCCCGGCTCTGCCGGCGTCCTGGAACTGCCCAAAGCCGCAGCTGAGCGCTCGGGCGAGGAGAGGAGGAGCGGGTCTTGCTACGAAAACGCTCCAAGAAAAGTTTGGCTCTTCACGTCTTCCAGCAGGTCCCCCCAGAGGAGTCCGACCGCAGAGGCAGAGCGAGATGGCACCCCCGGGCGCTGGCTGAGTCGGGGATTTCTCCTGCTTGCTTGTCTTGGCTGGGTGTGGGTGCCGCGGAGTGAATGAAGAGCAGAGGTTGTGAACCAGCCAGCCAGGCGGGGCCGGGATGCCCAAACCTGCAGGGCGACGCCAAGCCAGCTGCTGAGCTGGGAAGCGGGAGGGGAAACAATCACTTTCGGATGGAGCCCTCCAAGTCCGGGATGGGCTGATGTCAGTCTCCGCTCGCCTTCCGGGAGTGTGGCTGAACCCTCCACGCGGCGTGCCCAGAGCCCCGGGGGAGCTCTCAGAAGTGTCCCTGGGACTCCGACCGCTCCGGCCCCAACCCCAGCAACTTGTAGAGATTCATCAATCAGTTTGAAACCGGGAGGGAAAGGGGGAGAGGGAGCACACACGAGCTGCAGGCACCTCCCCGATGACTACATCAGAAAACCTTCCCGATCCGGAGCTGCCTCCTCCTTCCCTCCTTAGGCACAGCAGTAACAAGAGGTGAAAGCCACCAACCGAATCCTAAAACCTCTGCCCAGGCGGGAAAATAAACTTGAGTGCAGCGGCGCGAGCAGCCTGGAGAGGTTGGGAAGACTGGCGAGAAGTAGAAAGGGGGGAAAAGTCAGTTTTGCAAAAGAGGAGGGAGGAAAAAAAAGAAAAGGAGAGAAAAAATGCTTTATGGGAAAAAAAAAATCTCCTCGGGCACGCCCCCTCGTTAATGACCTGCGTGTAAAGCCGACTGCCGCGGCGGCCCAAGCGGCAGCAGCCTCAGCACCACGCGAGGCCGCGCGCGTGGACGTGGACGTGGGCGGGAGGGGGGCTCCGCCCGGGCGTGTTGCGCGGGGCACTGGGTTGGCAGGCGGCGCGAGCGCCTGGGTGAGCTCCGGACCGAGCAGGGGGAGGCGTCGCCGGCGCTGCTGCCTCCGCGGCCCAGGTCATGTGGGCTGCTTTTTTTTTTTCCTTCCACTCCCCCCCCACCCCACCTCCATGCAGTTTACTTGGGAGGGTGGGGGGTGATTGGAGTAACCAGTCAGGGAGAGGCCTGCTGTTTGCTTACAGATCGGTTTTTTTTTTTTTTCCCCTCTCTTTTCTCTAACCGGATTGGTTTGCTCCGGGAGAAAGAGGCGTTTTCCTCATCTCCTCCCTCCCCACGCCTCCACCCCCACCCCCGCCCCACCTTCCTGAAACCTGACTAATTGAATTACTGAGAGTGCCGAGGCACCCTCTCCACCGCCCAGCCCGGCAGCACGAGTAACCCTTTGGCTGCTGAAGTGCGTCTGGACTCAGAGTGATTTGGCATCTTTTTACTTGGGATTGGGGTCTTTCGTTTGAAAAGGAACTGGCTCCCACTCCAAAAAGGAGAGCCGAAAATTGCCTCTGGGACCACTCAGGTGACATGAAGTCTACGTAGACAGGCCGAAGCAGCCCTAAGTAAATCGGAGTTCGTGTAAACCTCCGCTGGGTTATTCACGCCGCACACTACCCGGAGCAGGGTCATCTGGAAATCTGAGCATCTCTCTTGTGCCTTTCAACCCTCTTTCTACCCGAGATTTAAAGGCCTGAGGGCAGGAAATGGGACTTTTCTTTAAAGTGATGCTCTCAAAGCACGTTTTGAAAAATGGGGGGGGGGGGGGGGGATCTCAGTTTAAAGTGATTACAATTCAGGGCGAACCTTCAGCTGGAAGGAGATAAATGCGGCGCGCAAGCCCATCTGTACTTTACACCTTTTCCATGCGGATCCTGTGGCTTGTTCACTACGCACACGCACACCCCACATAAATATCTTCAACTAAACTCGGTTTGGGAAGAAAAGGGAGGGAAATAGTGGGAGAGAAGGAAAAGCCTTTATTACGAAAAAGGCCATGCGTTCCTGGGCTGGTCAGGAGGTTGCAGTGCCCCCGGCCCTTTGAGGCCAGCCAAGCTGTATCTCCTGGGAGCCAAGAGACCTGGCGCCTCGGGACCGGTCCCCTGTGGTCCTGCGCCCTGGCAGCCAGCCCCACACTCGATGCTGCGAGACCTGCAGCCCAGGCTTTTTATTTTGTTCTCTAGTATATACGGCCTGGTAAGAAGGCCGAACCCAAGAAAGCAAGCAGTTTACCTTTTTTTCCCCCCTCGCAACACTGCGTCTTTTCCCTTTTACATATTAGACGAATAAAATTAAATATATTCTCCAATCCTGCGCTTTCCAAAGCTCGGCCTGGGGTTTCCAGACGCTTCGGAGAAATTTGGAAGCGTCCAGACGCCCTCCAGTGGTCGGCCTGCAGTCCGCACCCAGCAGGGGCATTGCCAACAGTCTCAGCCCACACTGAGCCTGATGGAAAAATCTAAGGTCAGGATGAGTGAAGACTTCAGAGGAGAGAAGCAGTTCCCACAGGCTGGGCGTTACTGGACATGATGGAGATTTTCCCTAATTATCCTGAAAAAACGTCCTTGTTGAGTGATCAGATGTAAATTACAACCGTATCGTGAGACTGCATGACCAACCACCTGATAAAAGTCATTCTCCTAATTTAAAAAAGTTTAAATTGAGACAATTCACTTAAGCTCTCTTGTCTGCTTCTTTCACCAAATCCCAGCGTCAAGAAAGAAGGAAGACAACTTAAAGAAACCAGTGGATAAGATTTTACTATTAAAATCAATTTCTGTTTTCATTTAAAACGCTACTTGTCCCTCCGGCTGGTGAGCAAGCTCAGGGTGTGCTTTTTCCCTCTGATGTGGAAGGAGACATCTCTTTCCCCAGCCTTTTTGATAGTAACTCTAATAGGCACTCAAATGACAAAGGCAGTTATGCAGGAAATATTCTGGACCCTTTGAAAGGATATGTGTATCTTGAGGAAGAAGAGAATTCAAGACTCCTGTCTTGAGGAAAATGCTGAGCCTCAGAAAGAGTCTTACAGGGCTATCAGGTATCAAGGAGCGAGCCAGTTGACTTCCTAAGACATCCCAGCTGAAAGGGGGCAGACAGAAAAAGAAATAATGACGGCTTATTTCCCCGTTGGAAATGCAGATGAATGTAAAAAGTCATCATACCAAAAGAACATGCACATTTTAGTATCTTAAACATCTCCACTTTATTTTAAATAGGAATGGCCCTATTTTAACGAGACGAAAGTACGTTGTAGTCTTCCTTAAAATGATTCATGTGGTTGGAATAAGATACTAGAATTTGAAATGGTTCAAAACAGAATTCAGATGTCTACGAGAAATAATTCTAAATTAAATGTCTCCTCTGGAGCCAAGTGTTGACATTGGACTTACTAAGCAACGTGACCCTTAAATACTTGAGCGGATACAATTTGAAGAGAAGTATATATTAACTGTACACGTGTTACTAGGTAATGTGACTAGCTCTGTTGGAGGACACACACATTAAATCCATAGAAAATAGTTTTATATAAAATAGTGGGTTTAACCCCATGTTATCAATCTGCTCTTTGTACAGTGAGTAGCTTTTCTTCAGCTAAGGCAGGAAGCCTCTTGTCCGACCAAAAGAAAACAAGAGCCATAAAAAGTGAAGGAATAAAAACTCATGGAATTGTTGAACGTCTTAAGCTCCACAAGATGAAAATGGTGTAGCACCTGAAAAGCAGGTAGGTGATGGTCTATGAAGGGGCTTAGCTCTCCTGAGAATGTTTGCATTGGGAATCAGCAACTGAGCACTCTGGCAACTTTAAAACTAGTAACATTAAGGCAAAACCATTATTTGCCTCAAAAACATGAATTGGCTCTAATTGACTGATTGATTTTTTTTTTAACTGACCAAATCTGTGTTCTAGTCTTAACTATGAATTAGAATCACTGAGAGGAGCTCTCTGGAAGGAGAGTGCCTGAGCCCATGTTGTTTAGGCTAGACCTGGGTCTGTAATTTTTAAAAGCTCTCTGGAGAATTCTAACGAGGATAGAAGATTGAGAAGCGCTGATCTAGGTAATTTATTTTTGCCTTAATTACTTCAATCTTTCAGGAAAATAAGGCCCATTTTTATTTATCAGGAGAAGTACCCCAGCTCACCAGTGAGGCAGAATTTCTTGATCCAATCTACTAAGCTAAAAGATGCTTTTAAACAATTTTCCATGTCTCACAATTATTTACAAGTGCCATCTCCAAGATATGGCTACAGGGTCAATTCCTAGTTTTAGATGTGGGCAAATCTTTCTATTTGGCTTATTGGAATTGACTTTGTAGAGTTCTATTATGTCAAGTATCCAACCAAATGAGTGAATGAGATAAATTAAAAATAAATAAAGTGAATCAAGCCCCCACAGTTCGTAGACTCAGCTACTCTCAATTTAGGAAAATTAAATTTAGCTATATTAAGATGTTAAATTAGAACTTGTATCCAGCAAAAATAATAGAGGAAATAAACTCTAGAGAAATTATAATTAACAGCCCTAATTTAAAAACAACCCTAATGGATGACTAAGATAGTATTTAACCAATCCTACTGTTTCTGTAGAGCTTTTAGTGTTTGTTCTAAATCCCCAGTAAGCCAGCCCCAAGCACTACGCTGCCAATATGAGGCCCTGCCATCAGGCCAAAGTTACTAATGAAGCTTTGCTTGTTTTTTTCTTCCTTCTCAGAACATTTAGAAATAATAATTCTCCTGACTCTTCTCTCCTCAGACATCCCAAGGAGAGAGGAAGCATTCATTTTCAATATCTGATCTTGCTTAGAGAGTATCACATCGCTACCTTTAATCCCTTCCTTACCATGAGCTTTTGTCTCCTTCTCACATGACTACTCTTTCTGTGCTAGGACTTCCTATAGTTTGTTTCAGCATCCTTCCTTTTACAATCTGGGGGGTTGCGGGGGACAACAACCACCAAATAACCAAACAAAAACAATCCACAAATGTTTTTTAAAAAGATTTCTGCAATATTCTAAAACAAGAATTTTAAAAATCTTCCATTTCAGAACTAGCAATCTATGTGTTGTTTTCCCTACTTCAAAACATGTTTTAAATAATGCCACTGTAGCACATTCTCCAAATGTGCAGGTGTGTTAGCAGCCATTTTGTGAAACACCTAGATCTCCTAATAAGGTGTGTGTGTGTGTGTGTGTGTGTGTGTGTGTGTTATTTCTTGTGTTACAAATGTGTATGTGTGTCTGTATGTGATTATGAAAGCAAATAAATGTTGTCTCAGCCAGTCCCCACGTCACATTTTATTATGCAGATTTCAGAATATACACAGGACTGTGTAGCCAGCCACTAAGCACAGGAATGAGTTTATTCCCTTAAGCAATTTTCCTAATCTTACTTCTTCAGCAGGTACATAGTTTTATTCTATATTTCTCTCTTCATGTTTTTAAATAAAATTCTGTGAATGAAAATTGTCTCTATATTGCTAATATAATCAATTAGTATAAAGTATAAAAATATCTAATACTATCTTCTGTGAATTATTAAATAAATATACTAGAATCTTGCTTAAGACAATATATTACCGCAAGTGGATATCAATAAAATCAAAGCCTGGATCTGTATTTTATAATCAGAGACATCTATAACATCCATTTTTAGAGGAATATCTGTAGTTATTACAGAAATAAATTGAACTTGCACATTTTTCCATATCCCAGCTAGTGACTAGGATATGTCTCTCCTGCCAGCTACATACATCATCACCCAGAGGGCACACAAGTGTGCATTTTTTAAAAAGTTCTTTTACTTGCTTTGAGGCTCAACAAAAGCCAGTACACCTCTGTGCAAATGGCCAGTGCTACTCTCTTTACACACACACATAGACATGTAACTCATGCGGAAATATACAGACGTGCAAACATGGAATTAGAGAGAACTTGTTCTCAATCAATTTTTCACCAAAGACTTTCATCAACTTCTGCAAGACTTCTATTTAAAGAGGAGCATAGGCTATACCCTCCAGTCAATAGCATGATTATATAAAATGGGAACGGCTGTTTCCAAGCCCTTTTTAGCTTTGGCTTTACTTTTCCCCTTCGGTTCAAAACTGGCAAAGGAAAGCAAAGCGTGGAATTATGGCAAACTAAGATATTCTTTCCTTAAATTATGTGCATTTTCCTTCAGACGAAAAGCTTCTTTGTTGGGGGCGGGGGCTGGATCTTGGTATTTTTTAGTTCTTGACTCTTTATTATTATTTTACTTAACTAAACAATCTCTATCCATATATACTCATTTTATATGGTATATATATATACGTATATGTGTATATATGTATATGTATATGTGTATGTGTATGTGTATGTGTATGTGTATATGTATATATGTATATACACCCCCGCCACACTACAAATACAATATCAATGTTTTTAAAAAGTTCCCTTAGAACAGATTCGTAACTCTAGCCCCAGCCCTCCAAATACCTTCATCAACTGTGTAAGGTTTATAATGATAAATTAAAGATATAGTGAAGGTATAATTTTTTAAAAAATCATTCCACTGGCAGTTGGGATAACAGAGTAGGCTGGAAGCCACTATGATCTCCGAATAGCAGATAATAACACATAGGATTATAGACCAAAACTTTCTTTTTAAATGAGAAATATTTTCCTAAATTGAGTCTTTTTAAAGTCAACGCTGTGAAGGAAAGCATGCTCTTAGGCTGACTGCCCTCTAATCAGAGATTATCTCTCTCCATTTCTACCTCTTTCCCTCCCCCCCCCCCCCCCCCATGTGATGTATGCTAAATTAAATAGGATTTATTGGTTCGGCTAGATTCTGAATTACCCCATTTTCCTGTGGATTAGGAGAGTGCATTTCTTAGCCCTTCCCTTCAAATCCATCAAGATCTTTTATGTGGACTATCTAGTATTCTGCACACTTCCAATGCTTAGTGTATATTACACCCCAGTATTAGCATAATAATAAACCATCTTAACATACTACAGGGCTGCTAAGTGAAAGCCTCCTCAGTTTTGAGCCAAGACATCAAAAAGTTTTACTTTCTCTATACATATACAAAATTACTTTTTAAAAAGCCTCCGATTCTACGAAATTATACTTGCATCCAAACGTCTACTTCCTACAAAGTAGAGCAGTGAAAGTCATTTCTTCCAGGTGCGTACTTTTTTGTTTAATGCATTCTGAGGCCTGAATTTTCTGTTTCAGTAAGTGGGTTTTTTTTAATGAACAAAAATGACAGTAACACCATATATCAAATGAATATTCTCTTTACAACGCCAAATTCAGAGATCCTTTTTTACAAAGTTACCAGAGCAGCAGCTAGAGATGGTTTCTTGTTATTGAGAAATTTCTTTGTCTGTGATGAGTGATGTCACGTAAGCCTTGACTGACAAGCAACTGGAAACAAGAGGATTTTCCTCAGAATTAGAGGGAGAGGAGAGAGAGGGAGGGAGAGGGAGAAAGAGAGAGAGAGAAAGAGAGAGAGAGAAAGAGAGAGAGAGAGACAGAGAGAGAGAGAGAGACAGAGAGAGAGAGAGGACAATTACACTAATACAACCGCATCTTGGTTGTTTTAAGCAAGAGCCAGCTTTTAAGCTATTATAAGGAAAACAATAAGCATGTTTCCTTTCCTATGGTTTACAGCTGGGTATGTAACTTGGTAGTAGAGTGTAAGCAAGTGGAAGCCTCTGAGTTCATCCCTAGTACCGTGGGAAGGAGAGAGGGAGGGAGGGAGGAAGAGAGGGAAGAAGGGAGAGGGAAACTACTGTGAATATTCTACATTCATACACTAGGAGTGTATAGCTAGGTGGTAGAACACTTGCCTAGCAAGGACAGGATCCTGGGTTCCATCCTTAGCAGAGAAAGGAGACAAGAAGAATGGAGAGGAAGACGAAGAGGAAGGGTAAGGGACATCTTACCCACATGCAGATTATATGGAACAAAATGAGGCATCATCTGTGGTTAAGAGCAAACATACGACATGACTCTGGTACAGCAAGCTGCTAGAAGCAGCCCCTCTCATTAACAGCTGCAGCCTTATTTTTATTTATTTTTTTATTTTTTTTCCCCACCTCTTGAACTGAGCTGATACCGGTTCTGAGCCAGGCCTTATATATTCAGGCTTTAACGTTCTTTCTTAAAGCCCCGCCCAGTTGCCAAGGTGACAACCTTCTTAGCCTTCTGGTTGGTGAGCAACAAGTAATACAGTGACCCAGCATCTTCGCACTATGTCCCAGATGCAGAGCTATATAGCTGATGCCAGCAACTGCCAGATGCCTCGAGGTGGATAAAGATGCCACCTAAGAACAGAACCGTAAGACTTAGTCCAGCCCAACAGTGAACCCAAAATATCCTGGAGTTGGATGGATGCTTCTTGTTTCAAGATGTTTCATTTTGGGGTGCTGTGCTATTCACCAAAAGTGTCAGAAATAGCTTCTCAAATTATTGAGAATAAAAAATTTGAATATTCAAATATTATCCTTTCATAACCCTTCTTCAATACCGAGTTACTGCTGTTAATTTGCAATTGACAATCGAAAATTTCTGAATATTTGTAACATAAATGGTTCTAAATGTCATAGGGAACCTTTGGCTTCAACAAAAGCGTCAACGAGTGAATCTAAGTGATGCTGGTCCCCTTCAGATCATGTCATTTCATTAGAATAGCAAACCTGGGCCGTTGATTTATCCAGAGGAGATTCTTCATCCAAAGTAATGTCCTGCAAGAAAAATGAAATAGTGAAATCAAAGGAGGCTGTGTTTCGCTTCATCTCCAATCTCCACATCATTCACCACTATTGATTTAACATCATGGCACCTTCATATTTCAGCAGGAAGATCTGCCACAAGACAGAAACTGTGATGACCCTGCAAGGGTCATCTTGCTGTCAACTTCAAATTACAACATCTCTACTCTTGGCTGAGAGCCATGGCTATCCCTGGGTAACAGAGCTTTCTTTCTGTAGATGAAATAGGTATATTTCAAGAAATGAGATATGAAGTAAGACATATTGCAAGTCCCATATCCCTGTAATTCCAAACTTTAAAATATGAGGAGGGCTTAAATCCCATGTGTTTGTTTGCTAGCCTGCTTACTGACCTGAGTTTCCAGTGTCTACCACCCAGCATCTACCCCAACCCACAATCAAAGTCTTTCTTACAGCATTCATTCATTCTGCTTGACCCTTCTGCAACAACAGAACTACCCATCCTTTCTTCTTGAAACATCTCACTTTTAACATTCATTGTTTTACATTTGAAGAGTCTCTTGTGTCTTTGACACTAAATAAACATTTGTGGAATGGATTCATTTATGATGCCCACTTCTAATGTAGATGTTTATTTTGGGCTTCTCTCTTTCTGGGCCTGATACTCTTTACAGGTTGTATTGATGTCCAGCTCCCATCTTGGTTTCTTTGTGGCTTTTGCCTGAGGTGAGTATCATACCACCATCACACTCCCTTCACAGCCTTCTCACCGACTTTTTCCTATCACCACACTCTAACACTTCAGAAGTAACAAGTTCAAAAGGCATGTCTCCTCCTGTGGGATGGAACCACCCTAACTGCTGCTGTTTTTCTCTAGGACACCCAGGTCTGGAAGAAGTCTCAAGAAGTTCTCAAAAGAGAACTCATAGCTATCAGACTCAATAAATCAGAGGACTCAGTTAAGGAAGGTAAAGTTTCATTTCCAAAATTCCCACTTCTGTGCTAGGTTACGTTTAGGCATTCATTCTTGCCCCTAATATTCTTGCCCTGGAATAATGCAGTATAAGTGGAACTTCTGATGTTACTCTCTACTGTTTAAAATAATGCCTGATAACAATATCTCAAAATAATCTTAGGGTAGTACAGCTGCCAACTTCTGCCCAAGTTGATCTCTGCCTTCTTCTGCTCTAACTTCACCCAGTAAAACATCCCCCACACTCAGGACAACCACTCTGGCCATCTGTTGTGTCCTCACAGAAAGACATCTATCTGTCTTTGCTCATGTAGTATCCTCCACCTAACACATTTGAGGTCTCTCCTGGACATCTTGCTCAGTAGCTACTTTCTTCATTCGGTCTTCTCTGACCCCGTAGGATGGAACAAAAACCCTTCTTCAAACAGTCACATGACAGTGAGTTCCTTTCCCTCATATCACCTGTGTCCTAAATAGAATTGCACATCACTGGAACCAGCCCCTTCCCTTTCTAACCCAGTTGCTCTCACTGTATTGCCCATGTTTTGCATTACACAAAGTGTGGAGTACACACCCCCCAGATGTTTGCAGTAATGGATGAACAGATGTGCCAGGTTTTTGCATTTTTTTAAGGGAGCCAAATATTAGGTTATACCAAAGGTAGGAGATGTAGGAAGTACAGTGCCTCTCAAAAGTTTGGGGAAGGACTTCTTACAGAAGATTTACACAGCAAATCTCCACACAAGGAACCCAACAAGGACTAAGAAAGTGTCTTGGGAAATGCTTAAAACTTAAATGCAGACCCAGCTGAAGTCCTTTCCTGTTGATGATTTGAATGAGACTAGTTTCCATAGGTTCATATGCTTGAATATTTGGTCCCCAATTGGTGGAACTGTATGGGAAGAATTGGGAGGTGTGGCCTTGATTAAGGAGGTGTGTTCCAGGGACAGGTTTCTAGATTTCAAAAGACTAGTGCTATTCCCAGTATTCTCTCCCTGCCTCCTATTTGTGGATCAAGATGTGACCTCTCAGCTATTGCTCCAGCTTTTCCTGCCACCATGCCTTCACTCCACCATCATGGACTCTAACCCTCTGAAACCACAGTCCAATTAAATGCCTTCTTTTTATAAGTTGCCTAGGTCACAGTGTCTTATCACAACAGTAGAAAAATATTGAAACAATATGCAATAAGAGATAAAAACCTCAGGATGTCAGTGAGCAGAACTTTCAGGTGTCATAAACCAGAAACTGGAGATTTTAAGTACAGAGAGAAAGGGAAATGTGTAGAAGCCTTAGACCTGAAACTAACACTTGGGCTTAGCAGGGTCCTGATGGGCAGATCTTCTGAGACTCCAGGACAGTAGAGGTGCAGACAACCTGGTGTTAAAGGTAAGCTGTTCTCTGCGCAGGGGGGAGGGAGGCTGAAGAATAATGCACAGTGCTCCACTGTAATCACAGTAGAGAACATCCACATGTTGAAGATTGTACTGTCACATTTTTAGCTCCTTAAATTCCTTCACTGTCACCTGTTGCTACTGCAGCATGTAGTTTGGAGGTGAGGAAATGATACTAGAGATACATGAAGTGAATAGCAGCAAATTATCCTTCCCCCCAGAACTGGACACAAAACAAGAGGGGAGGTTTAAGACAGGAGGTTTTAAACCGGGAGGTTCTTAATGTTATAACCAGCCAAAAAGAAGCATGCTCTTATGCAGGTGGGGTATAGCCCGAGAACAACAAAAACTTTGAATTAATAAATGACTTAGATTGAAAGAAACAAGGAGGGAAGAAATATGCATGAGCCTCGGGAAAGGATTTTATAATGTGTCTGAGTCAACTCAATGATAAATGTACATAATTAATCATAGACACCATTTTGGCAAATGATATTTTTAAGTGATAGAGGCAATTATCTATACAATTACATATGCACAGGAATGCATTATTTTCTGACATTCAGCAGTCAGCCTACCTCCCAGTAAAGAAGAGAGATACCTAATTTAGCATCCTAGTTTGTAACCTCACTCCGTCAAGGACTATTTTTGGTGACTAGAAGTTCAGAAGAGGAATATAAAAATAATGGCCATTTCTTGGATGTATTACTGTGATGTTTGCGAAGTGATCTAGCCACTTATGATTTGCTTCCATTTTGAATATTCAATATATATATGCATATATATGTATATAACAACTTATTTAAAGTACATTTATTACTTAATTTATTACTGTAAATTATTGTATAATTACAGATTAAATGCCCTCCCTTTTCCTTTTTCCCTTTTCTTTAAAAGAATAAAAAATACTTTTCTAATTGCTTTTCCATTAACGCTCTTGAAAACCACTACCAATGTGTGAGGACAATGGATGAATATGTGTGCTCCCTGAGAAGATGAAAGTGGAAGGAAAATGTATCAACTACAGAAAGCAACATGCTTTTCTCTTACTTGGAAGGGTAAATTCGTTTGGTTCTGTCGTATCTTAGAAAGGCCATGTAAGATAATGATTTCTATCCTGAATCAGACAAAAGCAGTTTTAAAGGTGGTTCTGCAATTTGCTATTTTCATACTAACCCACAATTACAAATTATCAATTTTCTGTATGCATAAAAGCTTATTATATTATTCTCATAAAATCTGAGATATCAAATTATTTCTATCAAATATCATACCTGGTTTCATGTCAGATACATATCATGCTGAATTCTGTTTTAATTTATAATTAATGTTAAGTCTTCCCCCTTTCCCCCTGAGTTCTTTTATATCTTCTCCTTTTAAATTAATCATGTCATTCTGTCATTCATTCTTGCCAATATACTGAATGTTATGCATGTGTATAAGATAGCAATATATTTATATATACCTATATATGAACATCTCATTTTATTTCATTCAGATTCCTACACTTTAAAAAAACATTTTATTAGCATATTCATAGTTTAAAGTGGCAGGCTTCATAATGACATTTCCATTCAAGTATATCATTTGGTATGACCCACATTCACACCCCATTAGTCTCCCATACATGCACACACACACACACACACACACACACACACACACACACGTGTGTGTGTGTGTGTGTGTATACATATACATGTATGTATGTATGTATGTATGTATGTATGTATGTATGTATTATGTATGGTCCATCGTGGCTGCTGTGGAAGTTCTGCCTGTGGCAGAGGGAGCTTGTGACACTATATTCATCCTGCTGGGTTAAGAAGTAGCTGCACACGATTATGCTCTTCATGGGAGAGCATCTGCCAGGCTGGACCAATGTTAACCCTTTACAACCATACCACCTACTGGAGATCAACTGTTCAAATATCTAGCCAGAGTGGGACATTTCACATTCAACCCATAACAACAGCCTTTTGCAATTTCTGAACATCTAAAACATGGAGATTTTAAGGTCAGATGTCCTGAAAATGTAAACCACATAGCAATTTTTGAAATCTCAGAAGAAAAACTATAAAATCTCTCAAAAAATCTTTTTTCATATTGACTACAAATTGAGATGGTAATATGACATAGTGAGGGTTTATATGTACTATTAATATAATATTTTTAATTAATTCATTTATTTCCTTCTGCCTATTAAATGTGGCTATTAGAAAATTACAGTCCTATGCCTCGCATTGTCCTCCTATTGGACAGAAGTGATCTGTCCAATGGTAGGACCTCTAAGAAACTGAGACTGTAGTTAGAATATGTGGTTTATACATGCTCAGCGAATACCAGCTTTATTGGATGTCAGTTCAATGATATTTTCTCAAACTCACTATAATACATCCTAGAATTACAATAATGAACAAACAATCCAGTCTGCCCAAGAGTACCCAATCTAAAAAGGAATTCAAGCAAGACAAAATTTTGCAAACTTTTATATTTTGTATATTTTATTTATTTTGTGGACCTAAACTGTGTTAACCTTTGATTTTTCTAAGATATTGTGCATAGTTTTCTATCTGGCTTGGATTAAAACAATAAACAACAGTTTCTGTTTTGTAGTAGGTAGAAATTAACAGGAGCCATATAATGAAGGGAAATTACACCATCTTTAGCAAAAACAAAAGCAAAAAAAAAAAAAAAAGAAAAAGAAAAAAAGAAAAAAAATCCACTTGCTAATATACTACAAAGATATTCAATAATAAAGATTAACTTAGAAGCATTTACCCAGCATCTGATTCTGTACTGTGTGTATCATTCTTACGAAAAAAGCATTGCTGAATCCTGAACCCTTCATGAAGCCCAGTTTATGGCTCTCTACACATGCAAACATACATTTATACATACATGCATGCATGGGTTAGGCAACGAGTATGTGTGTGGTTGAGCGTCATCTGTCTTTCCTCTTCCACCTTTACACTTCTAAAAAGCCAACCCCCTGCCTGGGCACACAGGATGAGCCTTTGGATAGGAATGAGCTGAGCAGGTATAATATGAGGCATTGCATAGTTACATCTTAAAGAAAATAGAATCTTGTCCCTGGAGGAAAGAGGAGGAGAGTCTGCAGGAGGGAGAGTTAGGTGTCAGTTTGGAGGGGTGGAGACAGAAACAGCAAACAGGAATCAGGGTAAGCTGTGGAAGACATTGAAATTTGAGCTGTTTTGTTGATATTGTTAAGGGTTGGGACATTCCGAGACTCTGAGGAGTTGGAAGGCAGAGTCATCAGTGAATGAAAGATCCTAAGAAGGCTTGCTGGGAGTTATATTATCTCTTAGTGCCTTCCTGAGAGATTTCCATAAGGACTTAAAATGCTTTTCCTTAACATGTGCTATCTGCAGTAGAGTTATTTGACACTGGCGAGAACAGCTCCAAAAAGCTTAGCTGTCGCCAATTCTGGCGCTACCTCTTGGCTCCAGTCAGTCTTGACTGAAAATTGTCCAAGGGTCTGTAGTCTGGCAGCATCTGTAATAGATAAACCCTTGCACCTCGACCCTAGCAATGGATAAGTATTGGCTGAATTAAAATCCTTACGGTTTAGAAAAATATTTAGCGTTGGTATCTTTGAACACTAAGTAGGTACATACAACAGCAGATTTAACAACGTTGTCCCTACAGTTCTAGGTGGGGGGTAAAGAGCCAACCTGGGTATTCCCGAATATTCATGGTTATGATGCAAACAGCTAGCTGTTCCACACCTAAAAGCAGGCTTTGCTCATTTCTTCCTCATCAGAGAAGCTTCTTTATTGAGTGGATGGTGGTTAATACAGAGAATCACAATTGCCAAGGATAGTCAATAAGTGACTGTGGCCATTCTATATCATGTCATTCCTTAAGGCTCAGGGACCTTAAGGACCTCAAGGTCCTATAGCATGACATTCTTTAAGGTTCAAGGAAGAGGGAATAAAAGATTGTAAGAAAATTGAACTGAAAAATTGTCTGCTGGGCATGACACAAAAACTGAACTCAAGAACTCAAAGCAGCTCTGGCTGCCTGCAAAAGATCAAGCCAGTAAACATTCTAGGTCACGGAGTGGGAAGGAGCTCATGAGCTCCAAACCTATAAGGGGAGCTATAAATAGTTGGTGGCTACTGCCAGACGGAAAGTCAATTCTCTTTCAGGGTGTGGCTCCTGATAGCTTGGCCATGCTCCATTGAACGGCCCCATCGGCAGAACTATATGGATAGCACAAATTGGAGTCAATGGGTTACTGAAATAATAATAATAATAATAATAATAATAATAATAATAACAATGAGGTTTGAATATGTTTGGCCAGGTAGTGGGACTATTAGGAAGTGTGGCCTTGTTCAAGTAGATGTGGCCTTGTTGGAGGAAGTGTTTCAGTGTGGGCATGGGCTTTAAGACCCTCATCTTAGCTGCCTGGACGTCAGTTTTCTCCTGATTGCCTTCAGAACAAGGTTTAGAACTCCCAGCTCCTCCACCTCCATGCCTGCCTGGATGCTGCCATGCTTTCTGCCATGATAATGGACTGGACCTCTGAACCTGAAGCCAGCCCCAATTAAATGTTTTCCATTATGAGAGTAGCTACAATCATGGTGTCTGTTCACAGCAATGAAAAACCCTAAGACAAATAATAAATTTCGTACACACACAAACACACACACACACACACACACACACACACACACACAGACAGACAGACACACACAGCAAATGGAGAGTGAGAGGTAAAGGTAGGTCTGGGAGGAGTTATACTGGGTCACTGTACTTAAAGTCCACTCCTCTTCTCCCTTCAAAACTGTAAGTGGGAGTCACTTAGCTTAAGGCTGACACACTGTTCGCTCAAAGTAAAACAGGAAACAGAAGGGAGAAAAGAAGGTCTAAAGAGGCCTGTCAAGAGAAGATGTGCAGTTCTGCACAGGTCACAAGGAAGCAACACAAGATGGTTGGGTTGTTTGTTTTAGACCCCTGTTCCAGTCCAAGCCTAAATGAGATTCTATTTGAATTCCTGTGCACCTTCAACCTCTAAGGCCCCTGGGTAGTCCTGATGCTTAGAGACAGATGACTCAGCCTGTCCTAAGCACCATGTGTGGTCACTTCCTATCCCGTGTGTTTGATGGCTAACCAGGACTGTAAGTTGGTTCCTAGCCTGAGGCTACTGAAGGAGGAAGCTGCCTTGCTTTGATTCTAAGTAGGGAGACCTGGTCACCCACAGGTCATGATGTTATCTTGGGAAAATTGTGACTAGTTCTTACTTTCACTCTTTAAAGAAAACACGGTAAATTAAATGGTCCTTTGTACACAGAAACTAGAAAAGCTAAGTCATGTATTTTCTGGGATTTCTTTCAGTGACAATATAAATATTCCTCTTCTGAAATGTCCTTTTCTGTTGATCAGATGAGGTCTAAAGTACCCTCCAGTAAGACCACTCTGTCACACCCACCCTTCTCCCAACTCTGGAATATTTTCTCCACTCCTCTGCACAGAGGCTGCAACTGGGAGATGTTCTGTCACTTGTCCTGTTGATCCTTCTCCCCTACTCCACATCTTCCTGACCAGGCTCTGACCTTTATTCCCAATGCCAGCGACTACTATACTACGCTTTTGGGTTCTAGGCTTGCTCTTTCTCACCTTTGCCTTGCATCCTAATTCTCAAAGCTGATGATCCCCTCAGCTTGCACTGACCCCTCCTGGTGGAGCTCTTCCCAGCTACATTTGTGGTGATCCTCCAAGAGCACACAACAGAACTTAGGAAACCACCTCCAGGTAGAGATGACCCCCGGGTCAATTCAGTGGCAGAACCGTTGGACGAGGCCATAACGTGTACCTTGCTTCTTCTGTCTTACGACATGTTCTTATCTGCCCTGTTCTCATCCAACTCTTGGTTTCTCTGAGAGACTGATGATAGGAAACAGCTGGAACTTCTCTGTCTGTTTTCGCTTTATGATGAGGCTTCTTCTTCGACCCCTTCCCTTCCATGCGGCTTCCAAACGATTTCTACAGTCCTCCTGTACAGCCTCGATCCTTCCCATACGAGTTGCTAAATTTGTTCTGGAGCCAAAGCTCGCATACTACTAAATACCAAGCTTTAGGGTATTTAGGGTATTTAGTTTTGCGAAACTCAGTTCAACAAAGCAGAGGTTACAAACACAGATGACTAGAGAGGCAAACTGACAGGTGCTTGATCGTCTGGGTGGGAAGTGGGGCAAGTTGCCACGCCCACTGCATTTCGAGCATGTGCAGTCGACTGAAGCCGTAGAGGAAGGCTAGCACCTGACACCACAGCTTTCCATTTTCTCCGAAAGAAAGAAACCGACATTTCTATAAGCAGCCTACGATTTTTTTTTTAAATCTATAAGTCTTTAAAAAACAATGTTGATTAACTTTTAATGCTTCCATACTGGCTCAACGCAGCTTGTCCCCAGCAAGACCTTCTTCTCTGGTTTGCTGTTTGCAGTGGCTCTTAGAAGTGGACGTGCAGACAAGCCTTTTGTGCAGTGTGATTTGAAGACTGAGACATGATTTGAAGCAAATCAGCATGAAGTAAGGCAGTGGAAAATCATACAGAACAGCCTGGAAACCTACAGTTGCTGGTATTTATGCATAGAAACAACAGGAACAACCACGGGGATGCCTATTAAATGGCAAACAGTCACTTAAGAAAATCTTTTAATGAAAGGATATTTTAAACATCCTATAAGAGGTCCACTGTGCATTCTTTTGTGTCTGAACACCTCATTTTTCATAGACAAGAGGCCTCTAATTGTCTTCTACTTCAAACTATCTTTGTCAGCAAAGATATTGAGAAGGCTGTAAAAGTTGGCGGTGAAATCAGTTTTCATATCCCTTATGACAGTTTACGTTTTGAATGACAACTAAGGTTATCTATTTACAGATCTTGTAGCTTTATGCATAAACAAGGAGATAGGAAAAACACATTATGTCCACTATTACTAGACATTATCTTTAGAAAAGACAAAAAATGTAAAGCTTTAAAAAAAAAAATCTTTCAACATAGGTTGGCAAAAATAGCCAACTGACTAAGATTCTAGAGCCAAGGTTGTCACCCTCAGTGCTATTAACATATGAGTCAGCTAAGGTTTGAAGGTGGGGTCTCCTCGAATGCTATAGGCTATTTAGCAACAATCCTGGCCTCTGCCTACTAAATACCAGTGGTGCCCTCCCAGACCATTGGTAATACCCGAATAGCATCTCCAGATATTACCAAATATATCTTGCCCTCAGTTAAAAAAAACTTTGCTCCAGGGGACTTGTATGTGGCAACTTGGATTCAGAGCCACAGAAAGTCCTGAAATGGCAGTTCACACCAAAAGAGAGCTATTAGAAGAGCCATCTCCATGGCTTTCCTCCAAATCACACTGCGGAGATCAGAAAGGGAGCCAAGAGCACAGAATGGCATGAAAGTTGCTGTGGGTGACAGGGTTAGGAAAAGCCGGCAATGGGAAGTCACCTCCTCCCACTGTCAGTAATACTCCAGCAAGTAGGAATTGAGACTGAGCCAGGTGATAAATAATCTGGTAGATTCCAAATTCCAGATTCAGCCTCTGAACTTCTATGTTGAGCCAAAGAAAAGGTAAATTTCAACATCCAGAGAGATGGGATAATTTGGATGTTAGATGTGAAACAAGGAGACCTCTTTTTCCATAATTTTCAAATCAAAACTTTTTTCAGGAAAACTTGAAAGGTCGTAATAGTGATTTGAAATCGGTAACTCTCAAATTCTTCCTTTTTGGTTATGGAAGAAATCATCAATTTGATTTCTCAACAGACCTCATAAACATAACCATCTCCATGCCAGAACAGAAATTAAGTGGCTGTGTGAGGCTCAAGGGGATATGTACTACGAAGTCTTCCTACCAAGTCAGGAGAGCAAGTGCACAAAGGCAACTGAACCAGAAGATGTGTTGTGTGCTCTTACAGTTTGACAGCACTCTTTATCAGAACAACTACAGTTTTCAAAGGCGAGACTACTTAATGTTTCTTGTATTGCTTTTCTGGAAGGAGATATATAGGGAACACAATCTCTAAGATTTTGGTTGAGTTTTGGGCTATTTAACTTGTTTCAAAATTGCGTCTTCTAGGCTTCTTTCCATGGTGCATTATAAACTTAAAATCTGTTTTGATGGTGTTGTAATGGTGGATGCATGTCATTACACTTGCGCTTAGATTCTCCAACAGAAGTCAACTCAGAGGCTCATCAGGGGCTCCAAAGGCTCACCGGGGGAGCACATTAGCAATTAAGTTCCAATGCTGTTTCACCATTACAACAAATGCACCGCACTGATAGAAGATATTAATAGCAGGGAGGCCCTGAGTCCCGGTGAGGGCTTGCAAGTGGAGTTCTCTCCGCTCTCCATTCTCTCTTCACATAATAATCCCACTCAACACCATATATTTTGTAAATTTTATAGTCAAGCCTTCAGATGCTAAAACCCTCTCTGTCTTGAAAAGGCCCCGAAGATGAATCACATCCCTGGTTATTTACATTTAATGCTTAAGATAAAGGACAAATGGGACAAGACCTCTTCTTTTAATTAATCATTTTATTTGTTTACATTTCAAATGATATCCCCCTTCCTGGTAACCCCTCCACAACCCCCCAACTCATCCTTCTCTCCCCCCTCCCCTTTGCCTCTATAAGGGTGCTCTTCCACCCAATCACCCACTCCTGTGTCACCACTCTAGCATCCCCCTGCGCAGGGCATCAAGCCTCCACAGGACCAAGGGGATTGCAACTTCATAGGAAGAACAACAATACCAACTAACTGGACCCCCCAGAGCTCCCAGGGACTAAACCACCAACCAAAGAGTACACATGGAGGGACCCATGGCTCCAGATACATATGTAGCAGAGGATGGCCTTATCTGGCATCAATGGAAGGGGAGGCCCTTGGTCCTGTGAGGATAAGACCTCTTCACAAAAGCCTGACCACGGGGTGTTCTTACCCAAACTCCTAAAAACTCAATTCGAACCATATAAACAGTGGACCTCAACATGAATGTTTTTGGGCAATCTCTTCATTTCAGCAATTTCTCAAGAGTTTCTATTTTCTCCTTCCAGAAGAACTTTGGAAGGAGAGTCCACATCAGACATGTTAGGTAGAATCTGAGTCTAATTTACGGCAACTAGTGCTAGCCAGGGAAAGAGTAACATGGTGAATCAGACAGCCTTTTCTTGGTCTTTATGAAATAGCAAACAAGGTGTGAAGCTGGCATATAGTAAATTTGTTTTCTCTGTGACATTCTCCTCACCCTGCCATAAGAACTATAAATCTCAGTTTTAATCTCTGCCACAATGGAAGATTCTTCAATGCAGAAGTTGCTTGGCTAGTTGTCAGAAGGGAATCTCCAGGCTCATTAAGACCCTCACCAGTCAGGGGAGGAAGGCTTGCAGCACAGCTTCATCCTGGATGCACTGAGTATTCCTAATGCTGTGACCCTTTAATACAGTTCCTCGTGTGGTGGTGATCCTCCAACCATAAAATTATTTTTATTGCTATTTCATGTCTGTAATTTTGCTATTTTAATGAATCATAATGTAAATATCTATGTTTTCCAGGGGTCTTAGGCAACCCCTGTGATAGGGTTGTTTGTCCATTCCATAAAGCGTTGTGACGCACGCTGAGAACCATGACAGAAAGGAACGTACGAAAACAACTCAAAGAAGATCCACTTTGTGTCCCATTGCTCCAGGAAAGCAAACCTGGAGCAATGGGACACTCAATACCCAATAAGGAGTCACAGGCGTTGGCAAACTCACATCTTTTGGATCTGAAGGAATTCAGGTTCCACTGAGGCTGTAGAACACTGCACAGGTCACTATTTTGAACCTCCACTATTGTGGGAAGGGGCAAAGTAAGACTCTTCAGGTTCGTGGCGCAAGGTAGGATTTTCTTGTTGGTGTTCAGAGCAACACACTTACCATTTCAAAAGGTTCTAAGAAGCTCAGTGGAGGAAAGTAAGGTAACTAGATTTTGAGGTCAAAATTTGCATTTCCAAAGCACTAGAGAAGAAGTAAGTGATATTTTGAAGTAAGACTAGAAGCTATTTTTAGAGATGGGGGGAAAGACACAAAGCGGCAGAGAAGAGCTAAGGCTTCTTCAGTACTGTATACAAGCTTTTATTTACATTCCTGACAGTAAACAAAGTCTGTGTCTTAAACTGTGGTTGGTGTGGAATAGCATAGCGGCTGCTTATAGCAGTATATATATTTTCTGCACACGTGCAATATTTTAAAAATAAATGAATCACACAGAAGCAGAGAGGATACATTTTGACTAATTTAAATATCTGTGTGTATCGCTTGGGGAATATTGAGAAATCTTATTTCAGGCTTCATGAACTGGTGTTTGGGTCCTGTTGTCTTTTTTTTTTTTCCCCACATTGTTTAATACAAATTCCATGAGAAGGAAAACTTGCTATCAAACAGTGACATAGCAAATGCATTCTCAGCTATGGAAGGTCCTGTCTCGTGATTCCACCGTCATTTCCATGATTAATTACTAGATAGACAGGGAAAAATTAAACTTGGACTCCAGGAGCTGCTACCAACAGACAGCATAATATGTTTATGGCATTATAAAATGTAATTTACTGACATTTATCTTCCAGTGCTTTTCGAACCTGCAAGTGCTGTGTAAAATGAGATATACCGGTAAATTCCAAAGTAAAGCTCGGGCTCTTGGGACTCCATACACCTTTGATCTTGTCACAAATTGGCTGCTGGAAGCCAAGTCTCCAGCACTCAGGTCTCCAGGGACCTTCCCCCTGAAGCATCTCAAAACAAATAAAGTAGCTGAGACAGATGCTAGGCCCAGACAGAATGGCAACTATTTCATAAAATTAACCCCAAACAATGTGAACAGACAACTCCCCACATGTCATTGTATCTCTTCTCCCCCTCCCGTGAAATCATTCTATTGCCTTGGCTTAAATGCAATAGATAGAGGTATTCAGCCTGAACTGGCAATATTTCGGATACGTATTTCAATAGATTATCCTGAATTGGTCTCCTGGAAGCAGTTAGGCTGACCAGCTTTGCAAACGTCTCTGTCAGCCCTCGCTGTTACCTGCTCACACCCAGTGCTAATGGATGAGAGCAGGGGACGATGATAATCACTGTCTGTCTGCCAGGCCCTGGGTGTGCTGCCTGCGTTTCCACAACAGCCCGTCTGGAGGGGAAAAAGAAAAGAATAAGGAGTGTAATTCAATGAATCCTTGGGAAACAAGCTCCAGGCTTTTAAAGGAGAAGTGATATCAGAAGCAGGATTATGAAAAAGAGTCAGTAAAAAATAGGATCATTGTGAATTAGGAGAGCGAGGGCATTTCAAATTGAATTACACAGGATCATGGCAATTAGAATTGGAAAAGATCTTTCAGTCTCTCTCTGTCAAAGCATGATCACTCCCAGTGGTATATTCTTCCGAGCTCAGTCCAGTCCAATTTTGAATGATTCAAGTGATGGAGCGTCCTCCCTTCTCTTGGGATATCACTTAACAGTCAAAAATAGCTAACTGCTAGGGCATCCCCACATGTTTTTTTTTTTCTTTGCCTTATTTCCATTATTATGTTTCATATTTCCCCCAATCCATCTTAAAATTACTTAAATTTAACTTTGAGTGATTATAACTTACGTTTAAATGATTAAACCCAGCTGAGTCTGAGTCTTCATAGCTAGGTTAACTTGTCTCTCGGCCTTTCTATTTTTCATGTGTTCATCCTGTTTATACTTAGACACATACATATGGGTCCCATAAACACACTTAACTACATGTACATGTATCATATACACAATATGAGTATTTTATACTGCTTCGTTTTCTAGTGAGAAATAAAAAGCCTATGATTTTTAGACAATTCGCTGATTAAACAATTACAAAATCAATCAATAATCAGTTCCTCCAGAGCTGATACAAGGCAACGAATATAAAGTTAAATGTTTTACTTTGTGAGTATATTTCTTTCACGCGGATAGAATGTTCTTTTCCTACACTGTTCACAATACTTATTTGGTATAAATAATGTAGGTGCAAAATATAATACTAATAATATAAACGTAGTTCTAGAGAACATTACTCAAAGCTTTCTTGACATCCACTGAAATACACTAACGTTTACTTTCTTTATGGATGGACCTATTGACAGTAAATATGGTTTAAGGTTTGAGTAGGTAGTAGATTCTGAAAGAACAGCTGGGGTGTTAAAAGGTAATGGGACTTGCTTAAAGATGTTTAAAGGAGATCAAACAGATTAAGTAGCTTTCTACTTTCTTTATAGAACTGCCCCAATGTATTTTTTACACTGGTCAGTCAACAAACCAATGTCCAAAACAGGGAGGAAAATTAGTGCACTAGAAAAAAAATACAAATGAATAAACTTAAAAAAAAAAAAGCAAGGTAGAATTCACCATTCCTATGAAGATTTTATATGTCACGAATTCATGAAATTGACAAGCTGGAATGTATCTTAGAAATCATATAATCATAATCAGTAATACGGCAGTCACAGTCTGAAAACAATAGAGAGCCTTGTATAAAACTTTAAACTTTTAAATATGTTCAGTAATTAAACTTCAGTGTGTGTGTGATGAGTATGCCACATGTTTCTGTGTCAAATTCCTTTATAAATATATTTCATTTTACTTTTTTTCTTTCTTTTTTAGTTTTGAGGATTGAACTCAGAGCCTTGTGTGTGCAGGACAACTGTTTGTCACTGAGATACGCACTAGCCTCCTTCATAAATCTTACAAAACATGCCAAGAAGAGAATGTGCAAAACACAGACCGTGTGCAGGTGGCAACAGGTGAAGACCAGACTTTATGTTTTGGTGAGAAGAGGAAGATGCAGGCGAACAAACTGAACAGGAGCAGCGAACAAGTTTGGAGTGCTCAGTATGTACTAAGCATTAGTCTAAAAGCTTGGCAGAATTTAACTTAGTAATCTCTTACTTCAATACGCATTACCCACCTTTATCAGACGATGAATCTGAGTCACAATGTATTAGTATCCAAGTTGTTTCACAGCGGGACTGGGTCATAAGCTCAGAAACTAACACTCACATCTGTACATTAATAGAGGAGCATTAGTGATAAGCAAGTCAAATTGCCCTCTAAACCCATGAAGGAATCAGTAGTTGGAGGACCCTTCATGACAGAAGGGATGAAGAGAAGACTAGTTGGTTGAAAGACTCTCAGGAAAACATTTAAGACCTATTTTATTATGCCAAGTGAATCAGAGGTGTAGAAAACAATTATGATAGAAACTAAATCTTCTTGGGAGATACTTAAAAAAATCTGACACTTATTTTTTATAATGGAGCCAACCAGTCACCTGATCCTGACACTGTAGTGCCTCTGTCTACAAGGGTCTTCTGTATATAGAAGGCTTGCTATCAGACCTTATTGCATTAGCCCCCATAACTGTTTTTATTGATGCCATCGGCTCTTGATAATACGCTGGTTTCCTCTTGTAGTTTTGAGAGTGTGTGTGTGTGTGTGTGTGTGTGTATGTGTGTGTGTGTGTGTGCGCGCGTGCGTGTGCTTAATTTCGCTGAATATTGTACATATGTATGCAAAACAATAATGGATACTGAGAAAAATATTATTTGTATATTCACATAAAAATGAAAGTTGTACTCTATCTCAAACCATATACATTGATAATGAACCAGCAAGGAATTGTGATGCATCAAAGTATTTGATCTTGTCCTTACATATTCTGTATCAATCTATTTCAAAATACTGCATGTTTTATCACTTCAAAATCATATCTATTTTATTTCTATAATCAAATCATTTCTATAACCTTACATAAATCGTGATTTATGTATGTAGATAGCAAAGCAAGAAAAAGTAGGCATAGCACCCACAATTATTCAACAGTGATGGCCACTGTTGGTTCTTGGGATAAAATTCTTACAGTTACCGAGCCACTTCTCTCACTGTATGTACATTTGGGGCAGACAAAACTGAGATCATCTCTACATGTTAAACGAACTTTTTCCCCCACATAGTAAGTGTAATTTTATGATAAAGAAATGTTGAAGACTTGATCCTACAGTAGTGTTCAAAGGAACTGAATCATGAGAGCTTTGATTTCATCAATGAAATGATTATAGATGACTAGACGTTTCGGAGCCAAAGGAAGTAGGCCACTGAAGTATGGCCTTGTTACCTTTTTATATCCTTTCCTATGTTTCTTCTTCTTCTCTGCTTCCTGGTTGCAATGGAGTAATCAACCTTCCTCTACCATGTTCTTCTGCCATGGTGTGTCTGCCTTACCCACAGGCCTAATGGAGCCAACTGACCATAAACCAGAGCTGTGAATCATAACAATTCTTTTAAGCTAGAGAGATGGCTCAGAGGTTAAAAGCACTGGCTGTTTCTTCCAGAGGTCCTGAGTTCAGTTCCCAGCAACCACATGGTGGCTGGTAACCATCTATAGTGAGAAATGATGCCCTCTTCTGACCTGTAGGTGGACATGCAAGCAAAACACTGTATACATAATAAATGAGTCTTTAAAAACAAAACAAAAAGAAAAAATAACAATTCTTTCTAACCTTAAACTGTTTGTGGCAGGTATTTGTCATAGTCACCAAAATCTAATTAACATAATAATGTAATGTGGGCACCTTAGGTACTTAGTATAGATTTCCAAAATAATTTTACTGAGTAACATTTGACCATACAGATTGTTCATGATTTATAGACCATTATTTTATCACTAGACATTATATTTATTTTAATTTTGAAGTGATTATTAGGGATGGAAAGTATGATTACAATCTGAAATATGTAAAGTATTTGATTCTTATTGCAAAATTGATATGTTTCTATGTTTTGAGAATTTACTTTCATTCAAGAGATATGCAAAATACATTCTTTGCTGATCTCTAGAAACCTGGAAATTATTATTTTTATAAAATCTTCAACAATAAAAGGGAAAATTGTAATTTACTAGGTTAAATTTTATTTTTTTCCAGTGTATGTGCATGTGTGTGTGTGTTGAATATGTACATAGGCATGTGTATACTTCTATGGGGTGCATGCTAGAGGTCAACCTCTGATGTCATTCTCTGTGTGCCATCTACCTTGTTTTGTGAGCCAGCATCTCTAATTGACCTGGGGCTCATCAGATAGGCATGGCTAGCTGGCCAGAAAGCCACAAAGACCTGCCTGTCTCTACCACCTTGGGGGAGCAAGAGCCACAATACATCCAGTTTTCTTTTATGCAGCCTTAGAATCAAACTCAGATTGCCACGATTGTGCAACAAGCACTTTACCAATTCAGCCATCTCTCCAGCCTTTCCTCAGACTTTTCTCGGCCTATTTTATGGCTTATAAATGTCCACCATCCCTCCTATGTTCAAGGCTTTAGTTCCCAGATGATGTTGATGCGTGGTTAGGTCAGAAGGGCCCTAATTTCATCAGTGGATTAACTCATTGATGAGTTCATACTAAATGAGCCATTAGAAGGTGGGGTCTGGTTGGCAACGTAGGTAACTGGGGGCGTGGCTTTAAAGAGTAGAGCTTATCCTCAGGCCCTTTTTTGTCTCTTTCTGCTTCCTGGTTGCCATCTAGTGAGCTGCTTGGACAAACAAGTCCTCTCTACCATTGTACTGCAAGGCTTCAGAACAATAATCTACTCAACCACACACTTGAAGCCTTTGAAGTTATGAGTCAAATGCATTCCTTCCCTTAAGTTGTCCTTTTTAGATATTTTATCACAAAGAAAAAAAAAACGATTTAGTCATTTTTATTTCTCCCATGTATGAAAGCACATTTACGGTCACCCAGTTTTCACTATGATGATTACTTTTTGTAATCAATATATAAAAATGTTAATAAGTTAAGGACATAAAGAAATTTTGCAATTTTCTCTTTTGGTTTTGTAGTAAATTATGTTTATCTATGTAAAGAACTGTTTGTGAAAAGATAGACAAGCAGAAAACACAGGTCAAAGGCTTGGGAGAAGGCTTAGACTGACTTGAAACTCTAGTTTTCAAGTTAAAGATGACATTTTTAAGTCAAGAAGAAAGTAGTTCCCCCTGGTTAAGATGTATTTGGGAACGTCTTCTATGTATAAATTTGCATTACATAAAGAAGGCATTAACAGAATACAGGTTCACCTAAAAATTTAGGAGCTAATTTTTGAAATGACAATGAAAAATCTTCTTTCTAAGAACAGATATGTCTTTTGGCTAAACATGGTGAAAGCTTTTCCTCAATATGGCATAATAACTCCTGCAGGCTCACAGCAGTAAAACTAAGTCAGCCTTAAAGTATCCTATTACAATAAAATCAAATTTAACCTCTTAAACTCAAGGCATAAATCACTCATTTCTCTTTCAAACAATTTGTGAGTATATTATCATAAATACTACCTGTCACAAGACTGACAGCTGTCAGTAGCTAAAAACTATGAATAAAATTGAAAATGCATTTGAATAAGAGAACCATCATAGCTTTTTTTTTTTGGATAAGTAACGATAACAAAAGGTTATGACAGACAAGAGAAAGAATCTCAGACAGTTGAAATCAAGAAAACTTTCTTTAAATTAAAGACAAAATCATCCTCAATAGAGTTTTATTTTTGCAGATTTAACAGTCAGTAAAATAGCTATTGGCCCTTGGTAATGTGTAGCAAGGGCAAATTATGTTTACTTTTTGAATTTTTACATTGAAAGTATGTATTGAATTGCAGGGAATGATTTTAAAGCAGTACTATCCAAGTTTATATCTTTGTGAATGATTCTGAACCTTCATTAATGTTTCTCCAACAATATAAAATTAATCTCTTCTGAGTTTTAAAATATACTTTTAATCATTTACTAGAATGAATACATCCAAATGCTTTTGAAAAGACCCAACCCAATGTATTTTAAATAAAAGAAGTTTCTTCCACATTTTCAATCTCAATTTGTCTCTCTTTTGCATTTTATGATTTCAAGAACAGATAGCATCATGTGCAACTTCTGGAATAGGTCTCAAGGGCGTCATGCTAAGTGGAAAAAAGCTGACCTCAAATGGTCATATACGTTTCAATTCCATTTACATAACACCCTTGAAATGACAAGCTATGGAGATGGAAAGGAGATTGTTAGTTGTCGAGGTACAGAGGTGGAGGTGGTTGTCACTAATAAATCTGCAGCCGCAGGAAAGTTTCTCAGTGTTTTTGGTTTTGTGTCTTGGTTATGGTCGTAGTTGCAGAAATCTATACACAAGATAATATCACATGGAACAGTGTGCACACACTGGTGACTGCACGTCACAACTGATCAAAACTGAACAGAGTCTGCAGTGTGTGGAGCAGCTCTGCACGCACACGCGTCTGCTGGTGTTGATCTTGTGCTGCAGATCAAATGATGGCGTGTCACCGTTAGGGAAAACTAATGGAAAGATTCCCAGAAAGCCAGCGCATTAATTTTGAAACTTTGTATCTAATTAGTTAAAACTTTTTTTAAAAATGATTCTGCAATTACACTATCTACCTATTCACACTTTATCACATATAGGCAATCATCAAAAAGGAAGCAAATTATAATCCTCAGCAGCCACATTGTCCATCACACAATTTATGTTCGAGTGAATCTATTTTCCTCGATGGATAATTTCTCAAACTCTTATTCAGGGCTGACTTGTTCTTCAAACACGTTTCTAGTCTGTGTGGTTACCTAGTTTTTACAGTTACAACAGATGTGTTTATTCAATCCACTAGATAGTTATTCATTACTTTCTCAAAATAAAGATACATGGCCTGAAATTTAGGAGAAAAAAATCTAGATAAGAGATAAATCATCGTGGGAATCTTTCATGTCCCTTGGGAAAACATTCTTTCACTTTTCCCAGTAGAGAGTCAATAAGTGGGATATGAGGAAGGAGGAACACAAATGGGAACATGTCTGAAGAGCTCTCTCATGGGGATTGTGGAAATTGTCCTGAAGACAATGACAAATCATCAAGGAGTTGTTAAGCCAGGGTGTGGGATAAAGGGTGGGGTTTTGTTTTGTAGGACTTCATAGTTTTCAGTGTGAAAAACTTGAGGGTAAAGATGAGTTGAGAAGTTGTGTTAACAACTCTGAGATTACCCAAGATCTATGAAGATGGATGGAAGCAGAAAGACTTCCTTGGAAAGACTGACAACTTGGCTGTCATTCTTCTTCACCCTTGTAGGAATGGAGATATCCAAACATGACCCAAAGATGGCTTCAAGAGGAGTTTGAGGCAGGAAAATCTATCAAATTAGTGGCAAGTTCAGATCAGTTTATTAGCTCCAAATGTGAGACAGCCCAGATGCCATTTGTTCAATGGTTGAGTAGATCTTGATGCAGTCTGTAGACCAACGAAAATGAATGCACTACAACTATACACTATGGCATAGCTGTTTCTCATCAACGTAATACAGTGAGAAAACAAGATAGAGAGAAAGTAAAGACAGTGGGCATTCAACATAACAAGTCCAAACACTAGGAGACAAGTTGTAGTTACTTTTATAGAGGATACATGGAGTCGCATGGAAAGTGGGAGGGGACAGAGGTCTGGAGTCTGTTGAAATTCATATGTTGACCTTACATTTGGGCTTGTTTTCTATTGCTGTGGCAAAACACCATGACCAAAAGCAACTTGGGAAGGAAAGAGTTTATTTGATTTACACATTCCAATCATAGTCATGAATGGATGCCAAGGCCAGGAACCCAAAGGCAGGAACTGAGTCAGAGACCATAATATAATGTTACTTACTGGCCTATTTCCCAAGCTTGCTAAGTTTGCATTCTCATATAACCCTGTACCACTTGTCAAAGGGTAGCACCACCCATTAATCAAGAAAATGCCCAACAGACTTGCCTGTAGGCCAATCTGATGGAGGCATTTTCTCAAAGTTCCTCCTTTCCAGATAACTCTAGCTTGTGTCGAGTGGACAAAAAAACTAGATGTACACTGTTTGAAATTCATCCAGTTGTACAATCACTTTTGTTCCATGTGCTTCAAAGTCTGGGTGAAAATTCATATAAAATGCACATACAGCAGCAAAAATGCATTGACATGCCAATTTGTTAATGAAGCAAATCCACTGACTGTACATTGGGAAAAATAGGTTTAAAAATTGCCTTGTGCAATGTTAAGTCCTTTTATTATACTTGTAAATGGACAGAAGTGAGAACTTTGGCTATTGATGGTTACATTCGCCAGATCATCAAGACAGATGTAAAACTTAGCAGCTTTGGAAGTATTAGGCCTACGAAACTGTAAAAAGTTACCTTACCTACCTTCTATAAAATAAACATGATTTTTGTAAACATTATCTAGAGAGTACTTTAGAGTTCCATGTAAAAGGAGGTCCAGATATCTGGCTTCTAGTCCAACATATTTAGAAGTTGATACTCTGCCCTGGCTCTTTTGTCATTTTTGCTGACATTACCTATTTCTTCTTGCACCAATTAGAAAAAAAAAACTTTCAACATGTGGTATAGATGTTAGAAAAGAAGGAATGAAAGACAGCAACATGAATAAAGGAAGAAAAAAGTTCAAAGAAAGTACATGTAGAAAATCAACAGAGAAAACCAAATGTTAGCTCTTGGAAAATATCAGTAAATCTGACAAAACTCTACAAAGACTAAGAGAGAAGAGAAATGGTACAAATGACTAATACCAGAAACCAAAGGTCATAATTATGATTTTCTATAAAATTTAAATGTATAGTCAGGAATACTGTGAACAGCTCTTCGTTCACACACCGAAGAATGTAACAACTTATGAAAAAAAGTCATAAATATGAAAGTGAGCAAAGAGTGCTGTTTCAAGGAAGGAAATGGAAGGGGAGAGTTATCTTACCATATAATTTCGAATATATATATATATATATATATATATATATATATATATGTGTGTGTGTGTGTGTGTGTGTGTGTGTGTGTGTGTCATGATTTATAATGAAAAACTAAGAGCTTTCCAATGAAAATTAGAAACAAGGCAAAGATGCTTCCTATGACATTCCTTTTTCAATGTGTAAGATTCATGTGCAGAAGTGACTCTTCTTTCTCTATACCAGTAATTATCAAGTGGCATTTGAATTTTAAAATGTGTTATCATTTATACTAACATTCCCAGACATCAAATATTTAAGTATAAATATAGAAAGATATATCAAAAATCTATGTAAAGAAAACTACAGAACTGACAAAATACATCATCAAAGAAGAAGTAAGTAAATGCTACATTGTCTATGTTCATGGATAAGAAGACTTAATACAACAAGACACTGGAATCTTATAAATGAATGTAGAAGTTCATTCAGATTCATTGCAATTCCAATCAAACCTCAGCAGGTTGTTTTATAGAGATCAGTAAAGCAATTCTAAAGTTTATATTGGTGGGGAGGGGCAAGGATCCAGAATTAGCAACTTAATACTGAAAGAAAAGAGCATAGTTAGAAATTGGATATTATTGTAATTCAAGACTTAATTTTAAGTCTACAGCAATAAAATCAGTGTGGAATCAGTGAAGGGAGACAATTAGGCCAGTAAAACAAAATGCAGAACCCCAGAACAGAGCTGCACAAATATAGTCTACTAATCATTAGCAAAAGCAATATACTATAACATAACAAAGATGGTCTTTGAACACATGAAGGCAGAACAGCTAGAAATCCACATGTAAAATCCCAGAGATGCAGACCTAACGCTTTCCACACACACGTACAATTAACTCAAGATGAATCACAGGCCCCAAAGGGAAATGCAGAGCTCTTATACTCCTACAAGGTAGCCTAAGAGAAAACCCAGATGACCTTGGGGATGGAGACGACGTTTTGATGGTTCGATTCATGAAATAAATAATTGATGACCTGAGCTTCATTAAAATTAAAGACCCTGTGAAAGAGAATGTCAAGATAATGAAAAGACAAGTCTGAGAAAATATTTGCAAATGATGCATTTGATAAAGGACTGTTGTGTAAAATACAGAAAGGACTCAGACGTGGCAACCAGAATTAGAGATCGAGCTTTAGTGGAAGACTGGCACTTGCCTAGCTGTGGGAGACCTTGACTTCATGAAGCAATCCCAGCATCTCGAAGGAGAAATCAATGAAACACCTAAACTCTAATAACACGAACAACTCATTTACTCAAAGGAAAACGATCTGAGCAGACATTTCACCAAAGCAGATTTACAGATGGCCAGTAAGCATATGAAATGTTCAACATCGTATGTCTCTAGGGAGCTGTGAAGTACAACAAAGAGACACAACTGTACCTATAGCCATAAGTCAAAACTTTGACAACACTGAATACTGGTGAGGATAAGAAGCAACAGGAACCCGTATCCATGGGGATGTAGAGACAGCTCAGTTATTAAGAGTCCTTGTGGTTCTTCCACAGGATGCAAGTTCAATACCCTGCACTCACATAAGTGATCCACAAACCCCTATAACTTCAGCTTCAGGGGTCCAACACCCTCTTCTGACCTCCACAGTCACTGGCATGCATATCAGTACATACACAAATAGATATAAAAACAAACAATTTTATGAAAGAAAGAGAACTTATTTACTGCTGGTAGAAATGCAAAATAAAAGAGCTATTTTGTTTAACCATTTGTCAGTTTCTAAAATATTTAAGCTACTCTTACCATATGGTTCAACAATTGTGCTCCTTCATGTTTACCCCAAATTAACTGGAAACTTATGTCCACACAAAACGTTTATAGCAGTATTATTCATAATTGCCTAATACTGGAAACAACCAAAATGTTCTTTAGTGGATTAATTGATAAACTGAGATGCATCTAGACTGTGAGATATTGTTGGGTGCTAAAAGGCAAAGATCTATGAAGTCATGAAAGACACAGAGGAAATACAAATACGCATTACTGAGTCAAGGCAGCTACTCTTGAGAAGCCTACATAACACATGCTTCCAACATTGTGGCATTAAGGGAAAGGCAAAGCAGACTGAATGTAGATCAGTGTTGCCATGGATTGATTGGCAGGAAGGAGAGCTGAAAAGTAGATCACAGAGGATCTCTGACGTCATTACAAAATACCTGACTCTGGATATGAAGGAAAGAAAAAGGTTCATTTAGCCTACAGTTTTGGATGCTGAAAGCTGAAGCTAGACATACTTCTTGATTCAACCTCTGATGATGCTTTTCTTGGCCAAGCCAACACACAGAAAAAGGTACCATTATAGGGAAGCCTCTCTCACATGATAGTATAGCCAATCCTGTTCTTTCATAAAGGCCTTCTTGCAAAAAACCAACCAGGGTCCCGTGAGAACTAAAGAAGCTTTCCATAGCTTCTTATGTTGCCATCCTGGAGGCCAACCTTCAAAATAGGAACATTTAGAGGAAATCCTTAAACGGTATCCAAATTGCAGCAGGTAGGAAGGTGATTCATTTCAGTAGAATGTTGCCGGGCATATATACTTCTAGATTTCCCCAAATCACACAATACATAATATCAAGAGTGTGCCCTGTTGTAACTAAGAGACTTTGAATAATAATGTGTGTCAACATAGGTTTGTTGATGATAGAAGCTGTGCCTTTGTGGTGAGGATCTCAATATTAGAGCAGGTTGGATGTATACAGGGATAAGCACTACATGAACACTGTAGTTTCTACTCAGTTTTTCTTTGAACCTAAAACTTATATATTGTCTTAGTTAGAGTTTCTGTTTCTGTGACAAAACACCACAACCAAAAAGCAAGCTGCTGAGGAAAACATGTACTTGGGTTACACTTCCGTATCCCTGTTCATCAATGAAGGAAGGCAGAACAAGAACTCAAACAGGGCAGGAACCTAGAGGCAGGAGCTGAAGCAGAGGCAACCATGGAGGGGTGCTGCTTACTGGCTTGCTACCATGGTTTGCTCATTCTGGTTTCTTACAGAACCAAGGATCACCAGCCCAGGGATGGCACCACCCACAATAAGCTGAGTCCACCACCATCAATAACTATTAAGAAAATGCTTTACAGCTGGATCTTATGGAGGCATTTTCTCAATTGAGTTTCCTTCTTTATAAATAATTCTAGTTTGTGTGTCACAATGATGAAAGATTAGCCAGCACACACATGCGCGTGCTTGCACGCACACGCACACGCTCACGCGCACATGCGCAGGAGCACACGCACACATAAAAATAAAATTTACAAAATATGTTAATTCAAAAATATATAATAGATAAACCAAAATGTATTTTAAATTTTGAAAGTAGATACAGCAAACAAATACATTTTCAGATCCACATTCAGAATTCTCCCTCAGTCCACTAAACTATGCATGAAAATCGAGAGACACTTTTTTAGATAAGGTCTGACTGTGTAGCCCAGGCTTTCCTGGAAGTAACTCTGGAGCCCAGGTTAGTCTTAGAGTTTACAGTGCTCCTTCTCGCTTGGCACCCCTAAGTGGTTTTATGCAATTGCTTTTTAAGGTCATCACTAGCACTTAAGATTATTTCTTGAGTCCTGGGCCAAGGCTTCCCTTCACAGAAAGGAAATGGAAAAGCTCATATTTGAGAATTATAAAGTATACTACTCACCGTTATAACAGTAATGGTTTAAATTTCACAGGTTTAAATCATCAGTTCTCATTTTTAGAATCAATTTTATTACTAATCTTAAAATATAACTTCTGGGTATTTCTACTGAGACTCTAAAATGAGTATAGGCCAATGGCTATTTTATTTTATTTAGTCTAGCATAAAAATAAACATACATAAAATCCCATTTAATACTAATAGAAAAGATACATTGTGTTTAGAATAATCATATATAGAGAAAACTGTTTTTCCATTTTTTTTCATCTCAGAAGAAATAATTTAGGTACCAGAGGAGAAACTGCATAATATCTGCTATCAGGTACATCTTTCTGATTGTCTGCAGGTGGTGATGTTTATGAAGAATGACGCATTTTTTTTTCCTTTTAATGTTGATCCCTGAGCAGATCTGTGGCTGTCACACAAGTCTGTCCCCCCTTCCAACTGCACCTGTTCAATTCAGAGATCACATTGCAAATAATGACATAATTATCTGCTTTGGGATATTATTGGTATGTTATAAGTAGAAGATAATGGATCAGGTACTTTTGTGTGATTTCTAAAAATGTTACTTGGATAGAGGACTCCATGAACTTGAGTAGAGATGGATTTTCCAGACTAGGAAAGTCCTAAAGACAAGCAGAGCAGAATATTTAAAGAGATTTTCCAGGGTCTCTGAGATAGAGCATCTACCTTGCTGAGGTGTTGTGTGTTTGTTCGTTTGTTTGTTTGTTTTTGTTTTTGTTTTTGTTTTGTTTTGGTTTGGTTTGGTTGGTTGGTTCGTTGGGTTGGTTTGGTTATTATTTTTATTTATTTATTTATTTATTTATTTATTTATTTATTTATTTATATTTCATGTGCATTGGTGTTCTGCCTGCATGTGTATCTGTTTGAAGGCGTCAGATGCCCTGGAACTGGAGTTTAGACAAGCCTGGTGGGTGCTGGGAATTAAACCCAAGTCCTCTGGAAAAACAGCTGGTGTTCTTAACTTATGAGCCATCTCCCTAGCCTCAGGATTGTTTGTTTGTTGTTTATTTGTTTTGTTTTATTTTGTTTTACATCTTTAATAGGTTACCCCATAGGTTTATAGAAATGACTGTCAGAGGGCTCCAGCTCTCCATGAGTGGGTCTTTCCTTCACACCAAATTCTCTGACCTTAGCTCCAATCTCACTCTTCTCTGAGTTTACTTGATTGTCCTCCAAAGACTTTCTGAAAAGGGACTTATAACTATTTTTTCCTCCCTCCTCTGACTTCCAACTACTTATCTGTGCATCACTCCTCTGGTTCTGTACGGGTAATGAGCTCCCACTTGGACCTGTGTGCTCAGGTCTCTGGAGGGAATGCCTGGATGTCGCCATGGTGATGGGGAGCCACAGCAAAGCCCTTTGAGAAAGGAGATGGAGCACGAAGGCTGAGGTACACCTGTGGCAAAGTTAAAGTGTTCTCCCTTGGAAGAGAATAGGAGGTAAATAAAGGCACAAAACTATATCCTGATTCTTTGATACTGTGGGGCCTTGGAAACCAAGCTTGGTTCATAACTTCAAGAAAATAAACCTTGACTTTGTAGTTCATCTCTTCATTCAAGTGGAAATCTTGCCAACACTCTGTGTCTCAATAACCACTACTGTGTCACCTTCCTGATAGTGAGCCTGGAGGACTGTTGTAGTCACAGTGTCCACAAGAAAACTAGTTTCTGGGCCTCTCATCTGTTAAGGTAGTTTGGAAATAATTAGTGTTGGGACAAGTGATAGAATTAATTACTAATAATATGGTTATATCAAAGTTCTTAACATTGGAAAAATAGCACAGTCATGTCACCATGCCTCAATTTAAAGTCCTGTGGCTAAGGTATGTCCCCACAGATGTTCTACAGAAAGCAGCTCTACTGAATCTACAGCTAATGCTTGGTCACTGATTAACTATTGTGGGCAGCTAGGGAGGAAAACGTTTTACATTCTTCAGCATAGCTATAAATCTGATTTTCTTTTTTCATCCTAAACTCTTAAAAAGTGAATCGTAGACAATATGCTCTCTAAAATGTCACAGACGCTCCAGTCTCTAAATGGTCACATTCAGGGAAAGAATCATTGGTTGACTAAATCCAATGATTTAGGAAACTCTGGCTCAAAAGCCTAAGGTTAAGGAAATGAAGTTGCAGGGTGTGTCTGAGGGTTGGCAGAGAAGGCAGCGTTAGAGGAGTGACAGAGTGTATGGGGGACACACTGTAATTCTGACTCCTGTCTATAGAAGCCTTTGTCTACAGAAACCTTAGCATCTTACCTGGTTCTTTATTAAGTGGAGCCAACTTCTTCACTCTCTTCTGCCCCAGATGGTGCTAAATATGAAAATGCTTTCTATTCCTGGACCGCGTCCTCCACAAGTGCTTTGGGCCCAGAGAACTTTACAGATATTGGCAGGATTAGGATACAATGTCCTTGCGTAGCTGACAGTCCTAGGCGTGTAGACGCTGCTCATCTGAGAAGCACATACCAAGAACCCCTGTTTTAACCAGGGATTTCAACCCTGGCCACATGGTATTCAGTAATGCAGAAGGATTGAAAATTCCTGACCTTCAGACTTTGATTCAGATCAATCACATCAGTATCAGGGTGCCTGTGAACAGCCATTAGTGCTTTCCAAAGCTCCTGCGTGTTTTCCAACGTTGGGAACATCGCCTAATTTCATAATACTATACTATATAATACTATATGTTTTGTATACATATATATATATACAATACTGAGCTATACATTAGAGTTACCTGGTAAAGTTATTTTTAATCCTGATATTCCTAAATTATCATAAAATATACCCACTCAAAGTATGTAAGTCAGTAATTTTAACTTACCAAATGATTCAAATATCATCCTAGACAATTAATATAAATACTTTCATCACCATTTAGAGGACTTTTCAAATTCTAATGTGTGGTTTTAATACCCAGAGGCTGTCAGAGCCTCTAGGGGACCCAATAGAACACAAGAGGATTAGCTACTGGTAAATTTCCAAACAATTGCTTAAATCCTTTTGTTTTTCTTCATATCCTTCCTCCTCTCAAATAATCCCTTCTGCAGCTTTCATATCAAATGTATCCCATGACCCCTCCCTTGCTCCTAACTCTCTTCTCCCTTAATATCTCTTTCTCTGTCTCCCCTGGGCCTTCTTTCTATTTTAATCACACCCCCACACATGGATTCATAAATTGATCTTTATAAATTAAATATATTTATACTCTTTATATGAAAGAAAATGTGATTTTTGTCTAAGTCTTATGGATATACTTTACCATAATGATACACAGTTCTATATATTTTCCTACAAGTGTAATAATTCAATATTTTTTGTATGATTGAAAAATATTCCATTCTGTATCTCATCCAGCACTCTGCCTGTTTTAGTACAGGCAAACTCAGAGGTTTCAATAGTTGAGAAGTCCTTTGAAGGAATCATGCTACCTTGTTTTTTAATGTATTTTTGTGTTTCTGTGCTGTGGTTTATATATCTGTTATTTCGGATATCTCTTACAGTTTTATCTGAAACTTTTTATTCAGCGGCCTACTTTTTTAAAAAGATTTATTCATTCCATATATGTGAGTACACTGTCACTGTCTTCAAACACACCAGAAGAGGGCATCAGATCCCATTACAGATGGTTGTGAGCTACCATGTGGTTGCTGGGAATTGAACTCAGGACCTCTGTAAGAGCAGACAGTGCTCTTAACCACTGAGCTGTCTCTCCAGCCCAAGCAGCCTACTTTTGAGGGTTAAATCCATACTTACTCAGAGGAAAGGAGGCAAACTATCATAACAGCAACGCAAAATGGTATAAGATATAGAAATATAATTAAAACTGATGAAATCCACTAATATATCACCAGTAACCATTAATAGAAAATGGCAAAAAAAAAAAAAATAAAAACAACCTAGAATATGATACGAAGTTGAAAAATATTTAGAATAGGGGCCTGAAAAATGGCTCCGCATTTAAGAACACTTGTTGCTCTTGCAGTGGACCTGGGTTTGATTTCCAGCACCCACATCTCAACCACCTATAACTGCAGTTCCAAGGGATCTGATATCTTCTTATGATAGCTGTGGGCATAAGCACCATGTAGGACACATACATACATGCAGGCAAAACACCGACACACAAAATGAAACGAATAAATCTAATAAAAACAATATAAACTTTAGGATAAATGGTAGAATAGAAAGTGAATGAGATGATAAGTGAATGATACATACACACAAAGAGAAAATCAAGGCTAGTGACAAAAGAGAGAAGGGTAAACAATACTTAGAAATGGGAGAGAAAAGAACAAGAGTTTATGTCTCAGTCACTGTTGTATTACTGACAGGACACCATGACCAAGGCCACTTACAGAAGAGAACATTTAATTGGGGGCTTGCTTATAGCTTCTGCCTGTTAATCAGTGAGCATCATGGCAGGGAGCATGGTGGCAAGCAGGCACGCAGGCACGCAGGTGGGCAGGCAGGTGCGCAGGCAGGCACACAGGCATGGTGATAGAGAAGTAGCTGAGAGCTACGTCTTGATACACAGCAGCAGAAATAAAGCAGAGACTGGATCTGGTCTGGCCTTTTAAACATCAAAGCTCATCTCTTAGGACACACTTCTTCTAACAGGCCACCCCTTCTCAAATAGTTTCACTAATTTTGAAACAAACATTCAGTCATATGAGCCTATGGGGGTTACCTTCATTCAAACCATCTCCACAATTGGTTAAAAGTAAAGTATAAAATAAGACGTACTATCTCTGTAAGGAGGATTTAGTTAAAAAGAAATGTTGGATAAATATAAAAAAAAAAAGCAAAGGTGTGGGAATTTTGTTGTTATTGCTGTTTGTTTTTAATTTTTGAAAGTTTAAGATCAAGTCAAAGTACTACCAAAAGGACATGAGGAGGTCCGAAATGCCTAGCAGCTTGCTGTGAACCCAATGTCGGGGCTGGATCTGGCCCAGAATCTGGGCCACTCTCAACCAGCAATTTCCACACTCACGTATAAATAAGCAACACTGATTGGACTTGGTGGCTTACCAGAAGAATAGGAGGAGGAGATAGTCTTAGAAGGGAAAGGAAAACGTTGGCAGGCATACTAAGAGTTATAGAGGGAACGAAGGAATGTATGTGATCATATTTCATTCCAAGCATACGGATTCTCAAAGAACGAAAGAAAATTCAGGGAAAAAAATCTACTAAAAGTATAACAGAGAGAAAAGAGGGGGATATAGGGAAGAAAAACTGAAAGGAAAAAAGAGAATACCCAATAATTTAACAAAAGTATAAACAAAATATAATGGCTGTGAATTGGAATTAATACAAATTTTTAAAAACATGACAAGGTAAAAAATATTGCCAAAGTGTAGTTAATAGGAGAAAAAAAGAATCACAAAGAGCAAAAATTACAGATAAAGTGTCAAAGCAACTTCTCTCGAAATCAGAGACTGCACATGCGCAGGGTGCGGGGCGGGGCTAGAGGAACTGTCAGTTTCTTCCCGCGGTGTATGCTGGTGTTGAGCCTGTGTTGGACAAATATTCACTATATAAGAAGCTTCCCTTCTTTGCTTACCAGAGGCCTCTGTTGGCTATGCTTAGCTTTGCTGTCTGAGGACTAAGCAGATTCTCACACCCTCCTAAGACTTCCCAAACCGTACACCCAGGTGGCTACTGTTCTAAGATTATCTTTTAAACTGTGTTTGAAGGGAGGTAAGGAACCTCACCACTAAGATACCAAAGACCTGTTAATGTGCTCTCAGATCTCCCATGGATTAACCACCCTGTGCGAGGATGCTCTTCAGAGTTTCTGAACTCTGTAGCTTTGAACGGGACACAGGCAGATTCCGATGGCAATTCACACACTGACCACAGGCTCCGGGCTACCGGTCACTTGGTGTCAAGCGTAGGGCAACCTTTCTCAGTTAACTGCCTGAGCCAAGCGTCTCAGCCTGTAATTTTCAGTGCATGTCGACTTCATCCCTTACTTGTGCATAAATTCCTCCAAGGTCTGACCCAGAAGATGCGATCAGTTAAGTTCAGACTTCCCTAAACCTGGTTGTTCCCTATTCTCCAGTCCCTTGGGGAGAATCACGGTTTTTTGGGTTGTTTTGTTTTGTTTTGTTTTTTGGATTGATTGGTTGGATGGATGGATGGATGGATGGATGGATGGATGGATGGCTGATTGGTTGTTTCCCCTCTTGGTCAGGGTTTCTATGTGTAGTGCTGGCTGGCTGTCCTGGACTCCCTTTGTAGACCAAGCTGGGCTCAAACTCTCAGCAATCCTCCAGCCTCTGCCTCCTAAGTGCAGAGATCCACCTGCCCCGCCTCCGTGTGCTAAGATTAAAAGCATGTGCCACCATGGTCTGCCTGGGAGGCATAGTTTTAAGGAACAGGCTGTCTCTTAAATTGGCACTCCGTTTCTGCCCTGAGTTGTACATACTGACAAAATGGAATTGCTGTCCATTGCTGACCAGTTTACAGGAGGAATGACCAGGTCGTCAAAGGCTAAGCTAGATTTGAGGCACTCGAGGGCTCTAGTTCTGTCTTGTGGTTCTGTCACCTGGCTTAATTTTTGTCCCTTTCCACGGCTGGGGCGTGAAGTAGCTGGAGTGGTGTTAGGCTTGGCTTGTTTCTCTCTCACTTTGCTGCTGTTCTTCCCTGCCCGCCCTTGTGAATCACTGAAGGTTGTGCCCTTTCTTTAGGATGCAGTGTATTCTTTCTAACACTGAGTCTTCTCCTTAACTGGGACACACAGAGGCAGCTTTTAGTCCTGGAAGTCCGGGGAGGTCTATTTTTAAGACACACTCCTCTATCTTGAAGTTCTAAAATTTAAAGCAACTCTACAGTGTACCACGATGTGATTTTACTAATTGTCATTTTTCATTGTCATTTCACTGCCATGGCTGTTTCTTAATGTCTGCTGGGATGGGGCCGTTTCCATTTTTTTTTTTTTTTTAATGTCTTGGTGTGAATAGACCTTGATATTACCTGTAAATCAGTTGATCCTAAAATGGAGCTTCTGGGGTTTTTATTAAAAATAGAATTCAACTTGAAGCTCAACCTGCATAAGGTATTTATTTTTCTCTTTCTTTTTCTCTTTCTTTTTCTCTTTCTTTCTTTCTTTGTTTGTTTTTGTTTTTGTTTTTGTTTTTCGTTCTTTGAGCCTACAGCACCCGGTATTCCCAGGCAGTCTCCCATCCAAGTACTAACCAGGCCCGACCCTGCTTAGCTTCCGAGATCAGACGAGATCGGGCGCGTTCAGGGTGATATGACCATAGACATTTATTTTTCTTTTAATCAAATGTTTTTCATGCAATATATTTCGATGATGTTTTCCTCTCTCCCGTAATTCTTCCCAGATCCTCCCTACTTCCTTAACCACCCAACTTTCTCTACATTCTTTCTCTACCTCTATTTAAAAATAAACAAACAAAAGCCCACACATAAACACACCAAGAATTGCACAACCACCGGCCACAAAAACTCAAAAATGGAAATCAAAATAAATGAGCAACGTACCAGATAGACAAGTCAAAATTCCCAAACAAAGCAGAATTAGACAAAGAGTCTACAAAAATACCACTGAATTAGTGTGTGATGGGCTTGAGGCCTGTCCTGGAGGCAGTTAGTGTGCCCAGTGAGACTCCACTGAAGAAAACTAATTCTACTTTTGTCAGTGAATGCCGATGGCAAACAGCTTCTTGGTTAGGGCTGAGAGCCCATGTCCACTTCCACCTCAGTGCTAGGACTCAGTCTGGCTTGTATACTTCTTTAGCAGAATAGTAGTAGTAGGTTATGCTTTATGTAAATCAATATATGGTATACATACAATGGCAATTTCTTAAATGACAAAATTCGTGTCATTCCATTGGGCAAAATCTCTATTACGATGCTCCCCCAGTAACATTCTAGTCGACGAACATTTCCTAATTCTAGACCCAATCATACTATGGCTATGAAGCCCTATACCCTCTTTGTTAAGAATATGATAGTTTTCCCATAAAACTTTATTTACCTGTCGTGCTAGGGGAAGTGGGTGGGCACAGAATCTGGCTGGAAAGAAAATACATAAAATGTCTTTGATAAAACAAATCCAGGGATTAATTTAGTAGAAAGTCAGGCACTAATGACAAATGCATATTTTGAAGTGGGATAAATACATATTTATACTTGAGCGAATGCTATAACAAAATCAACATCTCCTCCGTTTCTCCCCCCCCCCACCTCCATTCTTTTATGTCTTGGAAGCACTTCTGGAGCCCTTTGTGTTAAAACGCCTGCAAACACTTCCTGGACAAACCCCCAAGACGTTCTCTTTCCTTTTCTACCTTTCCTACTTGTCTCATCTTCCTTACCTCCTCAGAATTTTATCTGTAGCATAATTTAAGTCATCTCCCAGATAGAAGCGACCCTTCCTCTGTGGGGAAGGAAACAATATCTAAATAGCAGGTGGTAGCAGGAGAGGTTGTGACGACTCCAACTGGTACTTTTTAATCTTTCTGTTTATGTGATTTGGCAAGTCGGGACTATATCGTTAGATATTTAGGTAGGACTCTTTGAAAGCCTTAGTTCCTTTGGCTCAGTGCCCTCTACTCTAGCAGCCTTGCCCCATGATGTATTTGTGACATCTTCCTGCAACACCACTGTTAGCATTCTGTCTAAACTCCACCCCAGTTACCTGGCAACAGCCAGATATGCTCCACCCCACAGTTACCTGGCAACAGCC
>JANHMN010000017.1:2631588-2668677 GCA_030674055.1 Rhabdomys pumilio | reverse complement strand
CTCTCTCTCTCTCTCTCTCTCTCTCTCTCTCTCTCTCTCTCTCTCTGCCTTTCTCTTCCTCTACTACTCTCTTAACTCCCCATTCCCATGCCCTGAATAAACTCTATACTATGCTGCCTTATGGCTAGTCCCTCAGGAAGAAGGAATGCCTTGGCATGGGCCTGAGACATCCCCTTCCTTCACACCTCACCACACCCCCATAGAATACATCCTCCCTCTCTTTATCTTTTTATAAACACATCAACTACTCTGTCCTACTTATGTAATGTAATGAGGTTCTACTTATTTAATTATTTAAGCAGCTGTAAAACATTGCTGATCCATTTTGAAATCATCCTTAACTAAATTCCCAGCCATTGCCCAGTTATTTGTATAATTGCTTTTGGATCTGATTCAAAGATTTTAATGTTAGTTCTTAAAATTCTATTCTAGTGCTCTGTCTTATGGTGAGATTTAGAATTGGGTCTCAGTTACCCAGCATGCTCTCCAGCTCGCCAATCATCTTACTGTGTGTAGAATTTGATAGGAATACCCTCAGTGTGCTCACCCAAACCTTTGATACATATGTCAAAAAGGACAGGGCCAGGGAGAACCCTGAGGCATACCACTATAGAATTTCTTTCTGGCTGACATGAAATTAGCATTCTTGGACATGACTCTTCCATTATTGATGAAGTTACCTGACCGTGTGTGCATCCATTTCTCATTTGCCCATGTTATCCACAAGGATTTCATAAAACAGTGTCAGGTGTTTTTAGAAGACTAACACACTGTGTAGGTAACCCTTCCTTGACCCGTCCCGTCAGAAAACACCCATATTACATACATCCACTTCCGTTTCAAATCAACTTCAACTTAAACTAAATTGAGCAAAAGACACACTCTATAATTTCACCCACATGTATGTTCTGTGCTATCAGAACACGTGTTTTCCCCTGTCCCTGTTCCCCCACCCTCTGTTGGGTTTCGTTCTTATTCAGTAATCTCTGTACACCTTGAGTCAAGATGGCTACCTGTATCTAGACAGCCATTTTCCCAAACAGTTCCTCTTAGATCCTAGAGTTAATGTCACTGTCTTTTAGTAGATCATAAGCCCATCTCTAAAGCAAATGCAAGGAAATGGAATGATCCGAGTGGGCAACACTGGGTCACACATCCAACTTTAAATCAAGTGTCGAACACTGCTCCATCCAAAAGCTCATGAGCTAAACAAGCCTCAAGAATGGAAACACAACTGAAAGCAGAACGGATAAGCATATGTATGGTCAGTAAAAATGTCTCTGCTCTCAGCAGAGACTCTGAACTATCTTCTGAATGTGTTTTTATCTTTCACTCAAGAAAAATCACATCAATTATATAACCAGCTACTATATATTCACATATAAAATGCCCAGGTAGGATCCACTTGAAAGTATGATGTTTGCATAAGCAATATATTACTAGAATTTTATCTCTGTAAGGATTATTGCATGTTTTCTATTCTGCACCCAGCTAACTGACTTCAAACCACTCGCCATAGAGCACTGGACATAAGAAGCCTACATACCTACAGATAAGAGGTGGGGAAGTCTACATCCTGTGGTGAGCTGCTCTGTAACAGAAATGATTGCTTGGTCCTAATCTACTTGAATGCTAATAGTAGTGTACAATCCAGAATTCGGTAGTCTTAAAGCAAGAGGAGGTGCTAGGATTAAAATGCAAACAAACAAGAGAAGTCTTTTGGCTTTAGTATATAACTATTAGAATTTAAGAAACCCAGGCCTGAACATTCTCTTTCAGATATAGTTTCATTCTCTAAATGTACTTAGTGGTTTCATTGATTTGTCACCAATGCACCTTCTCAGATATTTAATTTCATCTGTTCCAGTCACATGTAAGCCCATGGAAACAGTGTTACTCACCATGTGAGAAATTTATAAAGGAAACAGGATGCTTTGAAGGAAGAAGTATTGGGAAACTTATATTAGAATTGCAATGATTTGAGGCCAAACTCACTGCCTATATGCAAACATTTCCCATATTACTGATCAGATCTGCTTTTGTGTCTCTAAAAAGTCAACCATGCCAGAAGGAAAGCCAATAGCAATGATGACATGACCTATTCTCCTCTTTGATCATACTAATTAATACAACATATATTTGGCTTGAACTACTACTATATACACTTATTGCCATATTATATCTCAGTTTGGATATTGTCTTAGGTTTTCCATTGCTGTAAAGAGACTCCATGACCAAGTCAACTCTTATGAAGGAAATATTTTATTAGGGCTGACTTATAATTTTAGAAGTTTAGTCCATTATCATCATGGTGGGAAGCATAGCAGTGCTCAGACACACATGATATAAAGACAGCCAGCAGGAGGCTGGAGTCCAGACTGGGCAGAGCTTGAGTGTATATGACCTTAAATCCCACCCCACCCACAATGATGCACTTCCTCCAACAAAGCCACACCTACTCTAACAAGGTCACACCTCCTAATAGTGTCACTCCTGTGAACCAAGTATTCAAACTCATGAGTCTATGGGGGCCATATCTATTCAAATGACCACAGGATAGATATCTGTCCTGCCTATCTTTTCATTTTACAGAGTGATCTTGTTCTTGTGTTAGGTAAGTTTAAATTTAAGTCAAAAACAATGTGTATCTGACAACAGGATCACCAAATCTCAGACTGCAAAGTGGATAGGCAGACAACTAAAAAAGCAGGAGTATTATCAACTATTGGGAAATTATTACGCTTTCCTTGAATTTCCTAGGTACAAAAATGAAAGCAAATATCTATCAGGATATATATAGACATCACACACACACACACACACACACACACACACACACACACACACGAATAGAGTAGGTGTAAAGGAAGTGGATTTAATTTTAGGAAACCATTGGCAAGGCCAATGAAGCACTTTCTTCTTTAAGCACAAAGAGCCAAGCCACATAAACATGGTACTGTAAGGCATCCCACTCTTTGCCAGACGGTCGATAACATTAAATGCTACATTTCAGCCTGACAAAATGAAGCAAGCACGAACATCTCAATGAACACAAAGAACCTGATCATTATCACCTCTACAATGTAAAGAACAACAAAACTGTAATTTATCTGAAGGTTCTGCCATTAGAAAATAGGACACAATCTTAATTTCCTTTTCCCTTTTCACAAAAAGAAAGTCAATCCAGTGCTCCAGGCACTGTTACATTAAATATTGATATAGAGTCACTGTATAGTAGGTTTCCTTCTAAGAAATTAATGAATTCTTAATGAAGAGTAGGGAGAGAAAGCCCAGCATAAATCAGTAATTCATTCAATACCGATGACTATTGTTTATTGAGTTTTCTTTTTCCATATTGCATAATGAATGATTTTCCTTTGGATTTAATATTTCTGACACTAGTGCATATATACCTAATAAATATTTCTAGGTTTTAGATTAGTATTTTTACAAATCTATCATTTGTCACAAATAAAAATGAATAGAACTTACCAGGGAGCTGCCTTAAAGCATGTATTTCATGAAAGGCCAACACTCAATAGCTCCCACTTAGGAAAAGAAAGTTCTCTGGCTGGCTATATAGTCCCCGCTCCTTCCACTTTCTAAATTCTGTGATGACATTTTCAATAAACTGTTCTCTGTGCTTCAGATGCAGGGGGCAGTGGAAACTACAAGATTCTGACTAAGGATTCCTTGAGATGGCCATCAGCATGGGGACCGCATCAAAGCACTCACATGTGCCCCTGAGAGTCCACGCTTTTGTCTCCGTTCACTTCTGCTCTTTTCACTGAACATATAAATAAGCACAGGGATTTAACATAAAAGTTAGAAATCTGAAAAACATAGACGACATCACTCCAGGCTTCAGGATATACATCAACCACTACATTTTCAAAGCCAGTCAAAGGAGCTCAGGAGGAAAAGCTCCATGAGTGAGGATAATATTTACCAAATGCTATTTAGCAACATTTTGTGTATATGACTAAATAAGAAATACTTTTTGAAGCTTGAAATCTTAAAAAAACAAAATCAATAACAAAACAAACAAACAAACAAACAACCCTTATCTTTTGACCTCAGTTAATTTAGGTCACTGAAAATTACCTCCATTTAGATATGCAGTGGGAGCTCTCTTTGGCTTAGAAAACCACTAAGGAGTGTTTTTAAGCAGTTAACATTTTCTGGCGTGTAATTATCACATACAACTTAGAGATGACCCCTAGACCGACAATCGGCAAGCAACTGGAAATCCACCTGTTCAGCAAAAGCATGAATGAAATAAGATAATTTCCTCATACAGATAAAGGTAACTTTGAAAGGAAACATATTGGGAAACTAGAAAGCCTGACAAAAATGAAAATGTTTATGGTATTCAGAGGAGAATGAGTGTCTGGAGAAATTCCAAAGGTAGTTTTGATTAGTCACATCTACAATATGGAGGTTTGTTATTGTTTGTATATGCTCGCCCCAGGGAGTGGCACTATTAGAAGGTGTGGCCCTGTTGGAATAGGTGTGGCCTTGTTGGAGTAAGTGTTTCACTGTGGGCATGGGCTTTAAAACCCTCATCCTAGCTGCCTGGAAGCAATATTCTGCTAGCAGCCTTCAGATGAAGATGTAGAACTCTCAGCTCAGCCTGCACCATGCCTGCCTGGATGCTGCCATGCTCCCACCTTGATAAAACTAGACTGAATCTCTGAACCTGTAAGCCAGCCCCAACTAAATGTACTTTATAAGACTTGCCTTGGCCATGGTGTCTGTTCACAGCAGGAAAACCCTAACTAACTAAGACAAGGTTTAAATGAAACTAACTGAAATATATTAGCATAACTTGACATTTGATAAGAATTACAAATATTCTCATTGGTCAACACCACAGCTTCTGGAGATATGTGGATAAAAGGCATTCAGCCTGGATGACAAAGTTAATGGATGAATCATCATTGTGGATTTGCTTTATGACTCTAGTTTTACTATAGTGAATGCCTTTGCCTTGGGGCATTTAATATTGTCCGATGTTCTTTATTCTCTGATAGAAACAATATGGAAGCAATATTTTAGGTGCATTAATCTATACAGTCACCTTGGTGATTCCTTACATATGGAGACTCAGGACTTAGCTTTCCGTTGGTTGATCCCCAGGTCTCTTATTGTCGTTAGGTTGAATCACCACCCCATCATCTGCCATTTGTGCTGCCTCATATAATATACATAAAGTCTGTGGTTTTTTTATCCCCAAACTGAAGGTTATAATAAGTCACGCCTCATGCATATCTATAAACACTAACAGTGAAATGTGGGAGAAGCTAAGTTCAACGTCTACTCCATGACAGCTTTCAAAAAGTACTGCCTAATTATTACCATTTGAATAAAAATAATTATACTCACTTCAGTCAGCACAGTCAAAAGTTTAAGATTAGTGTGCCGTGACTACAAACTCTTACTGTCATCACTGAATGTGTCACTTCCAGCTGCCCTTGTCAGTTGATTCCAGGTATGCCACCAGCATTGTTCTTGATCTTTTCTTACCGAGATCATCAACCTAGGTTGACAACTTGCATTTTTGTCCCGACAACTAGGCTAGATTTGGAGACGTTAACTTTACCAAATGCTTAATACACGCTTTGTTTCCCTTTCTGACGATGTGCACATTGAACCCAGGGCCTCACGAACGCTGAGCGCATGCTTTACCACTGACTCAAACCCTCGTATATGTTCTCTTTTCCCTACACAGTTCACACAGTTTTAGACTTGACATTTGTAGTACTTGTAAGTCTAGATTTTTTCCCTGCTAGACGGCAGTAAGTCTCAGGAAAAGAAAGAGCTTTCTTATTTTGGGAGATACCCCAATTGCCTAAAAGTGTCCCTTGCATGTAATAATCACTCAAGAAACATTGCCTGAATTGACTTGTCAAAACTACCTGAGTATGATAAGAATCAAAAAATGTTTCTATGTTTTGTATATCACTAGGGCTTCCATGTATACTCAGCCCCCAAAACACCTCTTACAGAGAATACAATCCCCCGACCTGAGAGACAGAGACAGAAGCTTGCCAGTTGAGTACTTACTATATGCACCATGCACTTTTAGCTATTGTACAAGTAACATATGTATAATAAAAGCCACTTCTTTGTATGATAACCTTAAAATTCTTAATATAAAAATAATACTAAGAACTGAGATACTTATTAGTCTGTCAGAGAGACCAGATAATTATTGAAAAGTGGATAACTCAAATATAGGACAACATAAGCTGTTCATGGTGACAGTACTGCCATTGAGCTTGGTGCTCAGTTGTAGGGGATGTAAGAAAAGGACTGAAGGCAGAATGGCGGCAGGCAGCTAGATATCAAGATATCAAGGAGGTCTGTGCGACCATGGCAGAGGCTGTGAGGAATTCTCTCATCCAAATATTGACTGAACAAAATGGATCAGGTCCTGCCCTCTTGAGACTTAAATCTACTGGGGGCGGGGGATGACAGAAATTTAATTAAATAATAACTAAGATAAAACTACATATCTGCTAGAACACTTAACACTTAACACATAATGTTCAAAACATATAAAACAAGATTTGACCAATTTTCTTCTCCCTGCCTTTCCTTGAGGGCAGAGTATTTTTTGCCCTTCTGTTCCTAGATAGTGTAAAAGGTACACATATTAGTTAGTCCATGTGTCCTGCTTTTACAATGTTTCACAGGGTAAGTAATTTCTGAAGAATGGAAACGTATTTCTCATATTTTAGAGGCTAGGAACTCCCAGATCAAGTATTTTTGATCTGATGAGGGAATGTGCTCACTATGGTAGGAAGTGGAGTAATGCAAGAAGAACCCTAATTTCATTCATCTGCTGAAAAGCCCTCATGACTTTAACCATCTGTTTAAGCACAGCATTCCTCCCTGCCAAACCTTTAAATACAATTACATTGAAAATATTGGAGTTTCGGAGAGAGCATATTCAAATAAAATATATCCTTTTTATTTCACGTGTTCTGTTATTATACTTAGATAAGAGATTTGAAGGTATTTTTTATTTTTGTTTTTTTCGTATTTATTGATGCTTTTCCATGAGTAAATGAATCTTTTGCCTTTTGAAATGGGGGAAGAAAAGCATTATTGGGAAGCTAGACAGACACTAATGACCCAAAATCAGATATGCTGTGAGAGGAACTGGAGCTCTGATGACGTCAGTGGACAGGGGAAGCACTGCACACATTATAGAGGTGATTTTAGAAACTGACAGGGTGCAGAAATTGTGTCAGAGAAGAGTAAGCTTTAGAGCATGAGAGGAAAGAAGGTGGCACTCAGGAACGGGAAAGGATGCACACAGGCCATGTTGTGGACATGCTAGCAAGACTCTCAGAGACACTCAACAAAATACGTTTTCAGTGCTCAACCACCAAAGGAAAACTAACTAAGGCACAGTATTTGGGGATTCCCTGGAAATAGGTGATAGCTGGAAACATAAAGATGCATGGCAGCTCCAAAGAAGAAGAACGTCGGGAAAACTCAGGACAAGGCTGGATCCGAGGGCCAGAGTGTTTGGGCGCAGGCAGCTAAATGACAGAAGCTATCTTGTGATGAAGAACATCCCTGCAGATGTTATAAAAAGCCGCTGGGCCAGACCAGGGATGAGAGCAGTCAGTCTCCCTCAAGCTAAGCTAGACCACAGATGCTCAGAAGCTTGGGGAGCAGAGCACAGCCCTGATAGGATCCCTCTTAGAGCTTACTTGATTCCTGGAATGAAAAGTCAGACTTTTATGAGGGGAGATGGATGTTTCTGAAAAGGTGACAGGGTTTAAAACCCTTCTGACACTAACACACACATTTCTTCCTTCCTTCCTTCCTTCCTTCCAACAGAAACACGGCCATGAATGATAAGAAGTGTAACTAGGGAATATTGGAGAATACAACCAGATTGTCTTCACTGTCCCTGGACCTGAAAAAGATGTCTGTTCTAAAGGGGAGAAATAGTAGATTTTATTTTATTTTTTTACTCATAAGAAATAACCATACATACAAGATCCAGCAGGTTATATTTAGGAATATATTTGTATATATGTGTATATATATTTGTATATATATGCATGTGATAACAATTAGTGAAAAGGAGACCCTGATTTTTAAGGAGAGCAAGAAGAGACTGAGATATGGGAGGATTTGAAGGGAGGAAAAGAGGGAGAAATGTAATTATAATCTCTTTTGTTTTTAAGGAAGGGAGAGAGATGGCTGGGGAGTGGGAAACCAGATTTCTATAGAATTTCACTATTTTCGAACAGGCATAGTAGGAGTTATTTATAGATTATTTGGACCTTGGCTCAGCATGATGTAGCAAATGGTTAAATATCCTTGTCCAGATGGCTTTATGAAAGAGACCATAGCTCAGGTGGGCGATGACAATGGGTTCCTTATTTTTCTTTTGCCATCAGGTTGTAGAGTTGACAGCCTCTTCCTAGTGGTTGCCAGTTTTGCTGCAGAAGATACAAGGAAAAAAAAAAGAAGTTGGAAAAAAAAATGTATAATCCAGTCCCACACAGAGATCTAAAGCGTTAGATCTGGAGGTGTGCTCTTGTCTGAATCTGGATTAGAAATAAGCCTGATGGAGTCTTGGGGAACAGAGCCTCTGGCAATATGACTCACTATCTGAGTATTTTATTAGGAGGGAAGTACATGTCCTTCAGGTTCTCCTCAGGAAGTCATGACTGTCTGCTCATTCCACTAAATCCTGCAGAAGTTAGCTAGACAGGGAGATAGTCTGGGGGTGGAAGCTTCCACACTATGATGCCTTCCAATTCTTTCTATTTCAAGTCAGGGAAACACATATTTTTAGATGGATTGACAGACACACATGCAGCGATCAATATATATAATATATATATATATATATATATATATATATAAAATATTTTCATATACGTTCCCAAAGGAAGATGAACCCAAAAACAAACAAACAAAAAAGCCCAAAAAACCAACCAAACAAACAAAACTACTCAAATTCATTCCAGAGAAAATGGGGAATAAATGAGAATACCTGGTACAGTTAGAGGGTTGTTTAGATGAACTGATTTCTCTCTAATGTGAAGGGAGATTAGAGCTCTCGGAGTTCTGTTTTAAAATAAATCACTGCATGGAAACAGAGGAAATAGAGCTAAGAATTTTACTCTCAATTGCCTGGTTAACACTTTCCTCTCTTACAGAATTCAGATTTTCTGAGGGAAAGCACAGTCTCTGCAGTCTTCAGCCTTACAAAGGCAGAGGACCTCCCAGGAGCCGGGCACAATGCTAGGCCCTAGGGAAAGGCTGTAAACAAAAGATAGCTCTCACTCTCTCAAGGAGCTGAGGAGTCGGTGGGGCAAGGGAGGAGAAGTAAACACTTTGAGGCATCGATGAATGTGTAATTACAAATTACGAGTTAAGTGCCTAAAGAGAAAGAATTGGAGACCCGGTAACAAGTGAGCCACAAAGGACGCCATGAGGGATACAGCTGCCAGAAGGCAGTCCTGGAAGCAGACTACGTGTGTCTACCTCTCAAGATCAAACCTGAGTAAAAACTACCAGGAAAGGTTGTGTGGTGGAGAGCATTCCAGACCTAGAAGAGTCTGCAAAGGCAGACCCCACCCCCACCCTCAACCCCCACAGGGGGCGCGGGTGGAGGAGCCATGCTGCTCCTTGTTAAGGGTTTGGTCTTTATCCCAAGAACAGTGGGAAGCTATTGAAAGGTTTTAAGCAGGTTGGTGACATGATCAGACTTGTGTTTTGAAAAGAACCCTCTTGCTGCAAAGTTGAAAACAGATTGGAGAGAGCCTGTCTAAAAGCCAATTGTTTCACTAAGTAAATGTGAAGGCTTGCAGCTGTCACAATCACTACCCTGTGGCCACCTGACCCTGCTAATATTTGTCTGCACCCCTGAGGACATTTGGAAGCTATTTTCGGTGGACTATTACGAATTTCGTGGTTCCCCCGATTAGATTACTATGTGGCAATGTTTACGCTTAGAGACACAATGCTTTTCTGTGTGCTCAGGATTTGGGTTGGCCCGCCTAGTCACTGTTCTGTGATCACTCAGACAGAGCCTCACATATGCATTTTAGAGTAAAGAACATCACTTTCTTTTCTCTCCATTGAGAACTGTGCGCTAGCATTTTGTCTAAGCTCCACCCCACAGTTACCTGGCAACAGCCAGGTGTGCCTGACTCACTATAAAAGGGGGATGCTTGCTCCCTCTGCTCTCTCTTGCTCTCTTGCCTTCTTGCTCTCCCTCTGTCCTCTCATCCTTCTCATTTCCCTCCCCCCTCTCCACATGCTCATAGCTGGCCTATCCTTCCCTTCTCCCCCCACCCCCCAACCCTTTCTGGGTCTCTATTCTCTCAACTCCCCTCACCACCCATGCCCTGAATAAACTATACTATACCATCATGGGGCTGATCCTTTGGGGGGAGGGATGCCTCAGCATGGGCCTGATAGACTTCCCACAGAGGTACCCCTTCCCCCATACCTGACTGCGCCTCCACCAAACATATTCCTTCTCCCCTTTATCTTTTTATAAACACAACACTGTATGCACTGAGTATCTCTTAGGTTTCCCTGTCTGCCCATGAACACTCCCAGTTTCTTCCTTAGCCTCTGACAGTCCTGGATCCCATGGGCTGCAGATGTGAAATAGAGATAGAGCACTTGCCTAGAATAGGCAAGGCCCCAGGTTCAATTCCCAGCAGAAAGGCTAGATTACAAAATTTCAGTTACTGGGACTAAACCATAGCCCCTAGGTTATATCAAAATGAGTGCTGGAACTCCAGGAAGGCTGAATTACTGTGCAGAGTTATCGTCCTCTAAAGTAGATCGGAAAATACAAGAGCAGGGAGCCAGGTAGATGCTAACAACCCTTCTTTTCAAGCTCCAAAAGGGATTTCTGTGCTCTTAGAAGTTACTCAGACATCCTCTCCACCATGTTTAAAGCCTTCTTCAACAGCCCAGGCAAGTGGCAACCACTAGGTATTACGACTTTTGTTGTTACTTCTTAGTTGGTTGGTTCCTCTTCTAAGAGTCACTAGCCTCAGCTTATTGTGGTGTCTGCAGCTGCTTTGTTGACAAGATGGCCATTAGTGATTGAGCGATCATTATGGCTTCTCTGTCTTTCCCAGGCTGGAAGCACGGGCACTTCTCTGATAAGCTTTCCAGTGCCCTGTTACTGTGGCTGTGCTTAACTAGTCCCACTAAGAGTTTTAAAAAAACCACCAGTCCAACATGTGTGATTCTCTTATTCAACAAAGTGGAGTCAGTTACTTTATTCTCTTAACCAGTTCTTTTCATATTAAGGTTAAAAAAAAGTTTGAAAACAAGCAACTAAACCATCACCACAACAGAATTTCCCTTGCTTTTTCGATGTGGAAAATAAGAATATTTCCTTGGGCATCCAAATCTGTCAACTCTAAGTCCAGTCCAGTTTATTCAAAATTCCAAACACACACCCAGTTTAATGTCTACCCCTCCTCCTTATACAGGACCTGGTTTCGGAAACCTGGAGTTGAGGGCAGAATTTGGTTATATACTTTATTATTTCAACCCCCTTCCCCCAACTAGAGGCTCCTCCTACTATTTTAGTGTTACACTGGAGAAAAGGTTCAAGGATCTGTTGGGGCCTTCTAGACATAATGGTTATGAAAAACTCTTTCTTATAAGACTTAATTTCATGTTCCTCTGAAACATTTTACTAATGGCATTTTAATTTTTCAAAGTATAGTTCACAAGTCACAAATGTATTGTGACTAAGAAGCTTGTTAGAAGTACACATTTTTTTGTTCTCTACCTCAAAGCTAATGTTTCAGAAGCACTGAAGGCCCCTGAGGGAAAGCTCTTGCCTCCTAGCCAAAAGAAAGGGCTCTACCTCTGAGTGCAGACAGGCCACTGTCCCCTCTTAACACAGTTGGGTTGACCAAGTTGGGCTGGCCAATCAACTGGCCAAGGGTCCACCGCTCAGGAAGGCTGGTATTGTATATTTGACGCAATCTTAATGAGAGGAGGAAGAATTTTCTGTTTAATGAGACAATATACGTTTCCTGCCCCTAGCATAGTCACAATGAGCTGCCAAAATGTTTCGTTGTGACTGCCTACCTACCAGAATCCTAAAAAACGAAGTAATTTTTCCTTTCTTTTCTTTTTCTTTTTTTCTAAAAAAAAATAGAGCTTTGCATCTTTATCATGGCCAGGCACCATTTTTGCTTTTTCATATTCGTGTATTGCAGAGCTCAGGGAAACTTGGGAGACACTGACTTGCGTACTAAGCAGGCTATCTGTATGATTAACCCTTCCTGATGAGAGAATCAATATTCCTCTCTTCAAATCAACTCTCCTCTCCTTTATCTTAAACCCCCTGGTCTATCGCTTACTATCTGAGAAATGAGGTATCAATGCAGATGAAGAACCCACCAGAAGCTGTGCTATGCTTGCACTGAATACCATGAGTCATACCTTATGTTAGTCTGCCTTCCTGGCTGGACACTCATGGCTTCTGGCCCATCCTTTAACCTTTAGTGCTTCTCCTAACCTAACATCAATTCTTCCTCACTCTTTAGTGGAGGCAACAATTGTTTTCTTCTCCCCAGTGTACTGGCTGGTTTTGTGTGTCAACTTAACACAAGATGGAGTTAGTTATCACAGAGAAAGGAACTTCCTTTGAGGAAATGCCTCCATGAGATCCAGCTGTTAGTTGTTAGAAGAAGTCTGACCGACACTCAGAACAGACCACTCCAGACCACACAGTTCCAAGGGGGAGGAGGTTTATTCAGGAGATAGGGCAAAGGTGTGGAGAAGAAGGTGAAAAGATAAGAGAGAAGAGAAAGAGAAGTAAAGGCCGGCTATGACCACGTGGAGAGGAAGAAGGGGGGGGGGACAGAGAGGCAAGAGGGTAAGAGAGAGGGTAAGAGATTAAGAGAATAAGAGAGTAAGAGAGAGAGGAGGGGGCAAGCAGCCCCTTTTATAGTGGGCCAGGTCTACCTGGTGGTTGCCAGGTAACTGTGGGGAGGAGCATACCTGGCTGTTGCCAGGTAACTGTGGAGGTGGAGTTTAGACAGAATACTAACACCAGCTGTAAGGCATTTTCTCAATTAGTGATCAAGGGTGGGAGGGTTCTTTGTGGGTGGTGCCATCCCTGGGCTGGTAGACTTGGATTCTATAAGAAAGCAAGCTGAGCAAGCCAAGGGAAACAAGCCAGTAAGTAACATGCCTCCATGAACTCTGCATCAGCTCCTGCTTCCTGACCTGCTTGAGTTCCAGTCCTGACTTCCTTTGGTGATGAACAGCAATGTGGAAGTGTAAGCTGAATAAACCCTTTCCTCCCCAACTTGCTTCTTGCTCATGATGTCTGTGCAGGAATAGAAACTGACTAAGACAATGAGTCCAAATAAATTTGAATAAAAAATTATTGCTGGACAATATTCCTCAGTTATCTTCTTCTCTACCTTATAATTGGCCCAGTATGTTACTTCTACTCCCTTATTCCCTCAGAAAACAATCCTTCCCCTTGCTTTAAGATCTACCCCGGTGTTCTTGTAAGTCCTGCTGATTAATTTAAATGAATGTTCTTTATTTTTCTCTGAATTCTTATAGCTTTTCTGTACACCTCATGCTACATACCAAACTAAATAAATGTGAGTAAACTTATTGTAGCATCTTTCCCAAACAGCTGTATCTTTACAACACATGAAAAACGATATCAGGATCCTACCTTTTGTCTTCCTACAAAATATCATCTGAGAACTTCTTTAATATTTTGTGTGCAGTTTGCTGACAGGAGCTGTCCCCTGAGAGGCTCTGCCAGTACCTAATCAATACAGATGCAGATACTCACAGCCAACTAGCAGACTGAGCCCGTGAACCCCAATGGAAGAGTTAGGGGGAGGACTGAAGGAGCTAAAGGGAATTGCAACCCCATAGAAAAAACAGTATCAACTAAGTGGACCACCAGAGCTTCCAGGGACTAAACCACCAACAAAAGAGTATGTATACATGGAGGGACCCATGCCTGCAGATGCATATGTAGCAGAGGACTGCCTTATCTGACATCAGTGGAAGGGGAGGCCTTCCTCGTAAGCACCCTCGTAGAGGCAAAGGGGATGTGGGATGGGATGGGGACTGGGGGGAACTGGGAAGGGAAACAACATTTGAAATGTAAATAAAATAGCCAATTGAAAAACAATAGAAAATATTCCTGTGAACATGATGAAACATTTTCCCCAAATGTCCTAGTTTCAGTCCTGTAGAGCAATATCTCCATGACACCCAATGAACAGGCAGATCCAGAGAGACTGGAGGACAGGAGCCAAATATGATTAGCAATTCCTGAAATGGATCTTTGGTGAAAGAAATTTCTATGTGAAGTAGGAGGAGGAGGAGGAAGAGAAGTCAGAGGAAGAGAAGGAAAAGGAAGAAGTGGAGGAGGAGGAAGAAGAGGAAGCTGGAGCTGGAATTCTTTGGCTTAAAAAAGACAAGAATAGGAAATGTTGGCAACTAGTTTCAGAGTATCTAAAAAAATCCTATTGTGTGAGTGACAGTGAGCAGCTGCTTCGCTGTTCCTACTCAGAGGTGGACAGATGCTTTGGGTATTCCAGAGATGTTAGGAATAGTCTCCAGACTCTAAAATTGGTGCAGTTGTGGAGAAAGCTATTATGTTGCCAATCAGAGGGCAGAGGGATACATGCCTGTCGACACTGGAGGGCCGTGATGATGCTGACTTTGGAAGAAAAGGTGCTTGAAGGAAATGTTATTGTAGATAAGGCTCACTGGGAATCTTACCTAACCTGAGGAGACCACTTATATAAAGAAGTTCCATCATATAAGAACAAGGTCCTTTTTGATCTTTTCCATCATATATGAGCAAGGTCCTTTTTAAGAAAGTGTCAGCTAGGAATACCATCTACTCACACTCAAGAAAGGAAGGTCACAGACTCTGGAGGACATCAGGGATAGGTGTAGTCTTTGAAACTGAAGAGTCAGGCTGATTCTCTAGGACCATTACTACCCAGGTGTGTGACCCTGGCTAGGTCATCAAATAACTCGAAGAATCAGATTTTTCATGTGCTTTCTTCACAGAAATTCTGTGAGCGCTGAATGAGACACAATAACTGTGCTTTTTTTGTTATTTGATAGACTTGAAACACCTTGTAGCCACTCTGCTAGGCATGTTACCAATCATCCCTTCCTTCACAGAGCAATCCTGCTAACTCAGTGTAAAATAAGGCGGTGTGATGACTTTTCACCAGAGTTACATTCTTTAATTAAAAATGAAAGCCCTGGGTATCAAAGACCTGCCTGCTGTGTTCCCTTACCTTTCCCAACCACGAGACATTTCCCTGATGTCTGCAGCATGTCTTTGACATCTGGGATGGAAGACCAATTTGCCTCCACCCCTACGTGGCCCCACCTGTCACCATTATTATGTGATCTTTACAAAATTAAACTGAGAATGTCCTTATTTTTTTTATTATGCTTTTAAGCAAAGCCATAAAGCTCACAAATAGAGTCTGATTAAATGAGGACATCAGAAAGAAGATCTGTCTTTAATTTCAAGTCTTCAAAACATCAAGAAGATATTCGTGTTCGGTGCGAACTGTGAACTATTTCTTGCTGTCTGATGAACTTACAGTAGAGGGTTTGTTTGTAGCCAGGGGTTAGTGCACAAAGCACAGTTTTCTCTGGGTCACGGTTACCTTCTTCCTCTACCATTTATCTTCAGAAAAAGTCATTTTCTCAAGGGTCCTAGGACTCAAGACTTAAGACACGCATTCTTAAGCCTTCTGTTTCCATTAGAGACCATTGCATTGGGCTGGGCAGCTGTGTTGCTTATCAATACAGACACCTGGGAAGGTTTCAATTCTCCATTTGAGAGTCGGTTAAGAAGCACAGCTTGCTAAGTTTCCCATTCAGTGTGTGTGTGTGTGTGTGTGTGTGTGTGTGTGTGTGTGTGTCTCCCCTTCTTTAAAGGAAGTATAATGTGAGTTCCCAGGAGCAAAGATACTAAAGCTTATTCACTATTCCTACAAAACAAAGAGTTCAGTACAAAATGTTATATATAGCTTGATGCAAAATACACTAATAGTTCTCTCTATGCTAATAGGAGAATTTAAAAATCTAACCTGTAGGGTTGAATTTATATGGCTGACTCAGAGAGAGTCATCATAATTGGAATTTCAACAACATGTTTGGATGATAAAAATCAGTGGAGCATGACAATCTTCAGTTGGAGTTATACATAAAGATAGCATACAGCTTGAATGAGACATGCATGATGTATAAAGGAGTCCTTAGACACTATGAAAAGAGTTTACCACTGTGAAGAGGAAACAGAGAAGGTTAAATTATTTTGGCTCTAAAATCACATAGAATGCAAAAAGCCCACTGAGCTGACCATTGTTGTTCGTAGAATACTGAATATATGGAGATGATTTCAGGGTTTGCCTGATGCTTTTAGAAAGAAAAAGCAGTAGTGCTGATGGAAGTTTTAAATAATTCAAGAATGGGCAAAAAGAAAAAAAAAGTATTGTGTTTGATTTGATATATATTATCACATTAGATTCTTTAGCAGAAGATGCTGGAAGTGCCAGCCTTCAATGTAGAGAGATGGAAGTTGAGTCCCAACACTACCATTCTTGCCTCTTGGACCTTTGAAAAGCCTTTTGCCTCACTAAGATTAATTTCCTCATCCACAAAGTGAGAGAAAAGACTGAGTACATGAGGATGAGGGTTTAAAATGATTCTTGGTTTGAGACTAGAAAAAAATCAGCCACAGTAATAGTGATGAAGTTAAAGGCAATAAGAAGAGGACATAGGAAATAAAGGTCAGGTAAATTCTACATCTATCTATCATCTACCTGTCTATTACCTTTCATCTATCTATCTATCTATCTATCTATCTATCTATCTATCTATCTATCACCAATCTATTTATTCATCACATATCACTAATCTATCTGTCTGTTTATTTGTGATTTATCATCTATCATCTATCTATCTATCTATCTATCTATCTATCTATCTATTAAAAAAACAGCTCCTCAGAGAAAATATTTGTCTTGTGATACAATAAGAAATCTGTCCTTTATGGGGCAGTGGTGGCTCATTCCTTTAATCCCAGCAATTTGAAGGCAGAGGCAAGCAGATCTCTGAGTATGAGGCCAGCCTGGACTAAAGAGTGAATTCCAAGAGAGCTAGTGTTACACAGAGAAACCCTGTCTTGAAAAAAACTCACCACCAACATGAGAATCATGTGCCTCAGTCTCACCTTCCACACTGCAGGAAAGTATCACATTACCTGTCATGACAGATGCTTATTTTTTTGTAAATGTAACACAGAATCATACATTTCTAATCAAGCAGAACAATTTTTAAACAAAATAAAAAACAAAAATCATATTAAAAATTCTATCATTAGCTAATACTTTAAATGGCTAAGAGATCACTTTATATAATTGAAGATATCACTCTCTCATTTTTACTACTGTTCTGAGTAGAGATGGCACAAGGCATATCAAAACTTATAAGGCTTTTTATTTAAACTACTAAGGTGACCCTGAAATGTATACAGACATCAAAGAAAAAAAGGACTTTGTTTGTTCTAGACAATCTTTAAAAAGAAAATAAAAATCTGAGGACTTAAACTACTTGATTTCAAATTCTAAGAAACCTTAGTAATCAGAGTAGTATGGAACCAACCTGAAGATTGACCATCAACGGAACAGACAGGGTACTCAGCAAAGGACACACATTTATGTTTTCATTTTAATTTGATAAAAGTATCAAGGCAATCCAGTAGGGACAGGAATTCTTCCCAAATACAATAAAGAATCACTATCACTAAAGTTGATATCCACATACAAAGAAAGTGGACCGTGATGGTCTCATCATCATACACACAAATCAGCTAAGGGTGGATAGTAGACAGAAACACAAATGCTAAAGCCATAGACTTCTGGAAAACAATAAACAAATATCTTCAGGATTTGGTGATAAACTAAGGTGTTTTCTGGGTGGGGGAGGGTATACAGGAGGAAATGTAGGCATAATGTTTTTGTGTACTGTGTAAAGGTTATCTTTGTGTTATTCAAATGCTGAAGGAGGAGGAAGGAGAGAAGAGGGAGGAGGAAAGAGTTCTTCAGAGTTTAGCAGAAACATGGAAAGCCATACATGCAAGTGTTATCGGGATCTTGGCTGAGAGATATCCAGATTAGCTTAGGGGGTTAAGATAGACGGCCCAAGTATTGAGGTGAAGCTTAAACAATAAACCTTGGTCTCTTTGTGTCATTATTGGGAACTAGCTATAATAAAGAAATATAGTCACCATATTAATTTACTACACATATTTATATTAAAATAACATTTACAGGGAAAAATCAATAAATTAAGTTTCATCAAATGAAAAGCTTATTTCATCAAGACGCACCACTGACAAGATGAGTAAGCCAAACAACCATATACTAGCAGGAACTATTTATATAACATCTACCTGACAAGAGACCAGAATCCAAAATATCAGAGGGTCTTTCAATACAGTGATGCCAAGTCACTGAAGACAGGGCAAATGAAAGATGTGGACACTTGGCAAGAGAAGATATATGAATGGCTAGTAACCATAAGAACCAAGGACGGATACCATTAGTCATCATGAAAATGAAAATTAAAGCCATGGTGAAATGCTATCACATATTCCCAGTCATCCCAGTGGTCACAAACAAGCTGACAACCCAAAGCTTGGCAAAAAGGAAGAGTAATTAGAATACATACACAGTATTTATCATTTCAACTTACTTTATGACCCAGAATGTACTTACAGCTATTGACCTGGGAGAAACTAGAGTATGTGTCTACAGATGTGCTCAGTAGTGTAACTTCTTCATTCATTAATAGGATTCTTGGCTGGTATGCATAAACCCTGGGTTTAATTCCCAACACGAAGAAAAAAAGGTATATTAAATGTACAATAAGGGCTCCTTCTAGTCGGGGCCCAGGCACTGAGCAGATCCCAGGCGGCAGCTCTGTCCCCAATCTCACAAAACCCAGAGGAAGTGGGCCTCCCAGGAGCTCTAACCCAGGAAGTATTTTTGGTAAGGAGACAGCAACACCCGCCCCAAACAGGAAGTAACTGAGACCCACTAGGACCCAGGAATTAACTCCTGGCCCAGAGCACTGGTTCCCTCCTGTCTGTGCCTGAGCTCTAACCTCAGTAGTAACACCCACCCCACACAGTTCTGATACAACTAAGATAATAGGAAAGACAGGCTCCAGTCAGAGACAGGGCAGGTAGCACTAAGGAGATCCAGATGGTAAATGGCAAGCACAAGAACATAAGCATTAGCAACCCAGGGTACTTGGTAACATTAGAACCTAGTTCTCCCACACAAGAAAGTCCTGAATTCCCCATATCACTAGGAAAGCAAGATTCAGATTTAAAATTACTTCTAATGATGATGATAGAGGACTTTAAGAAGGACATAAATAACACTCTCAAAGAATTTGAGGAGAACACAGGTAAACAGGTAGAAGCCCTTAAAAAGGAAATACAAAAATCCCTTAAAAAATTACAAGAGAATACAACCAAACAGGTGAATGAATTGAACAAAATCATCCAGGACATAAAAATGGAAGTAGAAACAATAAAGGAATCACAAAGGGAGACTTCCCTAAAGATAGAAAACCTAGGAAAGAAAACAGGAGTCATAGACACAAGCATCACCAACAGAATATAAGAGATAGAAAAGAGAATCCCAGGTGCAGAAGATACCATAGAAAATATTGATACAACTGTCAAAGAAAATGCAAAATGCAAAAAGTTCTTAACCCAAAACATCCAGGAAATCCAGGACACAGTGAGAAGACCAAACCTAAGGATAATAGGTATAGATGAGAGTGAAGATTCCCAACTTAAAGGGCCAGTAAATATCTTCAACAAAATTACAGTAGAAGAAAACTTCCCTAATCTAAAGAACCAGATGCCCATGAAGATACAAGAAACCCATAGTACGCCAAATAGACTAGACCAGAAAAGAAGTACCTTCTACCACATAATAATCAAAACATGAAATGCACAAAACAAAAAAAAAAATATTAAATGTAGTAAGGGAAAAAGGCCAAGTAACATATAAAGGCAGACCTATCAGAATTACACCAGACTTCTCACCAGATACTATAAAAGTGAGAAGATCCTAGACAGATATCCTACAGACCCTAAGAGAACACAAATGCCAGCCCAGGCTGCTATACCCAGCAAAACTCTCAATTACCATAGATGGAGAAACCAAGATATTCCATGACAAAACCAAATTTACACGATATCTCTCCACAAACCCAACATTACAAAAGATAATAGCGGGAAAGCTCCAATACAAGGAGTGAAATTATACCCTAGGAAGAACAAGAAAGTAACCCTCTTCCAACAAATCCAAAAGAAGATAGCTACACGAAGATAATTCCATCTCTAATAACAAAAATAACAGGAAGCAACAATCATTGTTTCTTAATATCTCTTAACATCAATGGACTCAATTTCCCAATTAAAAGACATAGGCTAATGGACTGGATATGTATACAGGACCCAGCATTTTGCTGCATACAGGAAACCCACCTCAGTTACAAAGACAGACTCTACCTTAGAGTAAAAGGATGGAAAACAATTTTTCAAGCAAATGGTCCTAAGAAACAAGCTGGAGTAGCCATTCTAAAACCTTTAGCCTGAAAACAAAAAATGAGGGACTAATTTTAACATAATATTTTAACATAATACGTGGCTCCACCAGTATAGGTAGTTGATGGTGGCCTTGTCAGGCATCAGTGGAAGTGGAGAGCCTTGGTGTCTGAAAGTTTGGATTCCCTAGTGTTGGGGAATTCAAGAGCAGGGAGGCAGGAATGGGAGAATGGTGGGAGCACACTCTTATAGAAACTCCCAGAATTATATGGATTAGACATGACAGAGGCAGGCCACCAGAAGACAAGATTCCAGAATTCAAACAAAAAATTATCTTGATACTAAAATGTGTTTTGAGAATTGTATATTACAGAATACACAGCCTTGGTGTATCTACTCATCAAGCAAGCTGAGCAGACCTGCTAAACCTCTGATGTCCTGAAATTTCAGCTGGATGCAGTGAAGACACAGACATCAGAGGCTTATCAATTTACTCTGCCCCCCCCTTCTAATATCTCAACACCCGTAATCAGCTTGAAGAAGTTAATGAAGAGTCGGCGCCCCTATTCCCTGGGCTTGGGGACTGAGGTGGTTAATATTGGGCTGTCTTTCTAAAAAAAAGTAGTGGTTTTTTGGGCACAGGGAGGAATAGCTAGGATTTATTGCATAGCCATAACCTATTGGTAGAAATATGTATAATTGTTATTAAGATGAAGTCATAATTTCTTAAATGGTACAACATTTACTTTGATTTCAAATTTAATGTATTCATTGGTACGAGTCCCTTATTGATATAAAAGTGAGATTAATATTGTTACTCTCATAGGCATTGTGCCTATATAACACATGTAGGAATACAAGGCTTAGATCCAGTCCTTCTTTAACTTTTTTAACTGATTTGAGATGGTTAGCCTGTGAGTTAAGGGCCTAAAGCAAATTCATGGCTTTGAGTTTATTGTTAAGGTGTTTTCTGTATTTTATTTAGAAATAGCTGAGAGGAGTTAACAGACAACAGTCCAGATTGCCTTACATGGATAGTTGGTTTTCAAAACGTCAGAAGTCCACAGAATTGATGTTACAAACATTTCTGTATTAATGTTCATTTTGATTAGAGACCTGTCTGCTCTTGACAGCTTCCCTGTCTTTGGATTCTAAGAAGAAATTGAGCATCTTTGGAGTTACTCCAGTTGTGATGAGACACCCACTAGGCAAGAATTGCCTCTTTTCTTTTCTTTTTTTTCTTTTTTTCTTTTGTTTTGTTTTTCGAGACAGGGTTTCTCTGTATAGCCTTAGCTGTCCTGGCACTCACTTGGTAAACCAGGCTGGCATCAAACTCAGAAATCAGCCTGCCTCTGCCTCCCAAGTGCTGGGATTAAAGGCGTGCACCACCACTGCCCGGTCGAATTGCCTCTTTTCATCTACAGACAAATCACTTTCCAGAAAAGGACACACTTGTGGAATAGTTGACTGATTATATCTGCCAAGACAGAGTAATCAGTCCTTAATAATTCTGCATTACTAGGTCTGTCAGATGATCCTGGGCCAGATGGCTGAAGATCAGATGCTCCAACGTCTTGGAGTATAGGGACTGTCCAGGTGTTCAGTGGTATCTATAAATTGGCTAAATTTTAGAAGCTATGCTTTGTGCTTCCCATAATTTCAGTTAATTCAGTCATTCTGGATTTCTGACGGGATTGAAGTCTTATAGTCTCATTGCCAATCCCGGCTATTTACTTTGAGAGAAAAGATTTGAGAGGATGGTTTTCAGCTGACATTCATTCTAAAGCCAAAAAAAAAGCCAGGTTCAGAACTAAGTCTTCTAGTTAGGAGAGATGACAGAGGTTCTGTTTAGTTAACAAAATGATGGACTGGGTATTAGGTCTATCTTGTACCTTACTGATACAAATTGGCATAGTTATGCTCTAACTGTATTTTGAGAGAAAAGTTTTTTATTGTTTTAAACAGAAAGGGTGATATGTAGGAGGAGCTAAGGTGGGAGGAGTAAGGAGAGGAAAAGGAGAAGTAAGGAGAGGAGGAGAAGGAAAGGAGCTAGGAGATGAGAGAGAGAAAGAGAGAGAGAGAGAGAGAGAGAGAGAGAGAGAGAGAGAGAGAGAGAGAAAGGAACATGGAGGCAGATGTTCACGTATCTCCGCCAGTCAAAGGTAGTTGGTATATCTAGGTTGGGTATTGTGTTACATTTTTGATTGTATGGTCATTTTGTTATTGAGCATTACCAAACTTATAAAGCCTTTGATTAACATTAAAAAATAGTAACTAACAAAAATAATAAATAAAAAAATGTACAATAATATTCAAGCAATGTTTATAGGAGATTTGTTCATAAGAGTTAAATGCCAAAACAAAACAAAATAAATGAATAAACAAGCAAATCAACAAGAATTAGCCTACCAGTAGGGTAATGTAGAAATAAACCCTGCTGGTGCAATTAATGCTATAGCTATTAATCAACAATAAAAAGGGAAATTAAATTAGTGATTCCATACAATAACAGGAATGAATCTTTAAAACATAATACCTGGCTAAAGAATCATCACATAAAACTGCCACTTGTAAAAGTTCTTCTAGAACTAGCAGAATCTCATTGCCATGGGTGTAAAATCAGTGTGTGTGTGTGGAGGTGGGCAGCTACAAGAGCTACAGTTAACTGGTAGCAGGCATGAGGAAACATGTTAAAGGACTGGGTTTGAGTTATATGAGTGTATGCATTTCTAAACCTATCTAATGTTTCCTTAAGATCTGTGCATTTTTACTGTATATAAATTTTACTTCAGGAGAAAAAAAAGGAGCCTAGAAATAAATGTTGACTCCTAGTTAGTAATAAACACATTTGGGGAGAAGGATGCTAGTGTTTGCTATTGGCTGCATCCTCATGAACACGTATAAACTGATATATAGATGGCTAAGTTGAAAGATAATTGCATAGATTGTTCTTTAGCCAAGCAGGTTAAGTAAAATGGAAGCAGGATAAAAGGGTTCTAACTGAGTGTTCATCCAACTCTTCTCTAAGTTTGATTATTTTCATAATAAAATTCCAGAAAGAAGAAATGAAGAATTCATGTACAGTCAGTACAGAGGTAAGTGAATTCTCTCATTCTCAACTGTAGATCAGCTAGCCATGAGGGTTTTACATCAGGCTAGGGCCATTACCATCCTCATCCGTTAGAAGAGCCTCTGTGCCCGAAATGGTCAAGGTGAGTTGTAAGCATAGCTGTAGACAGTCACTTCAGGCTGGGTTGTCACAAGGCCACGGGAAAAGTTCAAATTTGCAAAGAGTCCAGAGAAAGTTCATACACATTACTGCTGGGCTGTTGAAATGTGGAACTGTGATTGTTCTCACAAAGGAGATGAGACTTTTTTTTTTTTTGTCAGACAAGGGAGATAAAAGGAAAAGAAAGAAATGAGAGAGGCCCAACGCTTTGAGAAGAACTTGAGGAACTCCAGGCTGTGTCTTAAAGATGTCTGGTTGTGATGGCAATGTGATATTCTCAGCAAATCTGAGATGGCTGGTGTGATGGGTGGTCCTGATTGTCAGCTTGATGGGATTTGGAGTCATGTAAGAGATGCATCTCTTGGGGTGAGGGTGGCATCTTTGAAGATGTTTCAGAGAAGGATTAACTGAAGAAAAGACCCTCCCTCAGAATGAGCGGCACCCAGCAGGCAGTCCAGATATTAAAAGACCCATAGAAATTATTTCTGCTTGCCTAACTGCCCAATGTTTCTCTTGCTGTTGAGTGTATCTTCCCTACTGCTGTGGCAGTGACCAGGGCTTCCCTCCTGTTTGCTAGAATCCAGCCTCTTCAGCCTTCCAACACATACTCAGGAACACTGACTCTCCAGGGCCTTCCAGTCTTTATCATCACATTGGAACAGTTGAGGCATCCAATAACTTCATTGACTAAGAAGCTACAGGTGAGAGCCTTTGGACTCTCCAGTATTGAGACAGTGACTGTCGGACTCCACATACCCTACTGTGTAAGCCATGCTAGTAAATGCCCTTTATGTACATCCATCTGTCCATCTAAAGAACCCTGACCAATACAATAACACAGTTAGTATATAGACATGGGGCTGGGAGAATGTGGCCTCTGAAATTTCCTGATGTAAACCACTACTGTTTAACTTTAGGGCCAATTAGGATCAGTCAGAGCACACGCTGAACCACAGGACACTGGTCCCACTGCCAGGCTTTCAGGTGCACTGGGGGATAGATGAGAATTTTAACTGTGTGAATCTGGGCCGAGCCTGATTACCAGGCTATCTATCATGATACCAGACAGTGGGAGTACAACAGGACTGGCAACCACACTGAGAAAAACTAGGATAGGAAGGGAAGGGTGCGCATAGCATCTAGAGCTGCTCCACTCAGGTTTCCCTAGTCAGACATGCTTTGTTTACTGCAGAGAATGTGCCGCCTCACCACAAAGGCTGTTCTTGGTACATAGAGTCTTCCTAACTAAACTTCACCTTATAGAAATTTTGGGAGTTTCTGAGGCTACATTCTCTTCCACAAAACAGACTCTTGCTCTAGCTGCATCCCAGGATTCCTGTTTTGAACACTATGGGATCATAAATACCATGAAGAAATATCAACTAAGGAATTTCTCCCCATCCTTGGCAGCCCTGGAGACACCTTTGTCCAGAGGAGATTAATGAGCTGAGAGAATCTAATACAATATTTATTGGTTGTTTGGGCACTCAAAAAGTCCACATTTGCATCAGTTTATCATTCTGCTTTCATGACAAGCCAGCACTGTTTAGATCAATCATATAAGCAAGCAAGCAGTGACCATGGCGCACATCATTCTCTGTAGCAGCTCCTGCCAGAGACTCAGTGTGTCACCACCTCTCCCAATACACGAAGTTTCTTGTCTACAGGTCTGTAACATATAGAAACCCAGTCTACTATGGGACCTTGGCATTGTGGGAGTCTTTGGATATCTGTAGTGGCACCATGATATGGGCATAGTAAAACCTACATATCTGGAAGGTAAGTGAAAACACCGTGTTGCCAGCATCCTGATGCTGGTACAGAAGAGCTGGGCTGTCCCTGCAGCCACAAGAGGAACAGAAAAGGAAGGAGCATGGATCAGACTAATCTGTAGCCAGGACTGTGGAGCCTAGTGGCAAAGACCATGGTGGGAAGATTGGCTCGTTCATTGGTGGTAGACTGTAATTCAGAGACGAACTCATACCAGCAAAAATAAATTAAAAATATGGAGCAAACTATATGAACAGTAGAGATGAGGTGAGATGAAACAAACTTGGAAGGGATGTCAGCTCCCAGTGAGGCAACAGAAAGGTAAAGGATCCAACCCCAATACAGTTAGAGAGGCACAGTCACTGAAGTACAAGGCTCCCATCATCCCTCCCAGTCTCCTGTCACACTAGGTTCAATTGATAATAAAGATATTTACCAAGTCCTTTGAGGACAGCCATTCAGAGAACCAAAGAGGCAAGTTTCATGAAGTCTGTTCTGATAAAAATGAAAGTAGAGTCAATGGTCCTTGACCTTAGGACATGCCTTGCATGGGGAAGAATGTGATGTATTCATGGAATCATGGAATATTCAGAAGTCTGTCACACAAAAGGGTTAAACTTAGGCAGAAGCACCAGTTCAGGTTATGAGTGGATCTAGAATAAAATAGTTTCTCAAAGAGTTTACAGTGAGGTTGCTGGTATTTGAACTCCAATTCCCTCCTGACCTTTAAATATTGACCCTCTCGGTGGCTTGGATTTCTAATCAGGAAAAGCATCACTAAGAACAATGTCTTCTGACCATGTGCCTGTAAGATGGAAAGTGCCAGTAATTCTGAAGGATCAGGACAATGCCTGGCACATACTAAGCACATGACAATTGACAGAAATTGCAATTGTGATTATTATCCTTATCTTTGCCATTGATAAAGAAGAGCCTTCAAAGGAGAGGCTTCAGCTGTGGTGTGCATTCACCACCTAATCAGTTGTGGTCTATCACACTCTATCTCTAATCCTGTGTCAGCAAGAGAAAGAGTGTGATAGACCTTAGTTCACCAGCTCGGCCTCCACTCTAACAGTCGGACAGCTACACTTAGGTTCTAAGCAAAAATATTTTTGTGCAAGCCAAAACGCTAAAGCTGTCCCAAAATATTTATGCAATTTTAGTAGTTTTATAACTCTCTATGGATGATTTCTGCATTATCATATAAACCAATAAAAGCCTTTTAAAGATATTGAAAATGATGATAGAGAGCCATGTTCACTCTTTTATTTAGTACATATTAGGTACTTTATATCTTATTGGGCCTGTGTAGGCATTAGACATAATTATACGAATACTAATGAGCCACTGGGCCCCTGCCTTCCAAGAATTTACAATTTGGGCAGATTGTTGGAAAGAAATCACAAAATATTAATTAACACTAACCCAGATGAACCGTAGCAATAGGTCTATTGTTTGAATGTGAATTGCCACCACACAGGCTCATGTGTTTGAACATTTGGTGTCCTGCTGGTCATGCTGTTTGGGGAGGTTATCCAACTTTGGGGACATGATGCCTAGCTAATAGACTTGGGGACTGGGGAAGAACTTTGATGTCCATTCTCACCTGTAGTTCCAGCCTAGGCCTCTGTTTCTTCCCTGTCACAATGTGAGCAGCCACCTCATCCTCCTGTTCACTAAGCTGTCCTTGCTACCGTGCCATCCCTGCTATGATGTGCTAAAATCTCCTGAAGACATGAACCCCCAAGTCAACCCTTTGTCTGTCATGTGACTCCTGACAGATGTTGTAGTGCAGCCATGAGAAAAGTAGCCAATGCACTTGAAGACTACAGTTCTAGAAAGTTCTTCCTGTGATGAGGAGGACCTAACAGCATCCCAGGGGGTAAGTTTGGTACAAAAAGGAGACGAAATAAACAAACTCCAGCCCTTGAAGCAGCCATGAGGCTGTAGAAACAGGCAAGTTAAAGGCACCACAGGTCACTCCATTTTTGGAAAGGAAGGCATAAGGACGGGAAATAGCAATCCATACATAGTAAATCAGAGAAACGTCTACTGAAAGAAAATAGAAATACTCTTTAAAAAATGCTAATACAGAGTTAAAAACGAAAACTAAGTTAAATTCAGATCAATGGGGTGTATCAACAATGGGCACACACACAAAAAGGCTGTTGGGTACTTTTACAAAAACTATATAAGTTAGATAAATGATCATATACTTTTTAATTGAAAATAATTTTTGTCATAGAATATATTCTGATCCCAGTTTCCTCTCTCTTATCTCTTCTAAGAGCCTCCCTCCCTTTCCTTCCATCTCCCTTTAGCACCTTCTCTTTCTCTTTAGAAAACAAAAATGCAAATAAAACAAACCAATCAGAGTTTAAAAAGAAAAAAAAATCACAAGAAACACAACACACACACACACACACACACACACACACACACACACACACACACGAATAGGACACAAAGCCAGTAATTTTAAGTATGTAGTTTCAACAAAAGAAATTTGAGGTAAGATAAACATTTTTTTGCAATCAGTTTCCATACTGATGGAAAGTAAAGTCTTCCAGGAAGTCATTATGTAGCACTTAAGACATGTAACTATTTCAAATCTCCAAAGCCAGATGGTATTCATTGTGAGGCCCCGGGAGGCTTCGCAATGTGAGTGGCCACAGTATCGGTCAGGGCATAAAACCCAGCCTCAACTCTGCCTTCTTACCTCAGAGCGTGCTCTGCAGGGAAGCTTTCTTGAATAAAGATTTGAGAATTGTGTCTCATCATCTCTTAGTCCAGGGGAATTGTTTGGGGAAATTAGAAAGTTGGTCTGTTCTCAAGAGATACAAAAAAAAAAAAAAAAAAAAAAAAAAAAATTAAAAAAACTCTGAACCTCTTAAATTCTCAGACACTCGCTTCAAAGACTAATTGAATCAATATGCAGTTGCAATCTTGATATATTCTGAGGTTGAAAAAATAAAATCAATATTCAATTTAAATTGTTTCTAGAGAAGGACAACAAAATAGAAAAATAACTAATCTGATGTGATTTTCAAAAAGTGATTTGTATTTTTGGTTTTGCTTTCTTTTCAACCAAATTTTCCTATTAAAACTATATATGCTGTCTGGAATTCGGAATGGTGTTTGAAACAACAGCATTGTCATATACCAATTTTAAGGCATTTAATAAAACATTTATCTTAGGGGCTACAATTAATCATGGTGATTTTACTTAAAAAAGATTTAGACTAGGCCGTGCAGTGAGAGTTAAGTCAACACACTCCAGGTTAGGATCCAGCTAGAGAACATAAGACAGACAGTTTGAAATGGAAGAGTCTAGCTAGCATCACTGTATTCTGAAATAGAAAAAAAATTGAGATTTTTATGGATTACTCTCAATGTAATCTCAGTAGCTCCATATTTTAACCAATATATGATAAAAAGGGGAAAAAAGAATGTGATAAAAAAAACTAGCAGCTATAAATTCTGCCTAAGAAGTGATTACTTTATCATCCATAAATCAAAAATATTAGACTGATTATATAGGAAAACCAGAGAGGTTTTTGTTTCAATAATTAATTATTGTTTTTGTTTTTAATAATTAATTATATTTGTCTTCATAAAAACAGAAATTCTATCAATTTCTCATAAATAATGTGAAGTTCTCAAAAAGCTAGAGTGTTTGTTGGTTACATGTAAAAATGCATTCATTTTCCTTACTTAGTGTCATTGACTGGAACTCACATGGGCTGGAGACAATGGCCAACTTAAAATTATCATTTGTTGGTTAACTAATAGAACATGATCTCTGGGAAATGGAAAATATGGCCATAGAAGGGAGGTGTACTAGTCTTGCAAGATTTTCTTTATGAGAAATCTTCATTGTTTGGTCCAGAAGACCAGTATTTCCTGGGGAATCCACGTGGGGGAGGGTACAAAATAGCCTTTAGGGCACTGGGATGTTTGTCTCCAGGTCAGAGAGACGATATGCTATGCTTTCAGCACACTGTTCACACACATAGCAATCTGTTCTTATTGGACTAAAACCAACTCAAACCCTTGACCTAAGACTGCTGTCCAATCACATGCCCGCAAAGTTATCTATGACCTAACATCAATCAAGTCTGCAGGGTGGGAGCTCTGCCCGCAGTCTGAGGGCATTTCCTTCCGAGAGGTAACTCCCATGGTGCTCAGCAGCTATGGCATGCTAAAAACAGCCTCCGACAATTATTTACTAGTAAATAATTCTTTTTCCCCTTCGTTAATTTATTGGTTCATTCACTTTCCATCCCGTTGCTGCCCCTACTTCTGGCCCCCCTCTCATATTGTTGGGGGACTCACATGGAGACTGAGTCTCACATCTGCTACATATGTGCCAAGCATAGTTCTTAACCTGTGACACAGTCAAGAACTGCCATTTAATTGTGTTTATAGATCTCAGTGTACATATTCAAAATTTGTAGAAGTTTATGCCATTAAAAGAACAAAACCAAACAAAAAACAACTCCATGGCAGCATTAGTAAGACTAAAATGCCTAAGTGGCCCTGCCCATAAAAATCTTCCTTTGCATATCTGACTTCTGAAAAAGCACGCTCTCTTTGTAGTTCTCAGGCAAGTCGCCTTGAGCTGCGATCCAGACTGAAGGTCAAATGAGAGAGGAAATCTTAAATAAATCAGATACTTTTCATTTACTCCAAGAATTTTCTATCGCACTTGTCGCTGCCAAAATATCAGCCTATCTTTACCGTTTACTTTCAACTAGAGTAAAAATTAGAGTTTGCAAATTGTAAATATAGGGGAGAAAAGATAATTTAGAACACTGTTTTATCATCGTCGACCCAGTGGTTTTTCATAACCGAATCCCACGTATTTTGAGAATGTCATTATTGCCTTGCAGTGTTTATAGAGCAGAATAGAACAAGCCCACCTCCACCAAAGGGCAGAAAAGAAACTAAGTGACCCAGAGGAAGACACAGTGTGACCTGTTTATGATTAAACCCTGAGAAGGACAAATTGAGTTAGGCTGGCTGCCTGAGTGGGAGGAAAGTAAGCTGCACACAGACAGCCAGGTCCCATTTCCCGCGCCTTTTCCTTTCCCTGCCTACCCTGATGGTGCCAAGGTTGATGGCTGCTCCTTTCCATCAGGGCCCAAATGCTTTCTTCAATGCTGTCATTAAAGCCGGGAGAAGGCAAGAATCTCGTTTGGGGATGGCAAGATGCAGTTTGGTTTATTCCTTTGTGTGCAGGGACAGGAAAAAAAAAGCAAGAGGCGTTTACTCGGGATTTCAACATCTGTCAATATCTAGCTGCAGACATCTCAGCAGCTGAAGCCAATCAGTGTCTGGAAAGTGCTAAGCAACCATACCAAGTGCTCCCAACTAACATTACCTCCGAATGTGCATGACCAGGCATATTTCAGTACGCACTGCCAGGCGGTGTTAGTAATGCGAGCAATATGCAGCTCACTTTACTTGCTGACTGGCTTAAAAAGAGAAAATTAAATACATTTCTCATAAGGATATTTTGTGGAATTTTTCCACATCATTAAATAAAATGTAGCCCTGGTTTAAAGGCATTTCCTGAGAGAAAACATTTCTTAACCTAAACTAACCGAACTGTGCAAAGCAGTCTGCCTGTGTACACCATAATATTTTTTTTCTGATTACATGTAATGGGTCTCCTATCATCCTGCAGGCTTACCCATATCATTGAATTGTTTCATAGCTATCCAAAAAAATTGACTGCAAACTTTTTAAAGCGGTTCTCTGGGAAATGGGTGCTTATTCAATTTTCTCCTCAGAGTTACAAAAGAATGGATGGTATTGGAGATGACATTTGTAAAATAATTAAGAAAAATAACGACAGGCTTTCTTTGGCTAGGTATATGCATTCTTCACAGCTTCAATGTAACAAGCTGTAACAGTGTTTCCTTAGTACTTGCCTAAGGAAGGTAAGCTCAAGTATGCGCGACTGGAAGCAGAAAACCGTGGTACAGAATTAAACAGTAAATATTTTCTCTTTGACCAAGCTGCAACTGAAGCCAGGGCCCTGTGCACTGGGCAAACACCCTGTTATGACCTATATAGGCCCCCAGTCCCGGAATGCTTTCCTCTACTCCATCGGAATGTGTTTTTTCACCTGCTCCCCAAGACAGGCTATGTGTAACCCGGAATCCATTCCGGGTTGAGTTTTTTGCAATACCCCCTTAATTACTTTAGATCACCCATGAGCTGAGTTATTACCACTGACTTCTTAAGTTTGTGGTCCCTGCCTAGGGAGAAAGGTGCTGTACAAGGCTTAAGTATCTTTTTTGTTTTGCACTGGAATAGCCACACGAGATACTCTGAGTTTTTAAAAATAGATTCTCTTGGCCTTTTTGTCTAAGTCAGAAGTTTTCTATTAAAAAGAAAGAAAAATTATCCTCCCTAGAAGGTAGCACATACTTTCTGTCTAATTCCCAGGAGCCTTCTAGCCAATTTGAAAGTCAACATCAGACAGAGAGGTGAAGCCGTTTTGTTTTGTTTCAATCTCAACTCTCACAGTTGCTCAAATTGAAACTAAGAAGCAAGACTCTCCTAGGAAGTGGCAACAACAACAAAAGGGAGCTATCGTTTTTTTTTAACAAGGTTGTGTGGGCTGAGTACCAAGTACACCCTGAGAGGGAAACAAAGGTAATGTTCCAGGAAGGTCACAGCTACACAGCCATCTACAAAGCCACGTGTAGGAAGAGAAGGAGCTGACTGCCCACAGCATAAGCCCTGCTATTGTGATGCAGCTCGGTGAATGATTTCAGTGCTGGGATTTTGACCCAGATCCCCTTAGAAGTAAAAACAAACTCAGGTCCAAGAATCTTAGGGGTTCTCGTCCCACATGTGCATGTATGTACACGCAGTTACCCTCGCCCAGTAGATGTGCTGACGGGACAAGGGTGCTGTGTCTAATGAGAAACACAGAACAATGTTCTCTTCAGGGTACTGGATCAAATTCCCAGTCTCCTAACTAGGTTAGGACTCTGTCCCAGCTCTGGGCATTGCCTTGTGGCACAGTATAACCTCTCACTCCACCCCTATTCCCTGTAAAAATAAAACCTTCAAGAAGAAAGAATGTCCTATTGTTGGAGCTGAATTATTCCTCCAACTTCTCAGAGAGGAGGTATTTTCAGCATCTGGGAAGAGATTGTGTCCAGAGGGGCTTCTTAGTTTTACAGCTGGGTCCACTCAAACCAGTCCAACAAGCCAGTATTACATAGAGGAGCCCAGCCAAACACAAGCACTTCAATCAAGCTCAATCCACTTGGGTTCTGGTAAATGAAATAAAACCCCAAAGCTTGGCTTTTTATTTTTCTTAGGGCAAAGTCCATTTAGAATGGATATAATCGCTCGCTATGGTTACATATGCCACATTTATTTTTAAATAGCTCCATATCCCCAAGGGCTCCCGATTTTCATCTACACGGCAGGTAGGAAGACTGCAGGAAAAATAATTTTTCAACACAGTCTCCATTTTATCTGGTACAAAAAAAAATACGGATAGAGATACTTGCTCAGGTTGGTAAGGACCAAGCAAGTTGGCAATTGAGCCTTACATTTATATCCTGGAAAAAGTGCCAGGCTGTGGGGATGGAGTAGCTAAAATATCCTACAATCTGCAGGCTATGCTGGGCAGTCCTGGCACACGCTTTTCAAATCCAGGGTGAGAGGCTTTCCCTGTTGTGTAAAAGGTTGCCTACTCCAACCCTGGAGGATGTTTTTCTGCAGGGATGGGTCAGGTGACAAACTTTTCAAGAGCATAGCTAAATGGCAGGGGAATGTTGGCGTAAAACATGCTTCCCCAGTCAATGGCCATGTGTTTTCCACACTTCACCTCACCTTACCCAGTCTTGGTGCTTCCCCTCCGATCAGTTCCCAGACTCCAGATCTTACGTATTTTTGAACCCTACATGGACTCTGATCGAGTCTCTCTAATTAAAGTGGCCTGTTGACCAAGCTGGTTAGTTGTAGATCATTAGGCCTGAGTGGAGGGTAATAGACTGAGAGCTAGGTACTTGTGTTTTACCTCCTTGCTTATGATTATCAATGGAGAGATTCTGTGGAAAAAAAAAACAAACCTGAAAATATTGGTGGTGACATGAGCTTACTTGTACCCTGGCTACAATCAGCCAGAGGAGAGCAGCTGTTTTCCTTGATGACCAGGGTTAGGTCTTGGTACCTGCTGTGCCCTACCCCTTCTTATGAATTATCTCCCTCCTCCTCCAAGCACAGAGTTGAACTAACTAGGAGTCACTGGAATACATGAGCCAGGAATCCCCCTTCCACGCCGGGAGTGAGCCCATTGCTGCTGCAACGTCAGCCCTTCTTATCACCTGTGCTAGATGGTTTCACGAGTGACTCTCAACGCTACCATCCAGGTTAGTACACTGGTAACAAGACTGGGTTGGTCATTCCAGCCAGGAAGCTTTCTTCCTTGAAGAAGAAGAAAAGCAAACACTTTGCAGGCTTCAGGGAAACGATCACAGACAACAGATTTCTTATGACATGTCACAGCTGATCATAGCACATGGGCAAGAGTGAGTGCAAGTCGAGAAGGCTCTCGAGTTGAAAGAAGGAAAAACATAAACACGTTTAGAGAATTGTGTTTAAAAAGCATGACAGAAAAGAGGCCATCAATGAGAGCTCCAAGCAAATAATCTTAGGTCAGGGTAAATACAAGGTTTACTAACTCCAATTCAATTTTCTGCACACATACGTAAGGGCAGAGTCAGTCCCTGACAGAAGACAAATCGGCAGCCAGCTTCTTACAATGGGGCTTATTTAGGTGATGAGACTCTTAAAGACTAAGAGGAACAAGGGCTCATCTCAAATTCTCTGCTAGGACCTGCATTACAATTAGCCATTGAGATTAAGAGTGTGCACCAAGAGCCTAGCCTGGAAAGTATCAAAAATCTTGGTTGTGTTTCAAGACATATGAACAAGGTAGTGATCTGAGCTGCATCACTAGATAAGAGGCTTGTCTGGATGGAGCAGGGGGCTATAACACATTAAGGGGTGTCAGACAGCTCAGGGAATTGGGTGCTGGGTGCTGGTTGGAAAAGACTTAGGAGTTGAGTAGGGTATTGTGTTGTGATGCTTTGTATATGCTTGGCCCAGGAAGTGGCCCTGTTTGAGTAGGTGTGGCCTTTTGGAGTAGGTGTGTCACTGGGGATGTGGGCTAGAAGAGCCTCACCCTAGTTGCCTGGAAGTCAGTATTCTGGTAGCAGCCTTCAGATGAAGATGTAGAACTCTCAGCTTCTCCTACACCATGCTTGCCTGGATGATAATGGACAGAAATCTGAACCTGTAAGCCAGCCCCAATTAAATGTTGTCCTTATAAGAGTTGCCTTAGTCATAGTGTCTATTCACAGCAGAAAAACCCTAACTAAGACATTTGTGTATGTGTATATGTTTGTGTGTACACACCCATGATCATGTGTGTGGACATCTGTGTGAATGTAGAGGACAGAGCTCAACTCCTGGTATCTTTCTCATTTACATTTTTCATTATCATTTGAAACAGGCTGAAACATAACTGAAACTGGAACTCACTGCTTCAGCTACACTGGCTGGCCAGCAAGCACCCAAGGATCACCCTCTTATGATATCACTAACCTCTACCTGGCACTGGGATTAAAGGAATGTGGGACATTCCTGTGCTGGGATTAAACTCATGGGTGTCCTGCTATGAGCCAAGTGAGAACTTTAAAAAAGAATGGAATAGGTGTGATAGATAATCTTTTTTCCCTCCCTCCCTTCCTTCCTTCCTTCTTCTTTCCTTCCTTCTATTCCTTTCCTTTCTTTCCTTTCCCTTAAAAAAAAAAAAAAAACCCAAACTCTCTCTACATAGTCTAATTATCCTGGAACTCACTTTGTGGATCAGGCTAGCCTCAAACTCACAACTATGCACCTGCCTTTGTCTCCCAAGTGCTGATGCTAAACTGATGCCCCACCACCGTCTGCCTTGTGATAGCTAAACCAGGTTGTCAACATGACTATATCTGGAATCAACTAAAACCCAAGTAGTTGGACACACCTGTGAGAAATTTTTCTTGACTGGATAATTTGAGGTGGGAAGACCTGCCCTAAATCCAGATCTCTTGAGGTGAGAGGATTCACTCTAAATCAGGGCCACACCTTTCTAGTGGCAACCTATATAAAAGGACATGGAAGAAGGAAATCCTTGCTTTTTGCCTGCTTGTTTCTATTCACGCTGGCAAGTTCATCTATCCTGCTGCTGAGTTAGTTCCTCACTACTTTTACAACCCACTTCCTTGGGATTTAACATATATTAAAGACCAGCTAAGACATCCATACTCATGGTCTGAACAATTATCAGACTCTTGAAATTTCTGTCAGGAAATATCCATTGTTGGACTAGGCAGACCACAGTCCATAAGCCACTCAAGTAAATCGTGGTGTGTGTGTGTGTGTGTGTGTGTGTGTGTGTGTGTGTGTATACACACACATTCTCTGTGCTGTTCCTCTAGGGAACCTGGACTAATACTAGAAGGGAAACCCATGTGGAATGATAACTTTCTAAGTTCTCCTTAAAGCTGGCCTGGTAGCAATTTGAAGTTCAGCGGTGTTCCACCAGAACATCCGAAGCATGAGAGGCTGACTGCCTGGGGAGCCAGCCTTCACTGTGCGGCAAGACAGTCATCAGCTGCTAAGTCCTAAGGGAGTAGTTATCAACTTTAATACCGTTCCTCATATTGTGGTGAGATCCCCCACCCTCCACCATAAAATCATTTTTGTTGCTATTTCTCAGCTGTAGTTTTGCTACTGTTATGAATTGTAATGTAAATATTTTGGAGACAGAGGTTTGCCAAAGAGGCTGCAACACACAGGTTGAGACCCGCTGTGAAGTACACTTGACCATTCACTGATGCTTCAGGGTTTTAGTATGGTAACTGGCCTTTTGCCTTAGATGGTCATGGTCTGGGAATTCTGTTTTTGTTGGAAAGAACAGACCATTTGTGTCTCCTTGCAGGCTAGGTTACTTAGTTGGCAGGAGTAGATTAAGAATAAAGCATTAAGTATTCAATACTCTGTTCCCTTCAAGTTCCTCACATTCCGAGTACATGAATTTTGGGGGGGAAAATCCGATTCTAACATATATTGAAAAAGAAGTGATTTCAAAGGCTTTTAAAACTGGCATAGGTTTTAGTAAGAACTCTCTAAAATGTTTTAGCACCTTTTAGAGGGACTTAACTTTTAGCTGTCTAAGGCAGACTAATTACTGAGGTAGAGTTAAAAGTGGCTCTGTGATCAGAGAGGACAGGAGCAATGAAAACATCGAACCAAAGGACTGTGTCATACTTTTCATGGTCACTGAATTAACGAAGGAACAAGCCAGCTTTGGCTTATTTCTGTCTACATGTCCCCCCCCCCCCCC
>JANHMN010000017.1:2612689-2631188 GCA_030674055.1 Rhabdomys pumilio | reverse complement strand
GGTCTTACTGTTAGAACTACTCAGTTACGAAGCACAAGCAATAAAGATAGAAGAGGGCATTCACCTTCCCTGGCATCAACAGCTACATCCGACTGCTTCCGCCATAGTTCTTAGAAAGCAGACAGAGAGCCTGAAGAATTACAGCTTGGGTGAGAAGCGTCACAGACTTATAAATAGCAGGTACACAGTGTGCTCTGTTTGTCCCTGTTTCCTGGCACTTCCTCAGTGGTGCTGTCTGATGGGCTGATCTCATATCTGACAGGTGATATAAAGAAAGTGTGGTAGAAAGATGATACCTATCGCAAGGAGACACTTGATTCCCTGCTCTCAGCGTTGAATTTTATCATAAGGTAAGTCTCATTTTTTAAAAAAAGGTTTTGTAATCCTGTTTTAAAACATGTATCTTCCAATAAGAAGTTATAAAACATTGTTCCGTGAATTGGCTCTGGCCCCCAAATTAGGAACAAAATGTGCTTTAAGAATCTGATAACAGCAGCCAAAGAGAAGGTTTCAAGTAAACTTAATCAGAGGCTGGAGAGATGGTTCTGTATTAAATGTTTTCTGATCTTCAAGAGGACGCACATTTCACAAGCACCTACAACTCCAGCTGCAGGGCGTCTGATACCCTCTCCTGGCCTCCCCAGGTACCTGCACAGTTGTGATATACATTCACTCTGACACACGCAAATACACGTGGGTAAAAAAATACAGCTCAAACTCATACAGAGAGAAATAGCTGGGGGTGGGAGGACTGGGCAATCTGATAGAGATTTCTCAGCATCCCAGAAGCTCAACATGTTTCTTATGTGCAGTTGAGCAGGAAGGCTGTGTTATTACATACAGCTGAACAAGTCAGGATTATTAGATACAGTTGAACAAGAGGCAGAGTTTATGGTGTACAGAAGACTCTGAGAGACAGCTTTAGCTAATTTCAGTCAAAACAGTCTCCTTAGGGGAGAAGTTTTTAGGCCAGAAACAGGGGGAGACAGCAATGGTGAACATTTTCAAACACAATATCAACACTCGCATTGAGACCAGAAGGGAAGCCTTTCCCACTTCCAGAAGCCTAGCCCAGAGAAGGGCTATTTTCTGCCATTTTTCTCCATTTTTCTCCACAGGTCTGAGATACAGGTCCTGTGCCTCAGACCAAAACACACATTCTCTCAGGACTTCACCCAGGGCTATCTCCACTGTCTACATACACCCTTAAAGAAAACTTCCCCACAGCCTCCAATGTCCAGTTCCTTGTCTGCAAGGGCGGGGCTTCATGAGTTCCTCCTTCACCATGGTGGGAGGGCGGGGCTTCATGAGCTCCTCCTTCACCATGGTGGGATGCTCAGTGGCTTGATCTCCTGCAGATCCTGTTTAAGTATCTACAGCTGCTCTGCTGTGAGCTTGTGCAATGACCATGTCATGTCTAAGACCCTGTTCATAGCACTCTGCCTGTCCTCCAGTTTTTGTATTCTTCTGCCTCATCTTCCACAATGTTCCCTGAGCCTTGTGGGGAGGGAGGTTGATACACTGTCCCAGTTAGGACTGACCACTCAGGGTCACTTTCGCCCCTCACTCTGACAAGTTGTGAGTCTATCTATTAACCACTATCCACCACAAAAACAACTCCCCCTGGCTAAGGCTGAGAGCACATAAATCTGTAGGTATAAAATATTTAAAAGAAGGTTTGACAACATGACAAATTTGGAAAAGTGACAATCACAGGTTCCCTGCAAGCATTTATGGCCTTCTTGGTCATGGGCTTTGGACCAAGTTTACAGTATCAGGCATGAATGGCATCGTGTGGAGCAAGCCTCATATCCAGTTAGCTGGTTACACCATAACAGCATGCCACTATTGCACTGCAGGTAACTGCAGCAGGCAGGGGACAGCATTGGGTGAGACCACAGATGCATTTTCTCCCGCTGTCACCTGAATAGCCCCTTCCAGGATTATAGAAGTCAGCCAGCAGGGAAGATGTTTCCTAGTCAGCTCCAATTTGGATTCTCTGACCTAAAACAAAAGTATATAGTATCTTCAGCAGCAGGGTCTTATCATCTAGATGTAGAGGACAATTAAGAATTATGGTAATAATGTGTGTTGTTTTGGGTCCCTTGGAAACCTCCTTGAACAATAATTTTTAGTAGGTGTCCTGTACCTGGCATTGAGACTTTTGTTTCATAACTTGTGCTTTCTGGGAGAAGCGTTATCCACCATTGTTCATTATCACAGAGTAACTCCATGCAAACTTTTTTTTTTTTTTTTTTTTTTTTTACATTATTAGTTTGGGTTAACTACTGGTTTACATATGTTGAGCCATCCCTGCATCTCTGGAAAAAAATCCAATTTGTTCATGAGTGACTCTTGGATATGTTCTTGAGTTTGGTCAGCAAGGGTTTTGTTGAGACATTTTGGGTCTATGTTCATCAGGAGATTTTGCCTATATTTGTTTTTCTGCTGTTATTGCATCTTTGCTAGTTTTCATATCAGGGTAACAGCTGCCCCATAAAATGAGTTTCAAAATGATCCTTCCTTTTGTATTTCAGGGAATAGTTTGAGAAACATTGGTGTTAGTTCTTCTTTGTAGCTCTGGTAAAATTCACCAATGAATCTATTTGGCCTTGACTTTTTTTTTTGAGGAGATGTTTAAATTACTGCTTCAGTTATACTGTTTGTTGTAGATCCATTTAAGTTCTCTCTCCTTGTTTTAACTTCTGTAGGTCACAGCATCTAGAAAGTCATCCATTTCTTTTAAGTTTTCCAATTTAGTATAACACACACACACACACACACACACACATATATATATATTCTCTTCATTTTTTGTTTGGGTGCCTTGTAATCATTGACATAGGTCCTAGGAATCAAAGTCGGGTCCTCCAAAAGAGCAGCAAGTCAGCAAGTCCTCTGAACTCTTCAGCCCCATGGTTTATACTCTCCAGTGTCTTGGATATGCTTATTTTTCTCTTCAGTCTGAAGGACTCCTTCATATGTATTCTGTGAAACTGATTTAGTGGTCACAGATTGCTTAAAACACTTTTTCATTATGGGAAGTTTGTATTTTCCCTTTCATATAACAGACAGGTTTGTAGGCTACGTAGTCTGACTTAATAATTGTAAGCTTTCAAAACTTGAAATACAGCTTTCCAATCTCCATTGGCTTTTCATGTTTCATTTGAATGGGAATTCACTGAATGTGGTGTTATTCTGGCATGCCTGCCTTCACATGCTGCTTGGTGTTTCTCCTCTGCCACCTCCTACAGTCTTTGAATTACAGTATGATGCAGGTTCTTTTCTGTTCATTCACTGTCCCAAGTTTCTCCTGTGTCTGGATTACCATTTCTTTTCCCAACTTTGGGAAATTTTCTATTATGATTCTTTTGAAAATGTCTTTGCCTTTAGGATATATCTCTGTCCTCTGTACTCACTATTAATAGATTTGGTCTTTTCTGAGAGTTACATATCTCTCAAAACCCTCCCCTCCAACCTTATTATTTGTTCTTGGTCCTTGTTACATTGTAGCAGTTGCGGGACCTTCTTAAAAGCTCAGATCTCCTGCCCTTTCTTTGACTCCTTCTGTTGTTGAGACTTTCCACAGACCTTTCAGTTGCCTTGAGTTTGTTTCTAGCTCTTCAGATCAGTTTTCAGTATCTCTCTACTGAATGCCTCTCATCTCATCCATCCCCTTACTTCACACAGCTGTTTGTGTCTGTGAACATGCTTATAACTATTATTTTGAGTTCTTTTTGCTGGCTAGTTTTAAGTCAACTTGATACAAGCTAAAGATATTTGAGAGGAGGAGCCTCAGTTGGGAAAAGTGCCTTCATAAGATCCAGCTGCAGGGAAAGTTACAGGGTGTTCTCTTAATTAGTGATTGATGGGGAAGGGCCTAGCTTTTTGTGCACAGGGCCACCCCTGAGGTCTGTAAGAAAGCAGGCTGAGCAAGCCATGGGAAGCAAGCCAGTAAGCAGCACCCCTCTATGACCTCTGCATCAGCTTCTGCCTCCAGGTTCCTATTCTGTCTTAGATCCTGCCCTTCGCTGCTTTTGACGATGAGCTGGGAATGATATAAAATTGTGACAAAAACTGCCATGGAATAGAGTGAAATAAATTCTCCCATCACAGCAATAGTGACCCTCACTAAGCCATCGCCTGTAATTTCATGTAACTCACCCTCCATAGATATCGCTTCTGTAATGTTAGTAATTTTTGAAGGGATCATGTTACCTCTTTTTTGTTTGTTTGTTTGTTTGTTTGTTCTTTGTGAGTTTGTGATATGTGTGTGTGTGTGTGTGTTACAGTGTTGAGGCTTACATATCTTGTGTTATTTTGTTGCTCTTGAAATCAGCTACATGCTCTGAGTTGAAGTACCCACAATGTTCAAATGGAACTTGGATGTAATAGCTGGGTTGTTGTTAGTGTCTGCAAAATTATAGATTGCTAAATCCGTGGAAATTTACAATTAAGAGATAAAAAGAGGAGGCAACAAAGATGAGAGAAGAAAAGATGTAGCAATAAGTGGGGGATGAGACGTAGCTGAAGGGCACAGTAAAGAACGCCATATAGTAGTCTGGGTGGAGAAATAACGTAAGAGTCCTGATTCCTGATGGAGCAATATACAAGCAAAGGTAACGCCATAGCAGGACATATGCTAGAGCAGACGTTAGATAATAGGAATCAAGAAAGGAAACAATGCTATGGCTTGAGTTGCTGGCACAGCTGCATGGAGTTGAAAAGTAAAGCTCTCAGACTGCTCCAGCTGTATAGAGTCTGCGTGGTGATGTGTGCGGGAAAAGATCCGCGGCCTCTGCAGACTCTGTGCATGGAGTTCAAGCATGCAGGAGGTTTTCTGCAGGCTCCCTCACATCCCTGTGCTGCGCTTCCCATGGCCTGTTGCATGCCTGTGTCTCTGGTGTATGTGAGGGCCTGCACCTCCCTTAACAAAAGGGAGATTTTAAAAAGAAAGGATGATCGAGTCTGGTGGATACATTTTGATTTCTATCAGCCTATTCCCCTGTCACACTCCACTGTCTGGGAGAGTGAAAGAGACATGGCTCCCACAGGCAGGAAACAAAGACACACGTTTTTAATATGCATTTTTTTTTTTTTACAAAATTAGAATATCGTATTATTGTATCATATCTTGACTTGCTTTTTTTTCTTTCTCTGAGACAGGTCTCGTGTAACCCAGGATACTCTTGACCTCTGATCCTGCTTCCACCTCCCAAGTATGGACTTCTACCACACCCATTTTATGCTTCACCCTTAAACTCAGAGCTTTCTGCACATGGGAGGAAACCCTGTACTCACTGGGCTGCATGTCCAGCACACTCCAACTTCTTAAAAGCAAATCCATTCTATCGTCATGTTATTAAAAAAAAAATAACATTAGGTTTGTGTAAATGAAAATGGCACCTTCATGTGGTGAAGAGCAAAATCAATACACCGTGAAATGCGGTGTGGTGGGAAGAGAGCCTCTCTCCCCTGTTGTAAACCTCATTCAGCAGGGCTGAGAAGCCATGGGCGGTGGCTGCTCACAAGCATCCATTGTTAGTGACTAAGATATATTCCTTTCCTGAGTGAGCCTCACACTAATGCAAGGGGCAAAATACCTCACAGAGTTTTTGGTTCATACAAAAGGAAGACTGTACTTCTAAGAAAAACGTGAAGTCAAGTCAATTGCCAACGGGAACAGAATCTTTTGTGTGATTGTTCAGGCAAACAACCAAGGATTTGTATAGTTACATTAAACGGAAAAAAGCCCTGCGGAGCGCTGTTATGGTCAGGGAGTTAGAACAGTTAGCAACGTAGGCATGTAGCATCCAGGAGAAAGACAAGGTACAGTCGTATTTGATATAAGATGCTGCATCCCACGAGTCCTCCTCGATGTGCTCTTACACCTTGAGGGTCACAAATTCAGGTGGCTATGAAATAAAAATGACTGGGGTTGGAAGGAGCAAAAAGTGAACAGGGAATTGCGGGGAATGCAGAAAGACGGTGTCTAGAAAAGAATGATTATGAGAGAGAAAAATCTACTCAGATTGGTGACTTACAAAAATGTAAAGTACAGCTATCCCATTTTTTTTCTTAATGTGAGAGAACACACCTAAAGTTTTCTAAAGGCCTGGAGTTTATTTAGCAGTATTTAACCACCTTGAATGAAATCCATTGTCTACAGGCTGCCTCATCCAATGACCTGATTTTCTTCACACAGAAGTTTCCTGGTTAAGGACCACCATTTCCTAAGCCTTGGTGAGCCTTAGCAGAAAGCACCTGCTTCTGCTCTTCTCTCTGGCAGGAGACGTACAGGCACATCTGGCTGGAGCAGATGTTTTAGCCAGCTGAAAGGGAGCAGGGTCTTGAGACAAGGCTATCCTGGCAATCCTACCCTAAATAAAATACAATGCCCACCCCACTCCAGACCAGGACCTGGGGGACAGAACTGCAGTCCCTGCATATGAAGTATTCATTCTTATACCAGCAGGGCAGAGTCAGAGAAGACATGGTTAAGAGATCTGAATATGGTTTAATTAGCTTTTCTTTAGAATCCACTTAACATACTCAAAAACATCGTATTCTCACTGTAATCCAGCCCTTATTTATGTTAACAAATTTGCCCTTGAGTGTCCCTGAGTGAGTTTACTGAGTTTACATTCTCTCTCTCTCTCTCTCTCTCTCTCTCTCTCTCTCTCTCTCTCTCTCTCTCTGTCTCCCCTAAGAGAGGAAATTCAATTTTCCATAAGCAGAGAAAGGAGAAAGCAGCCGAGCAGCTTCAGGGCAGCAATTGTGGATGTTTTTCCACAAGGGGAATTTAAGAATCTGCTATGTAAAAATGACAAAAGGTTGCCAGCAAGAATCAACAAGCCAGTATGGAAGCTGATGTCCCATAAAAATGATGGTCACTTATCATGGTATGGGTGACATTAAAGGACACTGGAACCCATAAAGGACCTCAGGTCATGTTTATGATGAAGCAGGCATCAGTTACTCAAAATGGCTTACAACTCAAGCCTTCGTTATCACCGTCCCTCACTCCCCACACCAAAGGGAGAGTCTCCCTGTTTGGATGTGTAAGTATGTGTAAGTATGATATCAAACAAACCCATCCATCTTTCTCTACCAGCCATTTGCATTTCAAATCAGTGAGATCGTTTTAAATATTCATACTTTTCAACTTGGTAGCACACCGCTCCTGTGAATGCGTTCCAAGGAAAGAATTCTAAACAACAGCAGAAATAAAAAAAAAGAAAAAAGAAAAAAAAGAAAAAGAAAACAAGTTAAATATTCAATAATGGTGGAATGCCAAGCAAAACACAGTTTATGTTCTCCGGGACATGTTACTACAACCATTGCAAACAGTATAAAGATTATGAAATAACATCAAAAAAATACTTACATCAGGATGTCGTCAGAGAAATCAAAGCACAAAATTCTATGTAAGTATGATTATATTTTATACACCAGCCACCCAGCCAGCAAGCTGGTACAGGAAATAGATGATTGGGGGCAGGGGGTGGTTTCAATGAAAAATTAATAGTAGCTTCATGTCTAAGCTTTACCAATTTCCCCTGTACCCTTACTTAACATTTCCTTAAATGATCATGTATTACTTGAAAACAGTATATGTTTGTGTATGTGTTTGTGTGTGTGTGTGTGTGTGTGTGTGTGTGTGTGTGTGTGTATGTATGTGTGTCTGTGTATTCTTAAAATGAGTCTTAAACACGAGACAGTTTACACTCAAAGTGAAGCAGTTTTCTCAACAAAGTGGGCTGGCTTCAGGTTGCCCTGAAACAAGATTTCCTAAAGCAAATGCTTGCTCTGGGCCCACAATGATCCAAAAGCACGGCTTCAGAGGAAGAGAAATAAATCCAGGCCTTCTCTCGGATGACTTTGCCAACATTCTGAACAGAATCAAATTAATCATTTCAGGGATGGTTTACAATCCAGAAATGGGTTTTTTTGTTGTTATTTCTATCATAACCTCAGCTAAATCCGGTCAAAGTGGTACAATCAGTCAGAAAATTAACCTTATTAAAATCCACCTATAGCATCAAATTAGGATTTCTATGGAGGCAGATTCAAAAGGTTGAATGAACGTAATGTGAAGTGGAATTTCCTTTCATTTTTCCAGTCCCGCCCTTCATACATCTTAGCCCTTCAATTTCATCAAGTGATCCTTTGTACTAGCATTCTGGGCAGGAAGTGTGGAGAGACCTGATCCGCTTTCCTAACGCCTCTTGTGATTTTATGAATATTGCACGTGTTTGAATACATCAGACACATCTGTTTCAAGATAGTCCATTCTAAATAGCCTCAATATGTGTGACTCATGTACAAGGCAAGCTCCTTCCAGCTCCTCTTTATAACACACACACACACACACACACACACACACACACACACACACAGAGAGAGAGAGAGAGAGGGGGGGGAGGGAGGGAGGTTTACTCAGCCTGGCTTTTAAAATAAAGGAAAATAAAGAATGTGCAAAGTGCTATGTGTTGAGTCCAAATAGCCATCATGAATGGAAGGAAAGATAGAAGAGGAGCTGGCCTGGGGAGAGGAGCTGGCCTGGGGAGAGAAACACAGTTCAGGGCTGGTCCTCCATTGTGTGATCTTTCAAAGCCTTCTTCTCTGGGCTGTCTCCTTCCTCTCTATGATCACCTTACAGAGACCTGACTTGGTTGGGCTCATTAAGAATGAGAATGTTTGCTTTTGCCATATCTCTCACCTTTCAGAATAATGTGCTCTGTGATTATCATATAATTTATGCAAATTATATGTAATTTAAAATAATGTAAAGGCAACAATCGAAATATTCCTACTGGTACCGTATTGGCTTTCCTTTAACATTGGTTTCCTTAGTGTTTCTGACTCCTATTGAAAAAAAAAAAGTGCTAATTGTTCGATGATTCTCCTCAAGACCCTTCCCCAAGGGCACGCATTAACTAAGTTTGTAGGTATATGAATTAAATCTTAAGAAAAACGTTATCATTTTTCTCAATCATTATCATCTTTCCTTTTTTGTTGTTGTTGTCCCAGTTAAATATTTAATGACTTTCGTTGTCACTTTTCCTGCTTCTGAACGTCATTGAGAGTGCCACGGCTGACCTTGAGAGGCAGAGTCGTGGGGCTGAGCATCCATAGCGAGGCTTCTCTTTGGTTCTGAACTGGAAGCAATCAAGAATTGTTTTCATTCTTTGGGGTATCTGAGGATCTGAGGTGGAGTCCCACTGCATAGCCCAGGCAGAGCTGAATCCTGCTGTATAGACCATCAGGAGAGATTATACTGTCTTAAGCTTTGTTTTCACTCATTTGAAGATGCTTTAAATGTAAGGATAACCTACTTCAAGATGACTGACCTGTTCAGTTTACTGTCCTATCAGCAGCACTGGGCAAGGGTATCGGTGAGCGTCCTGCCGAATGCCCCGCACAGGCTCCCTTCTCCTTTCTAGTCTGCTTTCAGGTCACAGAGATTCGAGGTTTGCCCTGTAGTTGTTTATTTCCCTTACAAACCAAGAAAGAAGTGCAAATGATCTTCTACTGAACTGCCTTATAACGCTAAGTCCTTGGTTCAGATTGGCTCTTGCTTTTCAGCTCCATTCACTTTCACTAGGACGTTAAACTGTGATTTGGTTCCCCATATCAGGCTGCAGTGTTCTCTGCAGTCTGTTCTGCCAAGACCAGAAACAGTAAAATGGGAATGACTCGAATTTTTGAGTAAACAACTTCACGGGGCTGGAGAGATTGATAGGTGGTTAAGGGCACTGTCTGCTTTTCAGGAGGTCCTGGGTTCAATTCCCAGCAACCACAAGGTGGCTCACAACCATCTGTAATGAGTTCTGATGCCCTCTTCTGGCATGCAGGTGTACATGTAGATAGATCACTCATATATAGTAAACAAACTAACAAAAAAAGTCCTTCACAGATATCCCAGGACCCACTCAAATTTGGTGAGATCAGGAGACAAGGTTGGCTGTTAAAAGTTGCAGGCTGAGGACCTGCTTGCAGAGTGCCTGTTTAGCATGGACTGAGCACTCAGCTGACAAAAGATGTTAATGGACTTATATGCTTAATATTAACTCAATGAAGTAAACATTCATTAATGAGATTAAAAAAACAAAGCAGGATCCCATAACTATATGTCTTGTTAAGAATATCACATTTGGATCTGGAAATGATGGATCAGTAGTTTCCTGATAAGGATAAGTAATGCCTGAACTTTGGAGATTGGACCAAGATGACTGACCTTCCTGTGAGCCAGCCTGGTCTACAGAGTGAGGGCTACATACCAAGAATCCCTTCTCAAGACAACAAAAGAATAGTACATATTGTCTGATCAATTTAGGAGATTTGTTAGCTTCTACGAACCCTTAGATTTCCTCCTTTGCTTGCAGGAGGAATTTATGTTGGACCCCATCAGTCATCCCAAATCTTGATTGGTTTCAGGTCTAAAGTGATTCCATAGACATCATCCACAAAACCTGTGACAGTCACTTTACAGTGAAATGAGGCAGGCCACCTCGTTGTTAAAGATCCAAATAAAAATGCAACTCCGCTGCGCCTACTGTGTCATCTCTTGTGCGCCTGCGCATCACCCTCTTGCAACACGCATGCTTCTCACCTTTCCCAAAATAAATTTTTCTCTGCCTTCCAGACGAAAATTCTTCGCTTTTGATTTTTCAGAGCGCCTTTTCGGGAGTAAAAAGCTACATTGTTTTAGGCGATTTTCAGTGAATGGGTCATTTTCCCACATTATGAACACACTCGGTGATAACAATTAATGAGAGGGAACGTTTCTGTGATAGTGCCTAGCGTCTGGTTTTCAGCTTTTAAACATTCCCTATATGTGCACCGATCCTATTACCCCTGGGAGAGCTCTTATTAATCTCACTGTCGAAGCTGTTTCAACAAATCTACTGTAATAATGAAAAGTCATCTTATCACACTTTGCTCTCAGTAAATTTACCATCCTTTGATAAGGTTGCAAACAACTGGGAAGTAATTGATCTGTAATTAGTGCGGCCACTGCTGAAGGGAGCCTGCACTGCGCCTTCTTCATTTATCTGCCCAGCACAGCACATCCTGCTTCGGAGCACTAAATTATTTAGTATTCTTTTCAAATACAAATGGTCTCAATGGTTCCTCCATTATTTTAAGAACTTTCTGAAGAAGACGCTAACATTTAAATCTCTGATTCTCGATCACCAGTGCAGTAGTTAAAGGAGTCGGGAGGGAAGCGGATCATTTTTCACACATGACTTGTCTGCTGAAGCCAGCCTGAGCTATGAATGGAGAAGGACAGGGGCTCTTTGATCTGCACCAAACTTGCACAATTTATCTTTTAAATGCACTAAAGCTTTTGATAAATGTCAATTTGACAATTAAATTCTTCAAGGGCCACAATATATCACCATCACAGTGCCTATTTTTGAGGGTCGGTCAGCCATAACATCTTTCAGCAGTCTGAAGCAGTGAGACTCATGGGGGAAACGATAGCTCTCAGATCCGGCTGTTCTGCACATGGCATTTCTATCTCTTGTTAAATAAAATACCGGTGATCTTTTCCTTCAACACGGGGCACAGCTCTAGTGCCAGAGTTCATGGCTGGCCTTGCAACCCAACGTGATTGTGTTCTCTGTCATCTTTCTAATGATTTAGGGGAGAAAGGAGCCTGTGAGGAGCTTTTTGAATCTGTTACAGCGTGGATTTTTCTTTCCTCATTGCAACAATGAGGAAACAAGCTAAGGCAAGATCTTCTTCTCAGAGGCCTCAAGTCAGCAAGTCAGCAAGAGAGGCAGAGGTAGAAACATCGGGTTGTGACTTCGGTCTTAGGAAAGAACCCTGGTTATGCTTTGATTACAAAGGTCAGTGATTAAGTCAGAGACCACAGATGGTAGACTCTTGTAATAAATAGCTGGAAAATAGATGGCTGGCCCGAGGATTTGTGGGGAAGCTTTGCCTTTGAGGCCATTCCACTTTTTTTTTGGTGTATGTGAACTTCAAAGTTACTTCATGCCTATGCTCAAATCTTTCTATATCTTTGAGAACAAAAATAGCCATCAGATATGAGAAAGAACAGCCCTGGCATCTCAGAGTTTACATTCAAAAGCTCTTCTCTTCTCTGCTCTTTTGGCCCCATTAAAACTCAACATTAACTGGAAGAATAACAATTGTAATGTGACATTTTGAAATGCTTCACATGAAAGATGATTTCTAACTCCGTGGTTACTAAGGGGTTTGCTAAGGGCTGACAAAGGGACAAAGCCGCTGTGCCTGTGATCCCCTCTCAAGAAGAGATAGTGTCTCTAGAGCCCAGTGTGGCCCTATCACCCAGGTATTTGGCACGGGTGTGATGATATATTTTGACAAAAGTGACATTTCGGTGTAGTTGTGAAGAAAACTAAAGCTACCAGATCAGATAGCTGATCTGATGAAAACACAGCCACCCCAGTGCTCTGAAGGCAGCAACATTGCTTCTTTTCTCAAGGACAGGGGAATCAGTATAATCCTTAAAATCTCTAAGAAAAGAGTGAAAAAGAGCCACCTGACTGAGTGTCTCCAGGGTGCCTCACTGTTTCCAACGCAGATTAATTTTTTGGATGGGCTATCATGCGGCATTGTCAATCAACCCCGCCAGAATTGTAATGTGACATCGGCCCACGGTACAGCTCAAGTCAAGAGGGCTGAGAGGCTTTTCTTTCTATAAAGGAGATGGGGGTCATTTCTCTGACCTTCATAATATCTGCGGTCTCCAACTTTTTGTGAGGAATTGAGAATAGGAATTATTTTGTAGATGGGTCAGAGGATTTTGTTATGTGCCTGGAATTGTTTCCTGAAGCCCGTAAGCTAGAGAGTCATGGTTCGAGGACAGAAGTTAGTTTTGGCCAATGTGGTTCCAAGGTAGAGTTCTAAATAACCTGATGACTCTACGTGTCATTTCCTTGGCGATCATTAAGCCTTGCAATGACGGCCTTCAGATGAGTAGGTCTTTATGGTGCCATGCTTACTAACTTAGTCACGCGCTGGGCTGTGCTGTAAGAAAGCTCTTCTGTGTTTTCTCTTATTGTCTTCAACCCTACTTTAATGGACATATTTAAGAAGCTCACTGATGGATGAACAATGGTCTGCTTAAATACTGACATTCAGATTAGCATGTGTCACAATGTATATTTTAATACATATTTTCGTGAGCTTGGCAAAGTCCTTTGGAATGATATTGCTAGCGTAATAAGCTTCTTGTCTCACTCCCCACGTAAATTGTCTTTTGAAATATCACTAAATGAATCATGAAGATTAAACATATGGAAATCAGGTTGAGAAATTAATCTAAAGTAGAGAATTCCATCATTTACCCCAAAATAGCACTTGGTAAGTATTTCTAACATTCTCTGTATATCATTTGGCTTAAGAACTGCCACAAGCTCTCCCTTTCATTGCCTTCTTGTTCATTATATGCTGTAGGCAAGCTCTTTTGTGACACTGTGGGATCTGACCTGGTAGCACAAAGCTAAATATTGTATGTCAAAATACTTAATAATTATAAATTATATATAAAAAGTATGGAAATCACACATTAAAACTAAAATTTAATATTTTTATCATGCTAAATGTATATAGATATGATAAAAACAGGGTGATAGTGGTTGTTACTTTTTATTAGAAATTAATACAATTTATTCTGATTATGGTTCTTCTTTATTTTCAACATCCCATTTTGCCACCCACCATGCATCCTTTCTTTTTTCAGAAAATGGACAAGTAAAAAAAAAAAAAAGAGAAAGCAAACAAAACAGAATGATTGATAAATAAATAAAACAGAGAAAAAGCAGAAGAAACACACATACACACAGTATTAGTTTCCATCCACTGCAAGAGGAAGCTTCTCTGACGGCCGGGAAAGATCCTGATCAGTGGGCATAGCAGAGTGTTATTCAAAGTCGTTCTATTGCCATGCTCCTTTTGCAGAGCAGTAGCGTTTTCCACTAGACCCACAGCCTATCTAGTCTCAGATTCTTGGCAGCCTGAGCAGTGTCAGGTTTGGGTTCCATCTTTTGGAGTATTCTTTTTTTCTCCAATAAGGAGTGGATGGTTACTCCCACAGTGTCTGTACCACAGTCGCACCAGTGCATCATCCATGTAGGTCATCGCTGTAATTTTTAGGATTTGGAGCTGAGTTGGTGGTTACTTCTCTCCTCTGGTAGTGTGCAGAGTACTTTCCAGTATTGTGCACACTAGTCAGTGGGGGAGAAGGCTGTGGTAAGGCACCAGCTCAACTTCTTTGTGTTCAATGAGATATATGAGAGTTGTCTTCTCAGCAATAGATCCTTATCCTAAGTTTTCAGAAAGTAACCAATAGCTTGAGTAATTCGAGCATTCCCATTCGAGCCTTTGCCTAATAATACCTATTTGTAATGGTTTGAATATAAAATAACTCCTTTTAGTTCATCCCTTGATAGTTCCTTTTAAGGAAGTGGTGGAGACTTTAGGAGATTCAGACTATGTAGAGGTGGAAGGAAGCTACTCTGCCAGCCCTGTCTGCTTCTGCCCTTGGTGTGTCTACCAGGCTGGAATGGTGTGAATGAAGCTTATCCGGTTGGGCAAGTTCGCAGGATCTCTGAATGCCAGGGGCTGATAGCCATCTTCAAGGTTTTCAGTGAAACAGCTCACCTTTATTGGGGGATACAAGGGCCATATAAACCTTGAGGAGGGGGGAAAGGGTTTTCAGGGTGAGTATATATTTTTGGTTGGTATTGATATGCTGCGTATGCTTCATTTACATGAGGAGGAATCCAAGGTCCTTGCTGGACATGTCTTTATAGGGAGAGAGGAAACTGAACCTTTGATTTGACCACCAGGCTACGTGAAGACCTCATGGGTGGTAGGGAGGCTTCATGGACCTGAGCATGCAGACTCAGAGCAAGAAGGGAACAATCCTAGTTCCTGTTGGTCTCAGGATGAAATTTTCGGCATTTGGACACTTTTCCACCTCACTCTTGCTCAGGACTGGCTCCCCCAGTAGCCCAGCTTTCCAGCCCCACACTACTTCTTACTTCCAGCCTCTCCCTCTCCATTCTTGTCAACCATCAGGTCAACAACCTCATCCTCACGCTCCTGCCAACCACTGTGGTCCTCTGCCTCACAGTAAACCCAGGATCCATACAGCCAAAAACTACAGACAGAAATCCCTGTAACTGTGAACCAAAGTAAGTCCTTATACCTTTAAGTAGCTGGTTTCAGGCATCCTGCCATAGGATCAGGGAGCTAAGTAAAGCAGAGTATTGGTGTCAGAGGACTCCCACTGCTATGATTAAACCTGACTATGTGGTTGCTAAGCTCTGGAACTGCCTTATGAGAGAGCACTGGGAAGTGGGACAAAGATGCTCTAAATTCTGTAAACACAACTTAATGAGAGGCTGCAGTGAGAGCCCAAAAGACCATCGTGCTGACAGGAATGCAGATGGTGGAGCAAGACCAGTCTCAAAAGCTTCTGAGTAGAAAGAAAGAAGGACTTGATTGGGACTCAGACTAGAAGCCAGTCGTGTAAAATCCCCCAAGAAAGTCTGTGGCCTGCAACCTAGAGTGAGACTGAATTTAAAGTAATGGACCAATTAGTTTGATGGGGGAAATTTCAATACAAAATAGAGCATAGTTACAAAAAAAATGTTGTTACAACTAAAAAGAAATCAAGCAGAGAATTGCAGCTCAGGCTGAGGCAAGAGAATCACCATGAGTTCGAAGGCAGCCTAGGCTACAAAGTCAGACCATGTCTCAATCAAAAGAAAGACTAAAACAGAGAGAAAGAACAATAAATAATAGATAAACCCTTCGTATCAGGAAAGACTTGGGCAAATCTCAGGAATTGGTCAGGTGTCACCCGTCACATGTTGATAACGGGGTATACAGTTTTTTACTTACTGAAAACATTTTGCCCTAAGAAGAGTACAGCTCTGGTCTAAGGAGTCTGGCAACTGCTCACACTGGCAGCAGAGCATCGTGCTATGCATGTGGTGCTAGTTTGTGGGTGTGCAGAATGTAAGAATGTTATGGTCATAAGTCTTTCACCCAGATTTCAAGGAATGACCTAGGAAGCCAAAGTACGTACGGAAGGAACAGAATCCCTTCTGGCAGCCCCCAAGAAGGCAATGTTCCATGCCGTGAGTATGCTATGGAAACCCAAGGATGGTGGAGAAATGTCACATGTCTCCTGAGGACAGTGCAGGCAATAAATAGACACAGCCCAAAGAGAACCATCTGATCCACAAATGTCAGAACCATCCGTGTAGGGCTGCCCAAGACCATGCTGCCACATGTGTTATGTCCTGGATACAAATCTACAGTGTTTGACCTTTGTACTGCTAAGGTTTCATAGTCTCATCTATCCTTTCTATACCCCAACATCTCCCTTTTAGAATAGAGATGTTTCCTCAGTGGCATTGTATCTTAGAAATAAGGACTGTCCTTTTTTGTTTAACGGGACTCAGAGTCTTACATTTTAAAGATGACTTGGTTTTGAAGTTCTAAACAATGTTGGAACTATTAGGGCTGAAGAAGGCCATGCAGATGTGCAGTCTGAGCCTTTAGGGGCCAGGAACAGAAGGCTGGGCTTGAATATGAAATGTCCCCTTATAGACTCATGTGTAGAACATTTGGCCACCAGCTTACAGTGTTATTTTAGGAAGCAGTGGAAACTCTAGGAGGTGGGACCTAGCTGAACAAAGCATGTCACTATGGCCTGCCCTGAGAGGTTGTATTTCATCCCTACTCTACCTCTCTAGTCTCCTCTTCCTGACTGCCCTGAGGCTGGTAGACTCCTCCTCCACTGTGGTGCTCCGTCCAGGACCAGAATCAACAGCACCAATAACTAAGGGCTGCGATTTCCAAAAGTATGAGCCTAAGGAAAGCTTTCTGCTTTTAAGTCAGTCATGTCAGGTGCTTTGGCATAGTGATACAAAAGTAGCTAATACTTACTTCTTAAGTTTTTCCTGTGGACTTTCTTCAGCAAAATCCTATAGTTATATGTGTTTTAAATGTCTTAAACTCACGTTAAATTCACTAAACATCAAGTGATTAGTTTAGTGGTACTGAGTATAGTCACAATGTTCCGAAGTCACTACACCCATGATTCCAGAGGACACCCCCTATATTTCAAGCTTTTAGTGCCCAGTCCCCTTCGTTCTCAATTTCTGAAACCTATTAGCAAAATTATATTGTAATTAATTATGATTCTCATAGATGTTTCTGTTCTATTTCAAAACTCAAGTTTAGGAAAAAATCTAGATTTTTTTTTTAGCAAAAAAATAAATCAAACATCAAATAGATTTTTTTCATTTTAAATATTTTATTTCTTTTTTTATGTTTTAAATGTTTTATTCTTTGAAAACTTCATATATTGATGTACTGTAAATTAGTCATATTTACCTTCTCTCTGTCACTCCAAACTCCCCAGAGAACCCCAACATGTCTTGGTCCTCATAATTACAAATATCCCCTGCCTTTGTTTTCTTTTTATTTTATTTTTGAGATTATAATATAATTATATCACTTCTCCCTTCCTTTTCTACTCTCCAAACCCTTCCAGATATCCTTCCTTGCTATCTTTGAAATTCATTGCATCTCTTTTTTATTGTTGCATATACATATTCATAAACATATATATTTATAGATATAACCTGCTCAGTCTATGTAACATCACTCGTATGTATGTTTTCAGGGAGACCTTTTGGTGAGGGTGTGCTCCTCTCTGGGGAAAACTATTTCTCCCATTGTCTTTCCCCATTCACTTTGGCATGCCTATTGATGTCATTTAAATGAATAAACTTTCACTGTTTTGTGAAAAATATGAATACATATATGTAACTTAAACATCGAATGGCTGAAGAAGAAAGAATGCCCTTTTATGTGTAGAAGGATCTGTCCTGCTTCTCTGCCTTCTGTCTAGACCACTGTTTTTGTTGTTCTTACACTTGCACTGAAATAATGCTTCTCCCGAGTCAGTAGACTTCAGAATAGATGGGTACTAGCATCTTTCCTGTCACTATCATCTTCCCCGTGTCTCCAAATTGTTGACTGAGGATGCTGAGATCTGGGCATTCATAATGACAATCTATGCTAGTACTTTATAAGTTCTTTCTTTCTCTCCCACGTGCTCTCTCCTAAGTACAATAATTATTTCCTCTGGGGATAATTGTTATTTGTCAAATAATATTTTAGAGTAATTATTTTGTTAATGTCATTTGTTCTTTCTTTCTTTCTTTCTCTCTCTCTTTCTTTCTTTTTTCTTTCTCCCTTCTTTCCTTTCTTCCTTCCTTCTTTTCTTCCTTTCTTTGGATTTTTTGAGAAAGCATTTTTCTGTGGAGTCCTGGATGTCCTAGAATTCACTTTGAAGACCAGGCTGGCCTCAAACTCACAGAGATCTGCCTACTTCTGCCCCTCTGCCTCTCTACCCCTCTGCCCCTCTGCCTCTGCCCCTCTGCCCCTCTGCCCCTCTGCCCCTCTGCCCCTCTGC
>JANHMN010000017.1:2587155-2612679 GCA_030674055.1 Rhabdomys pumilio | reverse complement strand
CTCTGCCCCTCTGCCCCTCTGCCCCTCTGCCCCTCTGCCCCTCTGCCTCTGGAGTGCTGTGATTGTAGATTCACCACAGCTTCTGGAATATTCTTTACCATCTGCATGCTTTTTCACACGCTACATTTATAGCTTCTACTAAGTTCACTTGATGGTCAGCTAATAACAGGACAAACATTTTCTTAATTTTCCTAGTCACCTTCTCTTAGTCTTTGCTGAGGGCTTTCTGTGTATGTATAAATGCATTGAGGCATACCTTCTATGCTTGGTAAATGTTTAGCTCTGATGTAACCTTCTCTTTTTGATTGCATAGAGCTTTACTGTGTGTCATACATGCAGACCTGCACACCATCATCTCTGGGATTCTCCAGAATTGCTCAAAGCATCTCTAAAACCCTAAAGCCTTTCATTAGGCCTACATTGCTTTGGGCCATCAGCGTGATATTCTGAATGGGGCTTTTAAATGTTTAAATGTATCTTATTTTTTATTTATTGGACATAGGAGTCTCACTTTGTAGCCCTGGCTAGCCAGGACCTCTATATAGACCAAATTAACCTTAAATTCACAGAGTTCTGCCTGCCTCCACCTCCCAAGCTCTGGTATTAAAGGTATTAGCCAGGGTACTTGTCCCTGATGGGGACTTTTAAGGAAGGTGCCTGGTAAAACAGTGCTGTTCTCTCCATGCAGGGTTCTGAGGAGTTCTATCCCCAGAGGCCTACAGAAGCTGCTATGCTATGTTCTTCTCTGCATACTATGTTTATGAGGCTACTGGTCTTCAAGGCCTCTTGCAGTTGTGAATGAAGACATAGGAATAGAGATTTTTAAAGCCTATTTTGCCGACTGTTCTTATCAAAATACTGCCATTTGGTCGTAAAGGCTCCTCTGACTGCTGCAAGCCCTTGATTAATTTCCAGAGCAAAGAAAAAGTTGGGTTTCAACAACTTTTGCCAGGTTTTTGTTGCTTTTATGCATACCAGATTTCTGGATGTCCTTACCCTGCCAATTTAAAAGAACTTCTCTCATTTCCTGAGTTTTCCATGTTCAAAACTTTTGTCTGTCGTCTTTACACTTGCTGGAAATAAAAAAAAAATAAGTTTGGCTGAATATAAAATCATTGGCTTACACTTTTCTTTCCTTAAGCATCTTAAATTGTTGAAGAGCTGAACACTTCTCTGGGAAGCTCCAAAGCCTTCCTACTTTTTTCCTTTTATAGGTGACTTGACACCTTTGTCATGTGCTTTCCAGATTGGCTGCACTTCATGTGTGTTGTCACGCCTCGATGGGAATGCATCCTGAGGATGATGGAACCCACCCAGACACTTCCTTCTGTGTCTCCTTTCCCATTGATATTCTGCATTTTTTCCTACAATTCACCACGCCTCGAGGATAAAAGCTGTCAGTAGGTGCTTCTAGAAAATTACCAAACCTCATGGTGATTCAAGGAATCCCCAAACTTGAAGCTGGCTCTTAGACATAAAGGTGGCTATGTACATGAAAATGCCTTCAGACTCTGCCACTTAGATCAGTCCCAGAGAGATTTTACAGCAAATGAACTGTAGCTGTAGCCAGGCGATGTAGTACACGCCTTTAATTCCAGCACACTGGAGGCAGAGGCAGGTAGATCTCTGAGTTCAAGGCCAGACTAATCTATAAAGTGAGTTCTAGGACAGCCAGGGCTACAAGGAGAAACTCCACCTCAAAACAACAACAACAAAATCAACAGCCAACCAACCAAAATCCCTATAGCTATTACATACACTGTCAGAATATAAGCATTCTTCAATGCATTTGTGTGTACATGTATTTGTAATATATATGACAAATAGTTTCTCGCTGTGTATTTTGCCTGGTTTTTTTTTTTTTTTTTTTAGAAAACAGTGTAATTTGATAAGCAAAAGTTTCAATGCTTAACAGTGTGATTTGTTATTATTTTCTTCTATAGTTAGTGTTCTCTATGTTCTGCCATATAATATATATATATGTATATGTGTGTGTGTATATATATATAGTGTGCGTGTGTGTGTGTGTGTGCACGTGCGTGCGTGCGTGTGTGTGTGTGTGTGTGTGTGTGTGTGTGTGGTGTGTGTGTGTGCGTGTGTGTGTGTGTGTGTGTGTGTGCGTGCGTGCGTGTGTGTATGTGTGTGTGTGTGTGTGTGCGTGTGTGTGTGTGTATTTCCCCCATTGCCCTGGTGTCACACTGATATTTTGACATGTTTTGTTTTTTGTTTGTTTGTTTCTTGAGGTGTTAGGCCCTCATATGTGCTCTAGGATTTTAGTTATATACATTGACTTTGTTGCTCCTGTATGGTATGGAGGAAATACTGACTTATGTTGCCCTGTTTATACCAGGAGTCTACGGTAACATCGCTTTAATCTTGAAAACCAATCTCAACGTGCCATCAACTTTGTATATTTGGGACACCATCTGTCACTAAGAAAAAGTGCATCTTCTCACTGTTGTGGAAAGTAAACTTTACATACTAAGCTTGTAGGCTCATCCGGATAAGTATATGACATCGAAAAGGCACCTCGCTTCTCATAAAGAGAAGAATGCGCTTTTCTCCAAGGGAAGGGCTAGGGACCTATATCCTACTCCTGTGGCAGATGGTGTCTTAGTTACGTTTCTCTTTCTCGTTTGGTGTGACCCAATGCCATATGAAAAGCCACCTAAAGGCAGAAGAGTGTCTGTTGACTCTCTTGGTCTTAGCAATCCACCAGGGCAGGGTAGGCGTAACACGGGAGCAGAAGGTTGCCAACCATACTGCGTTAGCAGTCAGTCAGGAAGTGAAGAGCAGACAGCAAGCAGGCTCGGCTATTCAACCTCAACGGTCATTCCTACTGATTACTCTCATCCAACAAGTCTGTGCCAAAACACAGGGGTCCCTGTGGCAAGGCGTTCAGCTCGAGAACGAGTGCTGGAAGAGGCAAGAACAAAAGGAAACCAGGACATGGTTTCAGGCATGAGAATTTTTTTTTTCTTCAGAAAAAAAAAAATAGAAAATCTATAGTTCCTATTTGTATCACAAATGCAAAACTTCCTTTCATGAACTTGGAGGCTTTTTGAAATGCTAGTCTGATCCACTTGGAGGAAAGAAAACTGAATATGTGGTTTGCATAGAAAGGAAATATCTGGTAAACACAACCCAGAAAAAAAATGTAAATTGAAGTTGTAAATGCAGATGTTTATGGTTTACCCCAAATCTAATTGCTAATAAAAATGAATGGACTTGAATATCAATGTTAAAAGAAGTTATGTAGGGAGTTAGGAAGGGCGACAGAAGGGGTGAATATTTCAGTGGATCTAACTGTTGCCGACTATTCCAGACTGAGCTGAGATCATGGCAGAGTTTACTGCTGGGACCTAGGAACTGCCAGGAAAAATGTTTTGCATAGACATTTTTATTCAAGTATCAACTAAACTGGTACATACATGGATATATATGGATATATATACATACATCTGTATATTTTCATGGATGTTTGTTATTTGTAAACTATGCTTGTGGCATTCATGTTCATCATTCTGTCCACCAGTCTAAGGCAAGTGCAACATCTAATACAAGTCCTCTCTAGTTGTGTTTACTTAATTTCTCATTTGATCTTCTTATGATAAAAAGAGGTTAAAAATAGAGGTGCTCTATGATCTATTTGGTCCAATTTGCAAGGCAGATGACACTTAATTTAGACTTTTTATAAAATTTCCTTCAACTTCCTAACATGACAGTCTGAAAGCTGATTAAGTATGATACAGGCTAGAGTTTGCCCCTTTGGTTGCCACTGAGGTATTCTATATGGTTTCCTTGTACTTAGAAATCGCAATTTTGCCATAGGTTAGAAAACAACTATTTTTTTTCTGATACCTACTGATATCACTTAGCCCAACAAGAATCTATTCAACAGACTCTTGCTAACTCAAATTTGTTAGGGGAAAAAAACGTAAGAACAGAACTCCTTGGAAAACAGAAAATATTTATTTGCTTTTGTTTTTCTCCAACGTGAAAAGAGCATCAATGAGCAGAGAAAGGTGAAGAGTGCCTGTCTCATCGGAGAATGTCCCTATTTCAGACATTCAGATGCAGAAGAACATATCTATAGATTTACATTTTGAGATTAAATTTTAACACTGTAATACTCTTGCTGTGTCATAAAATATGAATAATATTCAGTTTTATCTTCAGTTCCAAAGTTATCCTACCTCTTTTCACCATTTGTCATTCCTTTCTTGTTACAGAAATCTGTAAGTCTTAGTCAGGTGAGCTCTAAGCCTCACATCCTTTCAGACTACAGTGGTAACACAGCTGGAACTGTGGTTTCCACCTTCAGCCGGACGCCATCTACAGCTTTACTTAGTTTACGTTTTGTTTCTTCCCTGATTCCTAGAAGAGGTCCTGTAGTCACGATGACAACATAAGTGTCACTAATTTTTTACTGAAGCCACCCGCTCATTTACAGTTCTGCTGGAAGTACTTTCTGCTGGTACCACTTCCGGGCTTCCTTTTATAACAGGGAAAGGCTGTGGACCCATTCTGTGGTGGATGTTTGATGGTAGCAGTCATGCAAGGTAGGAGCAGCCTTCAGCCTGAACCAGGAAAGGAGGCAGAAGTTAATAAGCAAGGGCAGCAGAAACATGGTTAAAGCAAGACCTTCACCCTTTGCTGCAGGTTTGTCAGAGCTCGTGCGTTAATGCCCACTGTGACTTTCTGGGAAGGTCACAAACTCCAGTTTTTCCCAAGCCTTGGAGACCATGAAATCATTTATAATTACTTTTTACAAAAAAAGCAGAGAGAGAGAGAGAGAGAGAGAGAGAGAGAGAGAGGAAGGAAGGAAGGAAGGAAGGAAGGAAGGAAGGAAGGAAGGAAGGCAGGCATACCTTACCAGGCTTATCTCCAAGTCCTCTTTCTGTCTTAACATTAATCTCGAACATATCAATTAGAAGATAACTGAAGAAGCTGTATGATTGCCATGTGGGATACCACATAACTATCATGTACAACGCACTAAAGAATTCTTAATAATATGGAGGTGTGAGAATTAGGAGTAAGAACATTGTAACTATGGAGAATTTGGCAATTTGTACATAGAAAATTTCTGAAAGGAATATACACAGGAAATGGGGATGGACCTCCTCCAGGCTTAGATGCCATAGCTGTTCCTTTCATCTCTTCATTTCCCCAACAAGTTTCATTTTTAATACTTAATATGCATTAACATTATAGTATGACCAAAGTTAAATTATCTGCTGTGATCAACTTGCTATTATTTCTCCTCGGAACTGCTTATTAGAATCCACTTTCTCTTCACCTACTATCAGCCATTTCTATTCGGGGTCAGAGAACTATGGCTCACAAATGTGTTTTAAATAAAGTTTTATAGGAACACAAACACTTGCCATGCATTGCCTATGCTGCTCTTATTTAACAATGACAGAGTTGACTAGTTTAGTGTGGCAGAGAACCACAGAGGAAAATGTATTTTGTCACTGTTCTATGGTTAACGAGGCAAGAGATTCCCAAGGTTGCAGAATTGAAGAGCTCAGACAACAGCTGAACTGTGCAATTGGTGCTGATGACTGGCCTTTTGAGGAGCAGGTTCAAATAAAAGAATTAGCTGCATTTGAGATTCATTAAGGAACATATCTATGAAGAATAAGCAGGACAGTGCTGGGGATATGTCTCAATGAGTAAAGTACTTGAAGCATAAGAATGACCAGAGCTCAGACTCTCAGCACCCCCAGCAATACTAGGTGGCTGGAACAGCCTGCCCATAATTCCAGTACTGAGTATTGACGCAGAAGACCTCCGAGGAAGCAGTTTAGCTAGACTAATCCATATTGTCAAATTCTGAGTTCATTTAAAAGATACTGCCTGAAGAATAAAGTACACAGAGAGAGAGAGAGACAGAGAGGGAGAGAGACAGAGAGACAGAGAGAGACAGAGAGAGACAGAGAGACAGAGAGAGACAGAGACCGAGAGAAACAGAGAGAAACACACACAGAGAGAGAAACAGAGAGAGAGAGAGAGAGAGGGAGAGAGAGAGAGAGAGAGAGAGAGAGATCAACTCAACCTTGGGCTTCTACTTAAATGTGCATAAATGTGCACGTGCACATACATGTGCATCTGTAGACACATGAACATGCATACATGCACAACACATACACATAAAATAATGCATTTCAGAGGAGCAGACATGAGGAGTAGAGGCTAAGGGATTGTTGGGGGAAATCATCAGAGTAGCATCTTTTGCCAAGTGTGGCTCGAGCTCTCTCAGTGGGGTGTGCTCACACCTTATATACCAACAGCCCATGCCTTGAATGTCCCAGGTTCAGCTGAAATACAGCCCAGTGTCTCATGGTTGGTACATAGCACTGGCATGGAGTTTAGATTCTCTGGAGCCATGGGGTCCCAGCCGCTGTTAAACAAAACTTGGGGGACAAGACCACTATTGTAGTACAAGACAGGACAATGGACCAGGAAGACAAAGCATTGAGCTGGAGATGACAATTCTCAAGTCTTTAGTCTTTCCAAGACAGACTGAAGCAAAATTGAAGGCCAACCAGGAGCACTCAGTTGTGCTAGTTAAGATTTGTTTGGTTGCAGGTCACAAAAATGTACTCCACTCAAAGTGACTTAAACAGCAAAATGTGTTGTGTTTTATTACATAATCCAGAAAGAAAGACTTCAAGACTTCAGTGGCTCCCAGAGAGACACTCAGTCACAGAGAGATACTCAGCCAGGCAAGCTGGGTAGCATGAGTTTGATTCCTGGAACACACTTAAAAGTGAAAGGAAAGATCCCACTTCCAATGTTGCCTTATGACCTTCCCATGTGCACTGTGACACCTATGCCACATATATACATTACACGTACACACAATAATAATGATGATGATAGCAATAACAACAACAATAACAAATCTGAGGTGCAGCATCAGCTCTGGTCTTTGACAGAGATGGCTGCCCTTTGCCATGGACACTATATCTAGCAGAAGAGATCTTTCTCTAGTTTAAAAGAGTCATACAGGGCCAACAATACATGAAATCGACAGCTGTGTAGTAGAATAACAGAAGCATGGTTTTAGAATAACTAGTATGTGTTCGTATGTACACATACATGTGTGCACACTCAGCTATATACCCAGTGTCTTGTGTCTTTAAGTTCAGAGTAATTTGAGTCTTAAGTACTTCTTCCAACAGGACAATTATATTGACTAATAATTGCCAGCGTTACCATATGCTGGGTGCTCTTTGAACAGTCTTTACAAGGACTACATCATTAGAGCCTCACAACTGCCGCAGCCTTCTGAGGCTATTTTTACCATGTCTGGTTTACAGAGGAGTTAACTATGTTATCATCTTGGATTCATAAAGGAAGCACTTAAAGACACAGAACTGTGAAGTAATTTGGAGAGTCATGCAGCCAGTGAGTGCGAGCCAGTGTTTGTCTTAGTACCCGACAGCTCTGCCCAGGCTGTTTGACTCAGTTGTTCCCATCTGTGCAGCCAGGCAACTCACAGGCAAATTTCATGCAGCAAGATCAGGTGACATCAACAACTACACTCATCATCATCACTGTCCTGTGGAGTCTCCCCAACACCACCTTCCAGCTCCATGGTTTGCTGAGGACTCACAGAATAGAAAAAAATATCTCTTTTACCTTAGGTACTACTAGTTTATTATAGAGACAAGAAATACATTATAATCAATAATGGGGAGAGCTGTAGGGAGTGTCCAGGGGGGACCAGGAGTTTTAATTTACCATCTCCCCCGTGGAAACTGTAGATTATTTTTCTCAGCAGTTCCCCTCAGGAATATCTCATAGAGCCCGAACCAGCCCCGAGTTGACAAAAGCATTTGCAATCGGCAGACTGTTTCAAAGATGTAGAAGTTATCTTCTGAGAGCCAGTAGGGTCAGTTGTTTCTTTGGAATCTGAAGAGCTTGTGTGACTCAAACCTGCGGGCTAGCTCTCTATTATTGTACAGTCCCATTAGATGAAGCTGAGACCCATCCCTTGGCCCTATTTTATAGGGGAAACTCAGTTCTCTCTCTTTCCTACCGTGCTCACAGCCATGAAAGTATACTCAGCATTTCAGGATTTGAGAGATCCAGTCAGCTCCAGCTCAGCTTTCCAGAGCTGATGCTCATGACATCTCATCCTGTTACCAATATATATCAACTAAACATCAACACTTTATCTGTGTTTTGGAAACTCAGTATTAAAACCCTTTCAAATGGGAATATCCTTCAAAAGCGATAATATTGATAATAACAAGAAATGATAATGGTTAGGTTTATAATCTATGATACAATTATTAGACAGTTTAATCTAAAAACCAAATTGTTACTTTTATAATTCAGGAATATGTGTGAAATCAAGGTTTTCTGCTCAGATTTCTATTCTCATAATAATAAAGTCTTTTTGATTGTATACTCATCTAACACCTTTTTATTACGCCTTTCTGACACAACTGCTAAATTGTGAAATACGTACACATGTACTGCTGTATGTACCTGTATAGTGTGTGTCTAGTAAACTGAATGCTTTCTGTATAAATCTTGAGGATGAAAATTAAAAGTAAATAGAAATAGAAATTCTGATGCTACCTTATCTTCATACTCTTTTCAGTACTGATCATCTGCAAGACTCCTCAAGGGACACACCTCCAGAGTTGTTTTCTCCACATTGTAACACACCCAGTTGCTTAATGCCACCCTACTCTATATAACCTGAAGCTCATTGCACTTCCCCTTGTCCTCGCTGTTGTCACAGTGCTGGATCAGCACTGTGCTTTGGCCAATATGATTCAATAAGGCCATAGGCAAAAGAGTCAATATAAATGAAATAGCTCAAAGCAACGGAATACTATGCTAGGTGTTCAGGGATTCGAGGCCATCGAGATGCTGGATTTACTGCATTGGGGTATGTAGGAGGGCCCATAAAAAAGTAAGGGTTAGTGTTTCTCTTTAAGATGGAGATAAGTGGATTTGGACACAGAAGTATAAAGGGAACAAAGGCAGGGAAAAAATAAGTATGGCAAAAATTGTGGGAAGCACAAGGCCAACCCAACTGAAAGGTCCAACCTATGCCAGCCAAGAAGAACTTGGCCTCATTTCTCAGGGGCCACTAACATAATTCAGTCTCATTCCCTTCTAAACTGAGGCACCCCAGAGCTGGGTGTTGTCCCCTCAGGCTTCATCTGTTGAGGCAACATATGAAACTCTACAGTTCTCAGATGACAGCTCGATGTAAACCGCTTTCGCTAGATTTTTGGCCTCTGGCTGGCTTTCAGGCCCTTCCCCACACAGCCATCAGTCCTAGGCTTTTTTCTAGGCTAGACTAGTAGTAGTGACGGCAGAGGAGACTCTGCTGTGGTAAGCAGTTTATGTTTTCAAGCTCTATGTTCGCCCATAAACTATGAACTGTCTTCTCGCATGCAGTTTTCATTTAAAATTGTATAGTGGTTGAGGAGAAAACAAGACGGCTCTGATATTCCTAGTTCTCAAGCCTCGAGAACCTTCTCACTGATGTGGGTGGATATAAGGAAAGATCACTAGGAACCAAGGGAGCCAGGGTGGTAGATGATGTGGCAGGAAGTGAGCTCTAATAGAGCTAAAATTAATTGCCATGTGTGTGGTAAAAGGAAGACAGGGAGGAACAGATGTTGAGGCGATTGCCAGAGCACAGGGATGAATTGTCTGTCTTTCTGCCAGGAATCAACGCAAACTCCTGAGAGAAATGGTTTTGCTACCTCAAGGTCTTAACGGAACATTAGTCAGGGCTGTGGAGACGGGACTTTGGCCAAGGAGATGTCATTCTAAACCAGGTTTCAGAAAGGCAATGGGTGTGCAGGGCTCTGCTTCTCTATCAGACCAGCCACTTCCAGATTCATTCTGGGTGCCCTTGCAACTGTCATGAAGGCTCAACTTGAGATTATGCAGGAGGGAAAACAGACATGGGATCTCCTGGTTGCACTGAGAGGCCTGGGTAAGATGTATAGCACTGTTCATCATAGCAATATTGCCTGTTGAAGCATGGGGCTTTCATGCATGATATATTCATTTATCCATCTTATCATTCATCCATCTTTAATACTTATCATTAAAGTATTGAGTTTGGGGCTTTATTTTGTACACACAATACTCTCTGTACTGAAGTGCAGAGAGAATCCCTTGTTTACTGTGAGAAAGCATCACCTGACAATAAAAAGCCAATGCCCTACTAGTGAAAGGTAGGAAATAAGAGGTGGGAGTTTCAGTAGAGATAGGAACTCTGGGAGGTAGACTTCAAGGTGGGAAGATTCACCCAAAAGGCGGGATTGCTGCTCTCATTAGAAAAAGACCAGGAGACACTCCCTTGGCCTCCTCTGCTCTTGGTACGATGGATCCAGGGGAAGAAAGCACAGCCTCCATATTAGCCACTTAGGAGTGCAAACTCAGGAATAGCATTTCTGCTGAGGCCTTTACCAAAGCAACCCCCCATACTTGTGGTGCTTGCTGTTCTAACCTCTTCCTTTCCAAAGCTAGAAATAAGATTTACAATGCAAATAAGAAAAGGCTAAGCTTCTGGGAGCACTGTTCCATTTAAGGTCTCCAGATAGTGGCAGCAGCAGAGGTGATAAGACAAAGATGGTTCACTGACCATCCTTCAACATGTGGTGAGAACCAGTCAACATCCTGGAAGTCCAGGCTGGAGTCTAACGGGGAGGGGCATTCACAAAAGCCTTAAACAATAGCCTTGTCTTTTCCTCTCATCACCATGGCAACCAACCTCTTATAAAGGCAAGAAACAAAATGTGTGACTCCTGTGAGAGCTCCTTGACCTCCAGGCTTCTTTTACTAATGTCTGATTCTGCTCTTTTGAAGCACACATGCTACATACATTGTGTATCTCAAAGGAGGATGCTTTGGAGAGATATGGGAGGTTACAGATAACTTCTATAGGGTTAGCTACATACAGCACCAGAGACATGTCTAGCCACTCAAGGCTGTTCCACCCAGGAAAGCTGTCAAGGTTCCAGCTGAGGATACATGGGAGAAAGAACTAAAATGTTCTGGATACATCTAAGTTTACTTTAGCCCTATTTGATTTCTTATTTTTAATGTTTTTCTTAGTGAGGTTGATTCATACCATAAATAAATAAGTGCATCCAAAAGGAACAACACACACATTCTACATCTTGATAAGGAAGAAATGACTGGTGACTCTAATTTATTCCCTAGAATAGCTTTAAATATTGAAAGGGGGAACATAAAATTTAAGAACACTGTGACTAGACATAAACCAAGTATCCAGAAAAGTTAGGTTATAAAAACAGAAACCAGTAAGGTATAGCAATCACCTAGCCTTTTTGGGGTATGGGGATTGAGCCTGTATCCCAATTGAGAAACTGAGGAATTGAGGAAAAAGGGACAGAGACATCTCTGCTCTCAGAGAGGATCCAATACACTAACCCACAGGAATCGGGGATGGATTGAGTAGGGGAGGAGAGGGAGGAGGGGGCTCAGAGAGCTACCACACGAAAGAGTTGTCATCGGTAGAGAAGGAAACCAAACCAGGGGTTATCCTTGCACTTTTATTCAGTTTTCTGCCTTAAATATGTTTTTGCTAATTCTCTTTACCTCCAATGCTGAGATGTCTTTCAGAAGGAGAGAGAAGCGAACACGGATTACATGTATAACTCTTTTTCTTTCAATATAAAGTGCACATTTTCGTGCAAGAGATAACTCATTCAAAGCCATCATAGGAGGAGAGAACTTGAGTACAGTCAGAATCCATCTGCCAAGTGAAAGTCTTCAGGAAGTGAAGCCTTGCACAGAGCATGTAACAGCAGTGGATGCAGTCACCTGTGAACATTCTAGAAACAAGAGTGCAATCCATAAAGAAGAGCATTCTGGGCTCTTATTAATTTTTATAGAGTTAGGCGGCCTATTTTCATCTTTTATTTCAATAGCATTCTCTGCAGAAAACTGACTTAGCTAAGAAAAATAAATAGACCAGAATTTAAAGCAACTCTTTATTTTCTATAAGTCTTCTGTGGGTCCAGATATTTCCATAAAGAGACTACCACGTGTTTGCAGGGATAGACATCTTTATGTAACTGCTTTATGCAAAGGTTTTCACATTCACATTCTAAATATTTTATTCGTATTCACAATGTGAAATGTACTATATAATGAAGCATTTTAGGGGATTTGTTTAAGATATACAAAGTATTCTTTTCTTGGATCTCAAGGAAATTCAAAGTAATAGATGAAGAAAAGATTCTCAGGTAAACACTGTCACTTGTTTCTTCGGGTCAAAGTGCAAACTTGTAAGTTTGTGTTTGTGTGTGTCTGTGTGTTTGTGTGTGTGAGTGTGTGTGTATGAGTGAATGTGTGTGTATGAGTGTGTGTGTATGAGTGAATGTGTGTGTATGAGTGTGTGTTGTGTGTGTATGAGTGTGTGTGTATGAGTGTATGTGTATATGATGTGTGTATATGAGTGTAAAAGACCCGAGCTGCCCCACCTTAGGGGCCAAACTGTAAAAGCCCGCTCTGTTCTGCAGGTCCGGGTATAGCAAGAGAGAGAGAGTGGGAGGAAGAAGGGGAAGAGACTCGAAGAATAGAGACAAGCCAGAGGATCTGTAGTCAAGACTTCTTTACTGTCTCCACCATACACACACCACTACACCTACTACTCCTACACCCCCCCACACACACACACACACTACAACAAGGAAATCCTGGGTATTTATAGGCTTTTGCCACATGCCTTGTAGGCGCGTGGATATGACCTTGTAGGTGTGGATATGACGTAAGCCTTACAGGCGTGGACAGCACGTGCGCCTTACAGGCATGTATGGCGTGGATAGCACGTGGATAGAGCGTGCACCGCATGCCTTGTAAGCATGGATACCATGTGCTCCTTGCAGCTGGGGGCACTAAACAGCAAAACAAGCTATGTGGGATAAACAAGATATTTATCAGAGTGTGCTTTAGCTGTTGTAGGCTGTTGAAAACCAAGTCTCATGTCAGGGTATATGGCTCAAGATGGCTGCAAAGCTGATAGCTGCTTTCTAGCCGCTTTCTGCTTAAAGTCGGCTCCCAACATATGAGTATGTGTGTATGAGTGTGTATGTGTGTGTATGTGACTGTGTGTATGAGTGTGTGTGTGTGTATGAGTATGTGTATGAGTGTGTGTATGTGATTGTGTCTATGAGTATGTGTGTATGTGAGTGTCTATGAGTATATGTGTGAGTGTGTGTATAAGTGAGTGTGTGTTGTGCATATGTGTGTATGAGTGTGTGTGTGAGTGTGTGTATGTGAGTGTGTGTGTATATGAGTGTCTGTGTGTGTGTGTATGTGTGTGTGTGTGTGTGTGCATGGTCACGCACATCTGCTAAAAGCAGGATACATTTTAAAGTAACTTTTCTTTCTTCTAAAATTTAGCTTAAAAACAACTTAAGGAAAGGTGCTAAGTTGAATCATTTTATCTTAGCGACAGCACTGGCTTTAAGTTTAGGAATGGTACCACATTTTAGGACACAAGTGTCACTTACTAAAGAATTCTGCTAATGTGGCCTTGCTCCTAGAGGTCGCACCATTAAAGTGGATCATACATACTATCCGTGCATCTATCAGTATCACAAGACTTTATGATTTACCATAGTCAAGCAGGAAGCTCACCTTACTAAGAAGTGGAACTTCTGTGCTCTACTGGCCTTGAAATCCGTTCACTGTTCTAAACTCTTGTAGTAAAAGTCTAGTTCAGTATAGAGCCCACTATCCCACCCAACAGGCATCAGGAGAGCAGATGCTGGCGTCATGAGGGTACAGTGGCCAGGTGCGAGACCCCAGCTGGATCTCGCCCGCCCAGGCATTAGTCTGAGCAGATCCTTAGGAAAGTTGAGAGAGCGCTCACCAGCTGGTGCCCAGGAGTTAATTAAGCGCCTCAACAATTAGTTTCCAAAGGTGAATAAGGGACTTGCATTTAAAACTCAGGAGGCTTTGCTTAAAAAAAAAAAATAAATAGAAGTTCTGCTCTTTCTTTTACCCAGTGAGAACATCTGGTAATGCAGCATGTGTGTTCCCATGTGGTAGCCTTTGGATGGAAGAAAATAGCCCAGATTCTTAAGAAAGCAATGGTCGTGGCCTATCCTCCCAGTCCCCAGGGTTTCTTACATCTTGCCTCTCTCACTCACGTGACTCACCTTTACATCTCTAGGACTTAAGATGGCTCACACCACTTAGTTGGGCAGGGGCAGACTGCGATGACGGTACAGTAGGGAAGGGTCTCAGCACTGTTCAGATGACAGAACTGTCTGTGGTCTCTCTGCTGCCTTAAAACCGTCCCCGTTTCTTTTGAGATGATTCTGGTGCTCTTACTCCCAGAGGATCCTGTATGCTTTGTACCGTTGTGCTTTCTGGGTTGTGATAGTACACTCTCTTCATCTGCTCGATACAGGAAGAAGGGTTGTATGTATTTATAGAATGACAATTACTCTTTGCCAGGTCCTGAAAGAATATTGTGATAAGCATATCTTCCAAAGACATGGAAAGAGATTAGAGGTAAAAAGAGAAGAGACGATACAAGTCAGAGCTGAGGAGCAGCTAGGTTGGTAGCGTGGTTTCTAACAAGCACAAAGCCTGGGGCTCATCTCTGCCACTGCATCAGCTTGGAATATTGCTGCCCAGCCATTATCCCAGCACTAGGCAAGTGGAGGCAGGAAGATTCAAGTTCAAGGTCATCCTCAGCCACACAGTGAACTTGAGGTTAGCCTGGAATACATGAGACTTGATGGAAAATTAAAAACAAAAACAAAAATCAAAAGAGCCACAGTAGCTAAATTACAGTTATGATGTAGAAACGGAATAATTTTAGAGATGGGGGGGGGATGTTTGTCACCACAACAAGGAGAACTATATTGAACTGTTGCAGCATTGGGAAGGTTGATAACCGCTGCTCTACAGTCTGCCAGACTCAGTTTCCAACTCCTTTGCTACTTCTGACAGCCTTCTGCAGTAGATTTGGACTACAGTGATGGTCCCAGAGCAATCACTGGCCAATGGAGCTTCCTGAAGTCCTCGGACCAGTGAGGAAATAGAAATGGCATCATCCTTAGACACTGCCATGGGGTCTCGGCTGAGGGATCTTATCTGTACTTGTCAAGACCAATGCTAAGGGTATAATTCCCTGACACAGACCTGCACTCCTTGAGATTTGATGACACCAAATACAATCCCAGTTGCCCAGCACATGTGAAGCTCCTTCTAGCTATTACCACACAAATCCAGTCTCCCCCACCAAGACTATGCATTGCTTAGCTTGTAATCCTGAGCAAATGGTTTCTAACCCTATAGTGTTTTCTAGAAGGTGCCCTGTTCTGTTTTGTTTTTACCCAATACGTTAAGCTGTACAAGGGAAGTTATTTGCTTATAATTAACAGACTCCTCAAAATCATCCTGGGCTTTACCTTGTGGCATCTGGACTAAGCCAGAGGATGCTTACACTAACCCTTGTGGCATCTGGACTAAGCCAGAGGATGCTTACACTGACCCTTAGGCTATGAAGTTGAGAACTGGATGCTCATTTTGTAAAAGAGATTAGATGGAAAATATTGCTTTTCTGGGTCCCAGACAGCTTACGAAGTTCCTATGTACCAAGTACATAAGCCACGTCTGAATCTTTTAAAATTCCTCTTGGTGCTTTTTATGGTTTGTAGCTGAATAGGGTGGAGTGGTGTATCCTAAGGGCTATTAGCTGAGATGCAGTAGAGTCAGAGCATGTCCTCACTCTGTTACCTGACCGCCGATCATAAAGGCACACAGTCCTACTGGCTGCATTCTTCTATAGGCAGATCACAAAGCACACACAATTCTTTCGTATGAATTTCAAGGCTGTGATCATCAGGATCTCAACAAACCCCTTAAGTTCATACTCACAATGAATACCAGGCCTCTTCCCAACAGCTTTTGGAGTTGGTGAAGATTTGTGAGTTTTTGTTTGAGTTAAAAATCTCACTATGAAGCCCAGGCTGGCCTTTAACTCACCACAAAATTTCTACTTGCCCCTGAGTGCTGGGTCACAGGCATGAGGCACAATGCTTAGCTTTCCCAAGTTTTCAATTCACTTGAGTCATAAATTTCACATGTGTGTACCTGTGCTATCCTGTTAGATAGCAAGTCCTGGTTGAGGCTCATATTCTTTTCAGTCTCCCTGAGACCCAAGAACACATGTACATAGCGGGGCATGTGACTCTCAAGACCCTTGCATTCATACAGATTTGTGAGCATCAAGCAGGGTGAGTATGTTTTCATTTCCTGTTGCAGCTGAAACAGATGGCAACCAACACAGTGGCTTAGACAGAATAAATTTATTCTTTTACAGTTAGTTCTAGAGGTCAGAAGTCTAAACAGACTTCATAGAGCTACCATGAAGCTGTTGGCAGGGTCCTCCTTCCTAGGGCTGAAAAGTAAAACATTTCCTTGCCTTTTCCCCTGTCTGGAGGCTGTTCGTATGCCATGACTTGTGGTCCTCTCTCCATCCTCAAAGCCAGTCATTGTGCAGAACTCTGATCCCCTAATCATGTCTTTAATGATCTTAGAGTAGATTGGCCCTTCCTGAATAATCCACATGAAGTCATCTGATTAACCAGATAAAAACTGAATTTCCTGCCACACTGCATGACCTATTCATGGGTTTCAGGTGTGGATTTGTGGGTATTTTGGGAATGGCATTATCCTGACTATACACCAAGACAGAGAGGAAAGGACAGGAAAGCAGATAGGAAATTGGTAAAACTCACAAAAACCAAACCAAAACAAAACAAAAAACATAACTCAACAAGGCACTCAACTACCACTGCGTAGTGTCTGAGAGCTTACGAGATAGGTAGTCTAGACTAAGTGCCATTTACACATTTTGTGTACACAGTAAGTCCTCAAACAGGTAAGGTCTATATTCATCCTCATTTCAGATTGGCAGAAAGCAGAAAAAAAGAAGTTGTATGACTTGACTGGAATCCACACAAGTACCAGGGAAGTACCATCCTCCCCAACCTTCCTCAGCCCGGGGCAGCTAATCCCAGTTCTCTCTGCTGTTTGGCCTCACACAGCTGTAATTTCTGTAGCCTTTCCCCCCATAACTCCCAGCCCTGCTTAACTCTACAGCAAGAGGTGGGAGTGAAGCTAGACTCGGCAAGACCCTCCAGCAGGCAGCTCTTAGGGGATTTGTTTTTCTTCTTATTCTTGTTGTTCAAGAAGACAGACGATAATTAAAATGTCAGAGCCCTTCATGCTTCCCTGATCAAGATAACTACTTTCCCACAGGTGATAGAAAAGGAAAATGTCTACTGTGGGAGGAGGTCAGAAATGATTCTACAAGTGAACGAAGCTGCAAAAACTGAGCCCCTTGAGCTCAAGGGACAGCTGACTGCAAGCTCTACCTGATCCAGGACAAGGACTCACCCATGAGGTCTTCAAGAGGCCCCCTCCCCAGAGCCCCATCTGTAGGAGCTCCACAGGAGCCGATTCCCAGAGGGTCTGTCCGACAGCTGCTAATTCCATCCAGTCTCTTCAATTCTGTTCATTCCCAGTTTCAGAAACAGGCAGCAGCTGTCAGGATCAGCAGCTGTGTTCTTTGCCTCTGTAGCTCTACCTGTCCCTTTGCCCTCTCCAAGCTAACGAAGTGGATCATATACAACTAGAGGGGGAAAAGCAAGGGCCCTGCATACAAAACTGAGGGAAAAAATAGAGAAGAAAGATGGAGTTACAGGAACACGAGAGTATCAGGCCTACTGAAGACAAGGGGGAGAATTAACCTCCATGTCCTGGACGCGAGTTGAGCAATCTCCCCAACTCCTGTGTGTTCTTTATAGGTTAGTTCTCAAATCACTTGGTTAAGGAGTCAATTTTTAATTGTTCCAGTTTACTGTTGACTGGTTTACAATTCCGTTGTGCATGTGGCAACCCCTGGCCTATCTATCCCATGTCTGATCAAGAGATGACACGCATTGCTGTTGGGAACAAGTTACTATCAAAGCATTACCATACTTATAAAGCCTTTGATTAACATTTAAAAAATGTATAAAAGTAAAATGGAAAAGGGGGCATGGGATACGGGTTTTCTAGGGAGGGGAAATGGGGAAATGGCATCTGAAATGTAAATAAAATATCAAAAAAAAGTTTCCATATATATTTTTCAAAAAATCAGATTTGTGTATTAGTGCTTGCATGTGTTGGGCACTCTCATGTCCAGGGTGATGCCCCTGTAATCTGATTGCCTGGATTACTGCAGTAGTTAAATAGTCTCAGTGCCTCCATTTCAGGCACACAAACTACATCTGAATGAATTCTAACACTCTTCTCTAATGTGTGCCTGCCACCACAGAGGCCACGGGGGCCAGTAAGGGTGTCAGATCCCCTAAACCTGGAATGACAGGCAGTTGTGAGCTGTGCCCTACCCAGCCTTGAGCCAGCCTGAAAGACCTTGTTTACCACAATAGACCAAATAATAGGACCCAGGTGGAGTTACCCACCTTGGCTGCATGTACAACCTGCTACAGGAACTTAGAAGAATAAGCTGCCTGCTGAGCTTGCCTTGAGACATCTCAGGCTGTGGCAATGGATGGGTTCCCTCACCCATCTCCGGCTGAAACAAGAATGGGTTCTGTGAGGCTTTCCCTTTAAATTAGAGGAGCTGAATATTAAACTTTGAGCCTTGATCAGAAAACTTTGCCTTGGCTTCATGCTTCTCTCATCTCTCCATCCTTTTTCATTTTTAGCTCTCCTTTCAGGTGAACCCAGTTCATCTGTGGCCGCAGGCAGCTACAGTGAACTACCAACTGAGTATTGGGAACTAACCTAAGAGCAAACAGTGCTCTTTGCTGCTCTAACTACCCATCTCTTCTGCCTCCATACTTTCAACTTCTGTCTGTATCTCAATGGCTATGTAAAACTCCTTTAGAGGCCTCATTGGGAAAGTATGGTTTATTTGAAATGAGCCTCACAGATTTGAAAAGGAAGAACAGTAGATGTGGAGGAGCTTATGGTAGTTCTGACAGGTGAGGAAGGGTAGGAGGTCATATCACACCACTAGGCTTTTTAAGGTTTTGTCTTTGAATAAAAATGGAGGAATCCCTGTGAAACATTAGAGAAGAGTGTTAGAATTCATTCAGATGTAGTTTGTGTGCCTGAAATGGAGGCACTGAGACTATTTAACTACTGCAGTGTCCAGGCAATCAGATTACAGGGGCATCACCCTGGACATGAGAGTGCCCAACACTGCAAGGCTGGAAAGAGATCCACAGTCAGATGGAAGATGGACAGCGTTCAAGAGAAATGCCAGAGATTGTGATGGTTTGTATATGCTCGGCCTATGGGGTGGCACTATTAGGTGTGGTTCTGTTGAAGTAGGTGTGTCACTGTGAGTTTGGGCTATAAGACTCTCGTCCTAGCTGCCTAGAAGCCAGTATTCTGCTAGCAGCCTTCAGATGAAGATGTAGAACTCTCAGCTCCTCCTGTACCATGCCTGCCTGGATGCTGCCATGTTCCTACCTCAATGATACTGGACTGAACCTCTGAGTCTGTAAGCCAGCCCCAATTAAATGTTGTTTTTATAAGCATTGCCTTGGTCATGGTGTCTGTTCACAGCAGTAAAACCCTAAGACAGGGATGATGGACAGATGTCATGATTTTGAGCCTGTGTGATCGGAAGGAGGAAGTTGTTATTACTGAGTTGGGGAACGCAGCATGTGAGGGAAGCTTGATCATGAAATATCAAGGATATAATTTTCAACACACTGAGTCTGTAATCTCCAATAGAACTCCAAAGGGATGGTAAGCATGCTGGATGCACACACTTGGAGTGTGAGAGAGATGTCTGCGTTGGAATAGACATGGGAAGGAAGCCAATATTTAATGTTACGGGGTTCGTGAAGGTAATACATTTAGAGAGATAGGTGCTCTGAAAAGAAGAGCTGGGGGAAAGGAGTAACTAGAAAGGGGATGGCGGCAAGTCAAATGGGGCACAAGGCAGTGTGGTCCCCTCACAGTCAAGGGGGAAAGACTTGAGGGGAAGACTTGAATAAGTTTCCACTCTCTACTTTCTGTATCTGCTAAATGGGAATATTAATGTTCACATGATGTTACTATGGGATTATAAATGAGTTAATCCGTTTAATAAGTATGTACTAAATGCGATCTCTGTACCAGGTACTTGTATTAGAGTAACAGATAGCTCCCCAGCTCATGTAGGAGATTACATATTTGTAAAACACCTAGCCTAGTGCTTGACCCCAGAAGTGCTCAATATGTAGCTCTTTGCTCAGCCTGGTAATTGCCTCTGTGCGGCCTACATGGATTCGCACTCTCTTTGGCTTCTTGAGACCAATTAAAATTACTTACTGCTCATTAGTCAGAATGGATAAGCGAGGGAATCTGCTTTCTCCAGTTTCTCAACCATGAGTTTATTGCTATGATACTTCATAGGACATGTGGATTCCTTCCTTGATATGGGAAAATAAAAAGACCCACATTGGGGCTTAATGACAAATGTTACCTGGGCTGACCTCAGGGCCTTCAGGACACAAGGCAGGAAAGTCAGTAGCTCATACAAAGCAGGTGCGCAGCTCAGCCTCAACTCCCCACCTCCCACGTTTAGAAGGAGAGGTAATGAAGCAAGAAAGCAATTTCAAAAAGCATGGGGAGGCTTACAGCAGGGCATCCAGGGACACATAGACCATCACCTGCTCCTGCTGTGTCATCTGTGGTCTGTGGAAGGAAGCATAAAGGTGTTCTTCACATCTAAATCTTCCGAATACACATATGTGAGTGAGGTCTATAACTTTTATTTTCCTACAAGCCAAGTGTCTCTCCTTTGCTTAGTTTTCTCTGAGTCTTCCAGAAGCCTGGGGTCTGGAAGGATGCCTCCTCTTCTTTTCTTCTCCACCATCTCCCAATAGTGTCTTATGGGCTGCAGCTGACACCAGGCTCCACAGGCAACGTAACCAAGGTAACCCCAAACCCTAGAGCCCAGATGAACCTCCTGAGGATAGCTGGAAGACCACAGGCTCCAAGCAGTCAAGGTTGAATGAATCCCCCAGCTGCTTCTCTCTCCCTTGCCATCTGAGCTGCTGCTGAGGGAGACTCCTGAGAGCCCACTGTTTTCTCTACAACCCTGGGTGACATTGCACAGGCAAACCAGATTCTCTTACAATGCCTTTGTTTTGATCTGTGCAGCTCTGCTGAGCTTCGTTGGGGCCTTGTCATGTTAACAAAAACAAATGTAATAATATGCACTTAAAAAGGCTCACACGTCTTGATATTTTAATAAGCTTTTGATTCTATAGGGACCTCTGGAGCTTTTAAAAGTTTAAAGTTAATAAAGAGAGTAAAAGAAAAAATATGAATTGTTTTTAATTATTATTGTACAGGATTAACCAAGCCAGTTGTGTATAATTAGACAGTAGCTACCTTGCATAGTAGAGGCAGTAAATAGGCCCAGAGGGGGGCTGCCAGAAGGCTGAGGTGTTTACAAGGCACTGGAGATGTTTTCACCAAGCACATAATTCCCATTGCAGTTACTATTGCTTTTTATAATGGATGTGTTCATTACAACCAGAGACTAATATGCACATCCATCATCTTTCCCGCTCAGAGGACTCTGAAGTGCAGGATGGCAAGGGAAGGGTGTGTGCTAGACTTTGGTGGTGAAATTACTAAGAGAGGCCATTAGTGTGCAGGTTTCAGTGGTTTTATTTTCGTTGCCATCAGCTGAGAGGGATTTTAAGAGGTTAAATGAACAATCACCAGAGGAGTGATAATTAAGATATTGCAAACACAGTTGATTCTGTTTTCTTGTGTGTGCATTTAAAATCACCCCAGCAATGCTACTGTCAGAAAGCAAAGGGGCTGGCGTTATGGGGCCTTATTGTGAACTATTCCTATGTCCATAGAAAACTAATTCCTTAATTCAACAGCTTTGGTTGTCAGCATATGTATTGCAGGCACTGTCTCGGGTTTAAAAAGTAAAATAATGACTCAAGAAAGAATACCTCTTTTGCTCAGGATTCTACACAGGCCATGCTTCCAAATCTTCCAGAAAGTGGTCAAAACTCACCAGCTCCCTCCCTAGACTGATCTGGGGTAGCATCTCCAGGGGGTAGCCTAGGCATATAGTTTAGGGGAACTTGCTTGGGCTATTCCAGTAGATTCTGGAGTGATAATTAAGGGAGAAGAGTGATAATTAAGGAATGAAATGTGGCAAGTGCCGAGAGAGCAAGGGTCTTCTGTGAGTTTCCAGTCATCTGCTCTTGTAAGCAGATGAAAATGCCCTTTCTGGATTTCTGTCTTAAGGCCGAGTTCCCAGGAAGCAGTCTCTGAGAAGGAACACTATAAAGGCATGATCTCAGGATAACACATAGCTGGGGTAAAACTAATCAGTCATTCACAGTTCCAGGAGTGGGTGGACTTGGTGAGAAGCAACCCTGTCCAGGTATCGCTTCATTTCTAGAGAGCCTGTGACTGACAGTTATGGGTTGTCACCTCCAGAACACAGGCCTCTCTCCGATAGGGCCGTGTAGGTGACATCCAATGCTACACATCATCGTATCCAACATAAATTTAAAATGTAAGTTGGGAATACTCCAAAAGATAAGAAGCTATTAATTGTTTTGCCTCAATCCATAAATAAGTGTGCTTTTGACAAGGACTTTTGGATGTTATTCATTTTTGTTATAAGAATCATCTGGTTACCATTATCTGTCACACCATGAGTTCCAGTGCTGGTTGGACTGCCCCAAATCCTGTTCTTCTCCCAAGCCTCCTGGTCTGTCCTCTAAACTTCCACATGGGCTGAGAAGTCACATTCCAGGGAAAGAATCCATTCGTTTTGGTAACAAACTGACAGGTTCCACTTACCATCGACTTCAACTCCTATAAAAAAGAAACCATTCTTCAATTTGCATTTGCTAAATATTTTTCTTGACCCTTCCACTCAAGGATGAGATGCTTGCTTTATGCTGAATTCAGACAAAGAGTACAAACCCTGTGTATGTCTTCCTGCATCCAGAAATGGGGGAGTTCATCGAAGCAGCTTTCATGGTTCCTCTGGCTCTAGGGTTCTATGATGCCTCGAGCCTGCTATTTTGGATGAGAAGCAGATTTCCCTGTGATTAAAACCAGGCAATGCAGGAAGACGGCTAAATAAAAGGCTAGCCTGCTAGAATCCAAGTGTTGTATAGCCCTGCTAATGTACTACGCTGTCAGAAGGAGACATTTGGTCCTTTGTTTTCTTCATCTATCCTTGTGGAGACTCTGTAGGGTAGGGAAAGTCAAATGCTATAGCTGAAGGTATTAGTAGTGGAAAAAAAGGGATTAATGATTGAGTAATGCATTCGGGGTCTTTCACTATTGTGTTGGACAAACAACATTTCGTCCCCAAACTATCTTTTTTCCCCTCATGTTCCTCTCTCTTTCAGTCAGAAATTTAGGATAAGAAACATCAATTATGTTTCCTATTTTCTGTTTATTTAAAGAACGATCTCTTATTAAGCTGCTTTTCATCCTTAGGCATGAGCAAGAATATGTAAACATGAAGTATTCCAGGAAAGCTAGAACTCTCTGTTCTGGGAATTGCAAGAGCAAATGAGTTTACCAGTGGATAGTAGGCTGAAGCATGGGTACACTTGGGCAAACACTCAGACACTAGGTGCTGGTCGTGAGCTTGGTTAACAGGTGAGAATAGCATCTTCAGTGCGCTCTCCAGGAAAACAGTTGTTAAACGTTGATCTTCAGCCGTGGGCTATGGGGTTGGCCAAACACACATTTGCACGAATACACAAAGTTGCACAACATGGTCACACTATTCTTTTCTCTTCCCCGTGGAACTGGAGATGAGCCTTTTGGGACAGTCTGTCAGGTATGGACATCAGGTGATTGTTGAAACCTAAAAAGAGACTTAGGAAATAGAATGGTCAATGGGATCTGGGGACCAGAAAGAATCTACGATGAAGCAATTTAAGAAGTATCGCTTCAGAGAGGGACTGGTGGAGAGGATGTTAATGGTAGGCCTTCGTTGCATTGTATAGACAGTTGTACACACACACACATGCACACACACACACATTCTCTCTCTCTCTCTCTCTCTCTCTCTCTCTCTCTCTCTCCCTCCCTCTCTCTCTCTCTCTCTCTCTGTTGTCCCCATGGTATAACTGAAGGCATAGAAGGAAGAATTTAAAGAGAACAACCTGAGAGAGGTAATGGGGAAGACCCAGATTCCCTATTCCCAGAGGAAGGTGAACACTTCTAAAGCATTTAAAAATTGAGGTTGAATTAAATTTCAGGAAATATTTCTTATTGTCGGCAACAATTCCACACTGGCCTGCTGGGACAGAGCACATCTTCTTACAAGACATTTTCATTTCTAATTTCTTTAACTCCATGGAAAATCCATCTTGAATTCTCCACAAATCTCTGTGGTGTTTACTAAGTGAAATAACTTAGTGCCCTCGACAGCCTTCACCAACTTACTATCCACTGGTTCCTCCAAATCAATAACAAACACATTAAATACTATTGTTCCCCAAACAGACCCCGAATGCACTATGCTATTAACCTCTCTCTACTTCAGGAGACCAACAGACACTCTTTCTTGCTGCTTAGCTGGTTTCTTAAAAAAAAAAAAAAAAAAAAAATTGCAACTGACGACTGCTCCTGCCCAGTTTGAGAAGACAACCTCCATGTCTGTTTTATCCTCATCAGCTCAACTTGCCCATAAGAGTGCAGGCGCTAAGGTGATGCCAGCCCATTTGATGTAAGAAGTTCAAGAGATTGAGCAGGGTTGGAAAAGAAGATAGAACCACTTGACTGTTCTTGCTGCAAATCCATTTGCAGTGCCATTTTTTTTTTTTTAAATTCATTGAGAAATGTCAATGTTCTTTCCAGTCTGGCGGAGGCAGACTTGACCAGGTGTCTCTACACGGAGTGGGTTCTCACAGTTTGGCTGCGTGTGTGTCATCAAGCTAAATAAGGAGCCAGTTTAGTCCGCCACCGCCCCCCCCCCTTTGCTTCTGCCGGCCAGACACACTTCCCCATATGACAGTCTTATAAATAGCTGCTGAGCAGCTGGGCCTCCTCTCACCTCCTGACTCTGTCAGCTTCCCCCTCCACAAGCCCCTGACAGTCATGCAGCTGGGATCTCCCCTCTTTCCTGCCTTTCCCCTCTCCATCTTCCACCTCTGGCATGCAACCACCCCCTTGGTGATGTCCAATGTAACTGTTACAGGATTGCCTTTCCATGAGAGAAAAGGTCAAGCAGGTTGGGGGCTGGATTTGACCACCAAAGGAAAGCTGTCACCCAATTAAATAAGGAGATAGAAGGTTGGGAGACACTGCAGTCAGACACAAGGCAGCCTGCAGTACAGGGGCCAGATGGCTGACCCAACAGAATCTCAGAATCATTCTGGAGTGAGTCAAATATTATAAATATCCAAAGTGTTGCTCGCTCTCTCTCTCTCTCTCTCTCTCTCTCTCTCTCTCTCTCTCTCTCTC
>JANHMN010000017.1:2569162-2587145 GCA_030674055.1 Rhabdomys pumilio | reverse complement strand
CTCTCTCTCTCTCTCTCTCTCTCTCTCTCTCTCTCTCTCTCTCTCTCCCTCTCTCTCTCTCGATATCTAAGGATAGTTTTGGGACAAATACATGTAATGGAAGTGCATTATTATTAACTTTTACAAAGTACCAAGAATCTGTTCAGAGCTAAAATAAGAATGGGGTTCTGGATAAAAACAGTATACAAAAGAGTTAAGATCGGGAAGCCAATGTTTAACAGGAAGCACCCAAAATAGAAATGGTGTCTTCTTCTGAAATTCCTGTTGACTGCGATGAAGAGACTCTTGTTCAGTGTTTCAGAGCTTCAGGGGTATTCAGAATCAACAGATCTTACAAGAGTTCATTTAGGGCCCACTATGTGCGGGGCATAGGTTGTCCACGGATACTTCCTGGACTCAATCAGCCCCTGATCTGGTGAGTGACACAGATAAGTAGAGTGGTGATGTCACAGAAGATGAGATACAAAGGTCAGTTTGCTTTGGGGAAAGAGTATTGTGGAAATGTGAGGAGAGGGAGGAGGACAATCGGGGTGGCAGGGACAGAAAGACTTGCAGGACGATGCACAAGATCTGGGGAGCTGAGGAAACTGAGTTGACCCATTGAGTCATGGAGCACAGGCTAGAACTGGTGCCAGTGGGATGCTGCCTTGTAAACAGAATTATAAGCATTAGAAAGCAAAGCCTTTGGGTCAAGTGTGCAGTAACCTAAAAGGCTAGTGCTGAAATCCCTAACTCTGCTCATCGTGTGACAAAATCATCTACTATCTAGTTTATCTCACATAGGCCAATCCGCATGTTAAAACCTACAGTTTTAATACCTGTTCTCAAAACACACAATCTACTATCAAACAATCTTCTGTGAACTATAAGGCAAAGGCATATTTCATGATGATACATAGTTGTGGTTCCCCTAAAGGCCCTTCCACAAAACATAAAAATGCCCTGTCCTGTCTACATGAGACAGGACTGCCCCCGGGGTTAATACGACATTTGATTGTTTCAGAGAAGAACTAGGGACAGCAGACAGGAGGACACAGATCAATGGTAATTGGCTCTGGATTCCTTTGGGCAGGGATTAGTGTCTCTGAGCATGGAGGCAAGCAGTCTTTGTCCTAGGGGACTTAACAGGTCTCAGCAGGAGACCAGGTGGATATGGACAGGCAGGAGCTATACTTTCCTCTAATGCCAGCCAACTTGTTAGCCTCTGAGCAGCCTTCCTAGGTTCTGTGCCTTCTGTCCTCCCAGCTTCAAGTCAGTACCCCTTTTTCCCACCACAATCACCACTGCACAGTAACGTGCATCTGTTCCCTCTTCCCGAAGGTTAACTATGAACTGGCTTTTGCTCTTAGTTGATTCCTCTGTTTTTAGCATCCTGCTTGAAATGCCCCATAGACCTAAGTAAATAACTCTTTCTTGAAGGCTTTTCAAGATTTCCCGGTTATCCCATTTAACCTGCAAAACCTGGTAAATAAATAAAATAATATGATTTGATCCATTCTTGTGATGAGTACACAGAGATCAAATGACTGAGTAACTGGCCAAACGCTATTGAATGTCAGAGACTGTAGTTGAAACTAAGCAGCCTGGTACGAAAGCCCATGCTTTCCTCCCTTGCATGGTCAGACAATGTCACATGTAAAGACCAAGGGGTAGATTGGGAAAGCAAAATAGATTAGAAGAGGGGAGATGGAGAAACTGGTGGATGTGGGTTTGGAAGAGATCCTTTTTTCTATTAAAGCTCAAGGGATCCAGATTTTCAGAAATCCATCATAAGAGCCCCTCCACTTCAACTGTTTTGGGAGTGTTTTAGATCTTGAACGCAGCTGGCTACTCTGAGCAGGTGTTACTTACTCACTTGAGTTGGCCTCTACAGTGGTTGGTTCCCTGATTAATTCATACTGGTAGTTATCTCCTCCTCTAGCATCCTGGGGGCGGGTCCCTCCCGGGTCCCTCCCTCTCACCCCAAACATCTTCACAGCTTCCCATTGCCACCCGGACCCCAGGCTCTGATCTTGGGAGATGTTCCAAAATAGGGGAGTGGCTAGCTGGCTCAGAGCTCAAAGATCACCTAGTTCCTAGAACAGGAAGTAGCACTAAGATAGCCACTACTTGCTTAAACTGGAACTGCACAGTAAATCTGATGACTTCCTATGAACTGTTCCTTACCCTAAAGTGACATTGGTGCCTGTGAGTCTTCACTTTGTGCCAGCTGGACATTTTGAAAGTCAAGATGGCTTCTTCAGTGTGTTTTCTGACATGTACAAAAGCAGGACCTGTGTTCATCGCTCTTCCCATGTTCTCATGTTTTGTTTTCATAGTGATGGATGAAGGTGACCAGGGCTCAGAGGGCAGAGGCACGTGCCTAATGTCACCTGGAAAACGAATGATTAATGGAGCTGGGATCAGAAACCTAGATCTGACTGTACAGTCAAAAGTCTCAGCCACCAAGGGTATCCTGAAACAACAGCCCACTGTAGTCAATAGGATACTATATGTATAACTTTTTTCACTCTAGGATTTTGAAAATGAGATTTTTCCTTGACAGTCTACCGCATTACCTCAGAAGTTATGTATGGATTTTTTTTCTTAGCCATGTAATTGTATCTTGATATTAGAAAATTAGAAACAGCCAGGTAAGCCCTGTGTTATTCTGTAGCCCTAATTCTGGAGCGCACAATTTACCTTTTTAGAAAATGGTGCATGGAAAAACACGGGAAGTAACAGTGAAGAGTTTCACTTATTCTCTGTGTGTGTGCTCATAACTGAACAACAGTTTTTGTCCAAAAAATTAAATGTGACAAGAAATTAATCAACATTGTGATCTAATTATTTTTAGAATTATGAGAAAAATGTAAGGTGTCTCAACTATTTAATTTTGAAAAGTGTCTATGGAAATTAATTTTAATTATCTTTTATAAGAGTTTCAGTTTTCTTACCATCCTTAGAAGGAGTTTTCAAAAGTCCCTAATATTACTTTCATGAAAGGTTACCATTACATAAAGTAGGGCTCTTCATAACACCTGACTTTAAATGACTTTAAAAAACATGTTACATGTGATTGTTGGAATGGCTCAATATGTTATTTATCAAATCCATGAATTAAAATACAAAAGTGTGTTAAAAATATAACTATTAACCTCCTCCACTACCCCTCAGCTTTGTGAGATACGGTTTTATGCGTCCCAGTCGGTCTTTGAACTCACTATGTATCTATGGCTGGCCTTGAACTCATGCCTAAATCTCCTGCCTAGACTTCTTCAGTGGCAGGATTATTAATGTGTGCTATTATTCCTGTCCTAACTATTTCTAAATATTATTATTACCCTTGAAAATTAGATTACAATAAGACCAAATTATGGAGGATTTGTTTGATAGAGTGGAATTAACTAGCTAACAGAAGGAGAGGGTATTCATACTGGGCTAAACAAATTCACAATCGTAACACAATGAATGTTTTTGAAGGTGCTAATGTCTACCATATTTATCCAAAATATCTTTCCTACTTAATTCTTAAATCAGAGTTGATAGTCTGGGAGGAAAAGATGTTGAATCCAGAAAGGACAATGAAACCGGAGAAAGGAATGTAGGAATCGCTCTGCTCAGGTCTATGAGAATAAATGAGAATTTATTTCATTGCTTACAAGAAAGCAGATCATAGTTGATCATAGTTGAAATGCAAAAGGAGACCAGAAGTAACAGACATTCCACAATGGAGAAAGAGTAGGGAGAAAGAAAAGTAACAGGAAGGAACCACATGACTTCAACTATAGAGGCTGCCACAGAATAGACTGCTGTTGGAAAGCCTTGAAACACCAGTGAGTGAGACCCCAAGGAGAAGGTGCTCCCAGACATGGGAAAGCCGGGAAATGCTAATGCTTGTTTACCTAGAGTTTACATAGGCCCTTTTTGTGTCTTCGTTGTTTCCTTGAATTGTTTTTAATCAAAGTATAGTTTTATTGATTCCTTCCTGTTTCTCCTCCAACCCCTCTCATGTCTCCTCTCTTCCTACCATCCCATGTATCTTACAGACAATTTTAGCACATGATTAAACTCCCATCTCCTGAAAGACATGTCTAAACCCCAGACATTCGTTACCCTTCTTCTGTTCCTGAGTAAACTTGAAAACTGATGACCCCATCCAAATACCCCAACAGCCTCTCAAGTGTCATTGTCTATGACGGGAGATACAGGTGGCAGACTCCACTTAGAATAGACAATCTCATCAGCAAAACCACTTAGGCAGAGAAAGACAAATTAATTAAGTTGTCAAATCCTTCCTCTCCCAAAGCATGAATGCAGTGGATATCAAAACACCATCAGCCAGTGGACCAGGTGTCCATGTGTTGCTGCGATTTTTCCTCTCGTACTTCCATATCAGCATGGCGGTCCTAACCTGATGCATATGATGCATATGATGCTAATGGGTATGCTTGAAATGTGCATGCTTGCACGCCCATGAGTGGGCATGCCACCTTAGCGCGTGGCGCTGTGCTTCACAGGCAGCTACGGACATATTCAGCACTAGAAGGGTGAACAGTTTATGTGACAAAATTGCAATGGATGGTTCACAAAGAAACAAGTATCTAGCCTTCATGTCAATAATTCTTTTACTTACATTTTTATATTTAAAATTTCTTGTATTTTGACTTTTAATCTTGCAATATCATCTCAAATATTTTTAAAGAAAATACATACTTTTAAATGTGTGTGTGTGTGTAAAATATATATGTGCTATGTACTTGTGTGTGGGTACCTATATGCATGTGGGTGCATGTATATGTGCATGCACATGCATGTAGAGCTTAATAATAAGTTTTGCCCTCAATCATTCTGCCCCTTATTTTTTGAGACAGGGTCTCTCAGGGAACCTGGAATTCATTGACTCAACTAGATTGGCTGCACAATGAGCTCTCAGGCTCTCTGCCTCCACCCCCTGCTTTTGCATGGGGAATAGGGATACAAGCCAACACTACTATGGAACAACTGTACCTGTAACTGTCTTAGTTAGGGTTTTACTGCTGTGAGCAGACACCATGACCAAGGCAATGCTTATAAATGTCAGCATTTAATTGGAGCTGGCTTACGTGTTCAGAGGTTCAGTCCATTATCATTAAGGCAAGAACATGGCAGCATCCAGGCAGGCATGGTGCAGGCAGAGCTGAGAGTCCTACATCTTTATCTGAAGACTGCTAGCAGAATACTGGTTTTCACACAGCTAGGATGAGGGTCTTAAAGCCCATGCCCACAGTGACACACTCTCTCCAACAAGGCTACACACACAGTCCAACAGGGCCACACCTTCTAATAGTGCCACTCCCTGAGTGAGTATATACAAGCCATCTCAGTAACTGAATTTGTTATTGGGATGATGGTAACATAAAATTAACCATCTCAATAATGTGTACATATAACTGGGCAGTATAGTAGCATGAACTAAATGTACCTAGTTGTGCAATAAGTCTCTAGAAACTTTTTGTCATGAAAACTGAAATACTATACCCTTTTGACAACAGTTTGTCCCGTTTCCCCATCCTTTAAGTTTTACTTTCTACTAAAAGACAATTATTTTTGAAAATATTGAACAATTCAGTTTTTTTTTATTTTGAGGTTGAATTTTCACTCTCATGAAAATAAACTCAAATTTTGCCAACATTTGAATATAATTTTATCTTAATATTTTAACCCTTGAGCTAGCAATCTTAGTAAAATATCCATCAATGAACATCTAGTTATATTTAACTAGTGATTCTGTTACAGTGAAAAAAATTACAAAATCTATGATAGTTTATGAATTATGCATGTCTTAATTTTATTACTCATCTCCAGCTCTTCAGCAGAATGCCCAGACATATGCAATAACAATTAATTCAGTCATTCTTGTCATTTTGCCAAGTTAAAGTCATAGAAAGGCCAAAATTTTACTCACATTTTTCAAGTTTTGTCTCTGTGAAATATGATTGTCAAGGAAGGAAAACAGAACATATTTTGTTTGACAGCTTATTAGCTTTAAGCACTCAGGCATATGGTATGTGGGCCTTTATTTGTACTCTTGTCTTGGTCCCCAAAATATAAGCATGCCCGGGTATAATTAAATGTGTAATCAGCTCTCTTTATTGTGTTAGCATAAATTTTAGAAAGTCAGTTATTTGTTTTGTTTGTCATTGTGTCTGCAATGCTGGGTACAATTCCAGTATGTAACTGACGTTCAAAGAAATACATTGAATATAACAAGTCACCTTCATTGATGACAACTAACCAAGCTAGGATATGTGAGCTGAAGGATAAGACACAAACTCCCATAAGAAAATTGCCGTTTGGTAGGAAGCAGATCCGAGTTATAAAAAGGACTTCTGAAACTCACATAGGTGCATACTAATATTTACAAAAAAGCTTTTCTGAATCTCAGGAGGGATATTTAATATGGAGATAGCACAGGACGTACTACACAGGGTTGTAAGGACTTGACGGTGCTGATCCGTGTAAGCGCAGCTTAGCGGACCAGGCAAAAGTAATGACAGCGGTAGTCTTAAGAGTTGTAATGGTCGATGTGGAGGTTCTGTGCCCAACAGTGTCTGTGGGCTCAGATAGTTGTGAAAAGCATCATAAAGAAAAACATACAGATGTTAGAAAGTCGAGGGCACTTGAAAAAAAATGTGCTTTTGAAAAGATAAGTTGAGGAGGCTACCCTGGATAAGAAAACAGTTGTGGAGACTTGACATCCAGGATCCCACAGGTCAGTAGAGAGAATAGTGGGAAATGGGTGGGGTGATGCAGGTCAAAGGTTTCCTTCACAACGGAAGTGACTTGTAAAGACCAAAGTGGGGCTCTTACAATCAAGGAGTAGCAGCAGGAAGCAAAGAGAAGTCTGTCCCCTCCTGCCAGCCGTAAGGCACATTAGAGAATGAACAGTCAGACTTGAAAGGGCTGTGGGAATTTAAAGTCACTGGGGGAAGACCCAGGTGTCAATTAAAGGAAAGAACTAAGAGAGAACTCTGAGAAACAAGCAGCAACCCTGATTTACTGGAGTATGGCACCTCCAGGCAGCAAGGTGGAAGCTTTGATGGTCTGGAGTTGAGTGAAGATCAGGAAGATGGGTCAGGAGCCAAAAGAAAAACAGTCTCACTGGGGTGTGGGAGTTGGAAAGATGTGAGAGTTTGAGTTTCTTTAGAATCGGTGTGCTAGGTGTTTATGCTGCTGAACTGATGAAGGCAGAGAGGCACTGCAAATGCATTTTCGCCAGCCTCCTTGGGACAGATAATGCATTCTCTTGTTGCTGGACATGCGTGAGTCTTATAGAAGACACGAAACCCTGTCCCTCCCTTCACTTAAAGCACCTCTGCAGTAATGCTGGCCTTGCATGCCAATAAAAATAAGACTGATAAACAGTTGGAGATTTAGAAAAGTACACTGTGCTTTGCGAGTCTAAGATATGATCATGCTACTTGTGTATTTAGACGTGGTGGGACTCCACATGAAGATTTCAAACACAGTGGTGTAAATCTGCAGGAATTAGCAGGCACCAGCTTCACCCTCTTGTTACATTGTATGGAACAGCAGTGTCTCAGGAGGATGAGGAGATGACACGAAGGATCTCAGCACATTAGCACGATTTGGGTCAAGCTAAATGAGAAGGAAAGACTAGACCAGAACAAAACCAAGAAGCCAGGCCAGGTATCTACAAGGTTCTTTGGAGTTGTAGTATAAATGTAACCAGGAACACTCCATTAGAAGCCTTCTGCTTCCCTAGCAAAGTCATGACCACGTTCATGCCAGATAACACAATGGTCTTGGGTAGGAAACAAAGAACAACTTGGTAGCAGACTAAATAAATTATCACTATGGAAGGCTCTGGGTCATATTTACATCAAAGAGTGATGGTCTTTCCCCAGCTGTGGTAATATTTTTCCCTCAAAGCTTGGCTGTGCACAGATTCAGACATACACTTCTCACAAAAGTTGTAATGCACTGTAGCTTCTCCTGTGTTAATGGATCACAGTGGGTGTTGGCAGGATGGCATTTAATTATCTGAAGATTGCTGTCCTTTCATTGTTTCTTAAGTAATGAACTTGATTCTATACCAAAGTGTGAAGTACTTAGAGCTTCTCAGAGATACTGGGACTTCTCAAAACTTCTCAGAGACACTGGGACTCTTAAGCGGAACCAAGGGAATTCAGTTATTCACATAGTCCCCTAGAGGATACATGAAGCAACTGTCTGGAGATCTCTGGAAAACTACTGAGTCATCTTAATTATCTGGATTTATGTAAAATCTCATTTCAACACTTTGAGCTGCTGTCCTCATTATTTTGGGTCTTGGGAGCTGTTAGGAAGAGAAGTGACTCATTGTTACGGGGCAGATCTCTGATATACAAGTTCTTACCATTGTAGTAATCTACAGTATAAGCAGTTTTAGTGAGATTAAATTATCTAAAATTTGACTTAAATAAAAACTTTATTTTTAAACATTTGATAATTTTATACAGCTGTACAATGTGCTTTGATCAAATCTATTCCCACTCTGACCCCTCCAACTCATCCCATCTCATCCCATACTTCTTTCTCCAGACTTCTTGTCTTCTTCCTTCTCCTCTTGCTCCTCCTTCTTCTACTCACTAAATCTACTTAGTGCTAGAACCATCCACAGGACTGTGGCCCACCTACCAGGGGCTACTTTCTTAAAAAAAAAAAAATAGACTTTCCCACACCAGCAGCCATCAGCTGTCAATATTCTCCAACTACTTCATTTGTGCTAGAATTTTTACTAGCTTGATCTTGTACAAGAGTTGTGTGGACAATCACACTTTCTGGGTTCTTATATGTCCTATCATGTCTGGAAAATACTGGTTTGTTGTTGTTTTGCTAAAAAAAAAACATACAAAAAAGCAAAAATAAACAAAAACAAAGCAAAATAAAACAAAACAAAACAAAAAAACCAACTCCCCCTCCCCAAAGAAAAAAACATTCTCTGAATGCACTGGCTCTGATAATCTTTCTGCACCTTCTACTGTAATCCCTGAGCCTTAGAAAAAGGGAATATGACATATATGACATATATGACATATATGACATATATGCTCCATTTAAAGCTGAGCACTCCACATTCTCTTATTCTCTACATTCTGAAAAGTTTTGTGTGTCTTTACTAACCACAGCTACAGGAAAGGAAGCTCCTCTCATGAAGACTGAGAACTGCACTAGCCAATGGGTATAGAAATAATTATGCAGAGGGCACTTTGATACTATGTTTATTTAGCAAACTAATAGAAGTAGAACCTTCTCGTAAAACTTTGGACCCATCAGCCACGAACTCCTGGGCTACTATACAGAAGTAGACCTGAGTTCTGTTTTTGTAGAGTAGACATTAAATTGGAACATAAAGTAGTTGGTTACTCTCATAATGTCCATGCCACTATTGCAGTAATGAGCATATCTCGCTAGTCTGATTGTTATTGTGTCTTTCAGTTGATGACGTCTCTCCCCTAGCAGGGTGAATAGCTCCTTATGGTCCTACAAAAGCTAACCAGTAGTGATGAAGCTTCCAATTCTGTATCAGCTTGGTTTCTTTTTGTACAAACAAGTAGATACTGTTTTCAGTGATGGGGCCTTACTTTTACATTCTGGTGGTTAAGCATTTACAATGGCAACAGTTTGTCCTTTAAGGACAAAAGTTTGTCTATGGGACACTTCCTCCTCTAGCCAACAGCTTCAAAAGAGATAACTGATACCTTGGTTTAATTGTCTATGACATCTGGAAGAAGCATTATACCTCTGTGTCAGGTGATTCCATTGAAACTCTGTAAATAAAAATTTTATTTTTAAAGTAATAATAAACCACCTTAAAAAAGGAGAAAATGTCCATATTGGTAACATATTTACTATGAAGTCATCACTGTCAAAATATAGTTTTTATTCAAAGTTATATTATCTGAAAAATCTCTGAGCTATGTAACTCAGAAGCCATAAAAATTGTATATATGGCAATTGTTAAGTAAGACATTTACTTGCATGCATCTCTCTTGAGAGGCCTGCCTTGGGTATATGTTGCCCTTTTCCTAAATATCTTTCTTCCTTCTGTATTTGAATATCTGTGATGGCTTAAATATGCTTGGACCAGGGAGTGGCACTATTTAGAAGTTTGGCCTTGTTGGATTGGGTGTGGCCTTGTTGGAGGAAGTATGTCATTGTGGGTGTGGACTTTAAGACCCTCCTCCTACTCCCTGGAAGCCAGTCTTCTCCTGTTTGCCTACGGAACAAGATGTAGAACTCACAGCTCCTCCTGCACCATGCCTGCCTGGGTGCTGCCATGCTCCTTGATAATGGACTGAACCTCTGAACCTGTAAGCCAGCCCCAATTAAATGTTGTCCTTATAAGAGTTGCCTTGGTCACGGTGTCTGTTCACAGCAGTAAAACCTTAAGACAATATCTTAAACCTTAATGTGTTTCTTGGTAAACTTGTTTCCTAAAACAAAGCACAAAACAATGGCTTTTATAAAAACAATGGGTTCTGAGTTTCCTTGAATGAAAGCAGCCCTGTGTTAGGATTCCCACCCTAGACCATTCTGCATCCCAAGTAAGCTTGGGTCAGTTTGCATATGGTAGAAGTTCTGTCTTGTCCTGGCACTTCGTGTGTATAGAATATATTGAGCTACTTCGTCTACCAAGATCACCACTTACAAGTGCTGGCCCTTCCTCTGGCCATGCTAGGTACTTAAGGAGGACATCCAGGTTTGCAATCTTACACTCTTACACTATTACAAAAGCTTTAATATCATAAGGCCATGAGATGCTGAATCCCATTAAGAAATAGACTTAAAACACAGAAATATTATCCAAGGGCCTATCATAGTGTCTGATGCCTACTGGGTGCTGAAGAATATTCACTACATTAAAATGGAAGCCATGTATGGCAAGCTCCATTCTCAAACATGGCTGTGGTGGAACTTTCTACAAAAGAATTGTTTCATATAAGAGTATAGTTTGATGCAACCTCCCCTTTCCATTTTAAACTTATATTTTGTCTTATTTTAAAAGATGTGTTTACTTTTATATGTGTTAAGTGTTTTGATGGTTGTTGTAGTGGGAGGTATTAAAAACAGCCGTCTGGCTAGCTCCTAGCTCTGCTGCCACGTTCCCCTGGTATCCTCATCTCGGCAGGCTCTCTGGTGGAGCCAGAGCTCCAGAGCTCCCCTCACGGTCACACTAGCCCCACACAATGATCGTCCACCACACGATCAGCCACCGCAACACACGTCACACGGTAAACTAAAACTCTTAGCGCTTATAGTTAACCAATCAGCTTTATATATCATCAAATACTCAAATCCCAAGATGTTCACACAGTAATTTCAAGGCCAATTGACAATGATAAGATGCCAACCCAGATTAGACAATTTGTCTCATTTATCCTAACCTTTTGGTTTCGTATCTACCTATAGCTGGTTAAAGCCACTCTGGTCGTTGCCTCTCTCTCTCCCTCCCCCCCCCTCTCTCTCTCTTTCTCTCTCCCTTTTTCTCCCCCTGCATCTCTCTCTCCCTCTCTCCCTGCATATCTCTCACCCTCACTCTCGATCTCTCCCACACCCACGCCCACACTCTTAGCTCCTCCTCCTTTTTTTTTTTTTTTTTTTTTTTTTTGTCCAATGACAGGCAGGCCTTCTGCTGCTGCACTAATATTTAAAATAGATTGGGCAGGGAAATTTCAAGCATGTGGGTCCTAAGAAGTGAACCCAGGTCTTCTGCAGGAACAGAAAGTGCTTTTAACTGAAAAACAATAGCTCCAGTCCCCCAAGTTCATGTCTGTCGTCTGTCTGTCTGTCTGTCTGTCTAGACAGGGTCTCTTTACATAGCTCTGGCTGTCATGGAATTTCCTATGTAGATAAGACTTACCTTGAACTCACCGAGATGTGCCTGCCTCTGCCTCCGGAGTGCTGGGTTTCAAAGCACAGGATACCATGCCCGGCTCCAAATCTATGCTTTGCCATCAGTACCTTGAGTTCTACTGACAGCTAGCTACAAGGTCAGTGAGGTAGGTAAGTGCTAAAATAACTTTGAAATCTCCTGCCTCTTTCTTGCTCTCTCTTGTCCTTGCTCCCTTACCCTCTTCCCTCTCTCTTTCCATTCTCCTCACCACTCTCTCTCCATGTACTCATGACTGGCCTCTCCTCCCCCTCCCCCTCCCCCCCTCTTCCTCTAACCCTTTCTCCCCCTCTCTCTCTCTCTCTCTCTCTCTCTCTCTCTCCCTCTCTCCTCCCTATGCCCTGAATAAATTGTTCTATACTCTACTGTCATATGGCCTCAGCATGGGCCTGCAGAGTCACCCCCTTCCCCCAACACCCACCAAACATATCTCTGGTCTCTCCTATCTTTTTATAAAACACAACAACCTCACCGTCTCTCTCCAGAACTCCTTCCAGAGCCAGTACACTTGGCAACCTCCCCGTGATGCCTCCTACATGACAGGCAAAGCAGGCCCTCCCCTTCCTCCATCCCCATCTGTCCCTCTGTCCATCCATTCCTGTCATTCTCTGCTCTCTTCTTTACCATTCTCTCCCTGGCTAAGCTATAGTCTTCCCCTTGGCTGCAATGCTTTTCAGAGCATTAGCCGAGTGGAACCAACCCGACTGGGCTCAACATCCTGATCCCATCGTTACTGGGCTGCAAACCTTGCATATATCCTTCATTCACTGCACTCTTGATGTTCTAATCCTTAAGATGGGAATACTAACAACCTATCTGTTGTGCTTTTAGGAAACATTTAAAGGAAAAATAACGCACGAAAAGAGCTCGGTGGGGGACCTCCCGGTACCACATTCTGTACAGTTATTAAATTACTAATCGTACCTGAAGCCACAAGGATTGGCACATGTTAAATTTCAATTAGTGCCTCATGATTCTATCGAGATCATCTTCACTTTCACTGAAGGAGAATTACATAAAGAAGTAAAACGTCGAGTTTCAGTCGCCGGGAATACCTGCTTTGCCTCCTCCAAAGGCTAGCCTTGAGTACTATTAATATTAAAATATCTATAACTGAGCAGCTAGGCGAGTGCTCCCTGAATCACTTGCCAGGATATATGAAGGAAAATGATGAGGTTTTCTCTAAAGGAAGGTAAATATTAATGTGATTGCTGAGGGTGCAGAAAATATTTCTATTTTTTCTGAAAGGAGAATGTTGCCAGGAAATGGGTGTGAGGGGCCTGTAGTTCTTGAAGGCTCTTTCCAGTCTTAGGATGCAGTGGGAGGGGCTGAGACGATATGGCTGGGGATCCACGTCTACACGTGCTGTTAGTGTGGGCCTCGGGCGGGACACATGCATGCCATCTGTGCATGGCGGCTGGACATGCCCAGTCTCCCTGACTCATGGCAACAGAGGAAGGAACAACAGAGCTAATGCATGTGAAGACAATATTTGAAAGTTGAAGAAAACAGAAATGCATGCTGTGAATATTTCTGTGGCTTCCTATTTAAACCAGGAGTAGCCAAGCACGTGGGGACAGCAATGGAAGCTATAATTGAGTCTGCTTATGTAAATTCGATGTTTTTCTTCAACTCTTTCCAAAGAATTTTAAAGGAAGTCATAAGACTAAAAGTCATTTTAAGGAACTTTTTTTTTCTTTTTGGAGTAGAAAAGACTTTTCATTTTTGGAACTAACAGAAAACTTAAAATGAAAGAGAGAGAGAGAGAGAGAGAGAGAGAGAGAGAGATCCAGTATTTAACACAGGGAACTAAGCTGCAAGGCGGGACACTTCACTTGGAGTTTCAGCCCTAGCAGAAACCTCGAGGCAGGCAGATTACCTCCTAAAAACCAGTGTTATGTCTCCTCATAACTGTGTTTAATAACTTGTCTTGGAAGGGGCAACCAATTTGAACTTTAATCTTTGTTTAAGTTCTAAGCAGATATTGGGGTAGAAAAATGAAAAAAACAGAAGACTCCGACAGGTAAACACAATCAATCATTCTTCAGAGGGACTTGATTCCAGTAAAGAAAAACACCAATGCAGACAACCAGGCATATGCAAGACCTCCAGGACCAGGTTTTGATTAGGTTCTAGAGTCTTAACCCACTTGTCATGATGTGGAACTGAAGCCAGGAGATGTCTGCAGCGCTAAGAGCCTCAAGGAAACAAGGCAGAACACGGCAAGCGAGAAACAGTCCGTGAGAAAAATCAACGTGATGGTAAATTGACAAGCTTGCTCAACTGGGGTGTGCAAGAGCCAAGGGCTGACCCCAGAGACCTCCAGACACACCAGGAGGCATCTCTGCCACCTCTCTTAATCTATTCAACGACACAACACCACTGCAGTTTTTAGAAAGTCAAACATCAACTTAAATTAACTTCTTTTGCCACTGTGTTTTAAATTCCGATCTCTCTCTTTCTCTCTCTCTCTCTCTCTCTCTCTCTCTCTCTCTCTCTCTCTCTCATCTTCCTTTCCTCTACACTAAATTATTAAAATCACCAACTGCTCAACAATTAAAAATATTTCAGAAGTGGTGATGCCAGATTTGGATCGACTAAAGTGAAATCCGACAGAAGGAAGGATATTTTCAACATTCCCACGCTTTGATGCATTGTTTAAGGATATGGCAACATGGGATTAAAACTGACTGCTTGGTTTTCCCCATAAAACCAGCACACGTGTTTACACGTTTGATGCCACTAGAGCCTCATTCTGATCAGGGGGCACCTGAGTGAATGACATGGTTGTAGCCAAAACACATGGATTTTTTTTTTTCCTTCTTGTATTACTTCCCTTTTGAAATATGTTCAGGCTATGACACAATAAATCAATAAGAATTTTGTTTAGGGAGCTCGAAATGAAGACAAGTTAAAGAAGTTATTGGCTTGATTTTAAAAATAATTTTTACCATTTTACTAAGTGTCACAGAGTGCATAGATAGGTTTCCATTTAAATGTGGCCTGTATAGTCTCGTTACTTGTTAACATCATGTAACTACACATTTATACAAAGGTGGACAGCCAGTGTCACAGGGGAACAGTTTGCCTTTGTATACAGATCCACCTCAAGCAATGGCTTCCATTTCTGGTGGGTGATAGACCCTGGGCAGGCTCTTTCCAAGCCTGGAGGTTATCCTGTGTCTGACAGCTCCTTCCTTTACCTGCCTTTATTCTCCTGTGTCTACTTCAGTTCCATTCAGTTCAACAGCTGGGTTCCAATAACCTTACTAAACTTTCATTGTTCTTGGTGCTAAAGATGCAAAGATCAATTGACCTTGCTGTTTAAAAGTTCATGGATTAACGACTCCTTTCATGACTTGGTGCTGTATGCAAGGAAGTAAGTGGACTGTGCGTCACAAAGTTGGGGGGGGCTAATTATTTGATTACAAATCAACTGATTTTTTTTTCTACGTAAGGAAATGTTCACAGTGATGCTATCAGTTACATGGCTGATGAAATGGAAGATTAATTTTACGCCTACTGTGGTCCAAATCCTCCACAACCGTGTAGGAAAGCACAGCGCAGGAAACCACAGTTGTACATAAGTAGCTTTTCAGATATGAGTGATCCTGTACCAACGTTCAGAGCATGGAAAATACATTCAAACATTAGCTTGCTTGACCACATGAAACTTATTGGTCTTATTTTTTATATTAAGAAGTCGACTGTGGTTAGATCAAGCAAGAAGCAACTAACTGCCTAAGGGTATACTATTTAAGAAGGAGCAGGTTCAGGCCTGGGACTTAGGCTTCTGAGCCCATGGTCTTCTTCCTGGGATATTCTGAGACTGTCCCAGAATATCTCAGTGGTAATGCAGACAGTCATAGCAGACAGTGAATTTTTTTAAAAATTGTAACTAAAATGTTCACTGAAAACTTTCTACTTTAAAAATATTTGCTTTATTCCTTGTGTCTCTGAAAGTGAGTGTATTGTGGGCAGGCTGTACTTTCCTTGAGGGAGTTTGTTTGGCTGCAGGGGGAAGTTGTTGGTTAAGTATATATTACCAGATTGGGTAGTTCTTGACTCTGTTTCAATGGACATCTTTAAAAGAATTCCTCTTCAATTCTTAGGTTAGGAACTCAACATACTGATTAATTAGAAATCTGAGATGCTGCTAAAAAAAAATCACACACACAAAGAAAAGTTTGTAAAGACTGGTCCTGTTTGGTTTATACCTGGGTCACCCGAGAGCTTTCTGTCTGTCTGTTGCCTGGCTTAAGTGAAGGATTAAACATCCCATGCCACTTATTAAGGCATTAGTTATGCAAGCCTTACATATTTTACCAAGCATTTTAAGCAAAAGCTTACATTCTCAAGAAAATTAGACCAAAGCAGGAATTTCTTTCTTTCCTAAGAGACCAAATGATGCTCTAGAAACTATTAACTGTTAACAAATGAGTAGCATTTGAAAAAAATTAAGATTTAAATTCCAAATAGAGACATTTGTACAGCTAGTTGCTAGGATGAGTGTCAGAAGTGAATCCATTGTGACTGGCTGCCTAAATGTAGTGTCTCTAGCTATTTTTAGGCTCCTACATACATCCTCTGCATGGAGGCTCGCCCTTGCCCTTCTGCCTAGCTCCTTAAGACTTTTGTGTACGTGCACGCACAGATACACACACACACACACACACACACACACATACAGACGGCTCATCAGTGTGATCCACTACTTTTGCTTTGTGGATAGAATATTATGCTTTGCCACACGTTTCTAAGCTGCAAGCTTTTGTTAGCTCCCTTTGGCACTCTGTGATGGTGTGAACCGAACTTCTGTCCCCACTCAAGGGAGTGCAAACATAGTTTAGTTCTCACTAAAGACCTGGATCCTATCTTGAAAGATTGGATGATCCAATCAGAACCTTCAACACGATTGCTTATAGCCAGTCTGGTTTCAATGTGTGAAATGGATATAATATGTTTCAGAGTGTGTAGTTGGCTATCTGCTGCTTCCATTTTATGGCTTCGAGATAAGCCCTTGGCATGGATTTTTATAAGCACATAAAAAGAAAACAACACAAGGTAAGTATACCTAAATACCAATAGCAATATGATGTGGGCAGGGAATTGAGCACAATTAGGGCTTACTGTGAAAAGAGGGGGCTTTAGAGAACTTCTCGTTTGGATTCTAGGTCAAGCTGTGTTGCTAAATATACTTGCAGCCTTGGGTAAGCTGCCTCGTCCTTCTGGGCCTTTGTTCTTCTCTGTGCAGATGGAGTTAGTGATGTCTTCATTGGCTGGCTTGAGAAGTACAAGCACTCAGCTTGTCTGTGTGTGACTTTCTCTCGTTTTCTCTTGCCACCATTCTCTTTTCTCCTCCAAAATAAGCTACCACCTAAGAGGATGTACACATGTCTAGATGCTTGTATGCACGGGTGGAGAAAATGTACACATGTCTAGAAACTTGTGTATAGGTGTGGCTTTTAGATCACGGAACATTGAAGATTCTTATTACCATGGTCTATTTTATTCTGTGATGCCTTTGGTCGTAGCATATTCAGAGAGCAAAATGTATATATTAACAAAACCATTTTTAAAACCTGAGCGTGCTCCTCAGTAAGCAAGTGTGCCCAGCACTGAAATTTCAAAATAAAAATTTTATGTTATTTGACATGGGTCATTTTGACTATTTGAGCAACTATTATATTTCTAATGTTTACTATTTATATAAACATTTTTGTTACAACAGGAGTTTTGATCCCCAAATATATAAAATTGAATTGCAATAAAAAGAGAGTATAAATGAATGACCATATGCCTGACAAAATATGTGAACGTTTTTAAATGCACCATTTTATTTATCAAAATAATTGAATTCGAAAGGATAAAAATGAAAAAGAAAATACTTTCAAACGATGTGTTAGGGAAAAAGAAATGTTAGCAAAGTCTTACTGACGAGCATTCTCGCTTACTGAGGAGCACACTCACTCACTGAGGAGCACACTCACTCACCGAGGAGCACACTCACTCACTGAGGAGCACACTCACTTACCGAAGAGCACATTCACTTACCAAGGAGCACAC